>CM064547.1:22660709-22858373 GCA_032716605.1 Paralithodes platypus | reverse complement strand
TAAGCAGTACACAGAATAATCCAGGTAGCTATCACAAACCACGTTATATTAAGCAGTACACATAATAATCCAGGTAGCTATCACAAACACGTTACTTAATCAGTACACAGAATAATCCGAGAGTAGCTATCACAAACACGTTATATTAAGCAGTACACCACTAATAAGTCCAGGTAGCTATCACAAACACGTGTATATTAAAGCAGTTACACAGAATAATCCCAGGTAGCTATCACAAACACGTTGAATATTTAAGCAAGTACACAGAATAATCCAGGCGTAGCTATCACCAACACGTTTTTAAGCAGTATACAATATCCTGTCCTATCACAACACTTATATAAAGCAGTACACAGAATAATCCAGGTAGCTATCACAAACACCGTTTTGTATATTAGCAGTACGAAGAATAATCCAGGGTACTATCCCAAAAACATATATTAAGCGTACCAGAATAATCCAGTAGCTAATCACCAACACGTTTAATTAAGCAGTACAAACATAATAATCCAGGTAGCTATCACAAACACGTTATCTTAAGCAGTACACAGAATAATCCAGGTAGCTATCACAAACACGTTATATTAAGCAGTACACATAATAATCCAGGTAGCTATCACAAACACGTTATATTAAGCAGTACACATAATAATCCAGGTAGCTATCACAAACACGTTATATTAAGCAGTACACAAACTAATCCAGGTAGCTATCACAAACACGTTATATTAAAGCAGTACACAGAATAATCCAGGTAGCTATCACAAATACGTTATATTAAGCAGTACACATAATAATCCAGGTAGCTATCACAAACACGTTATATTAAGCAGTACACATAATAATCCAGGTAGCTATCACAACACGTTATATTAAGCAGTACAACAGAATAATTCAGGTAGCTATCACAAACACGTTATATTAAGCAGTACACATAATAATCCAGGTAGCTATCACAACCACGTTATATTAAGCAGTACACATAATCCAGGTAGCTATCACAAACACATTATATTAAGCAGTACACAGAATAATCCAGGTAGCTATCACAAACACGTTATATTAAGCAGTACACATAATAATCCAGGTAGCTATCACAAACACGTTATATTAAGCAGTACACATAATAATCCAGGTAACTATCACAAACACGTTATATTAAGCAGTACACATAATAATCCAGGTAGCTATCACAAACACGTTATATTAAGCAGTACACATAATAATCCAGGTAGCTATCACAACCACGTTATATTAAGCAGTACACAGAATAATCCAGGTAGCTATCACAAACACGTTATATTAAGCAGTACACAGAATAATCCAGGTAGCTATCACAAACACGTTATATTAAGCAGTACACAGAATAATCCAGGTAGCTATCACAAACACGTTATATTAAGCAGTACACAGAATAATCCAGGTAGCTATCACAAACACGTTATATTAAGCAGTACACAGAATAATCCAGGTAGCTATCACAAACACGTTATTTTAAGTCGCACACAGAATAATCCAGGTAGCTATCACAAACACGTTATATTAAGCAGTACACCGAATAATCCAGGTAGCTATTACAAACACGTTATATTAAGCAGTACACATAATAATCCAGGTAGCTATCACAAACACGTTATATTAAGCAGTACACAGAATAATCCAGGTAGCTATCACAAACACGTTATATTAAGCAGGACACACTATAATCCAGGTTGCTATCGCAAACACGTTATTTAAGCAGTACACATAATAATCCACGTAGCTATCACAAACAAGTTATATTAAGCAGTACACAGAATAATGCAGGTAGCTACCACAAACCTTTTATATTAAGCAGTACACAGAATAATCCAGGTAGCTATCACAAACACGTTATATTAAGCAGTACACATAATAATCCAGGTAGCTATCACAAACACGTTATATTAAGCAGTACACAGAATAATCCAGGTAGCTATCACAAACACGTTATATTAAGCAGTACACAGAATAATCCAGGTAGCTATCACAAACACGTTATATTAAGCAGTACACAAGATAATCCAGGTAGCTATCACAAACACGTTATATTAAGCAGTACACAGAATAATCCAGGTAGCTATCACAAACACGTTATATTAAGCAGTACACAGAATAATCCAGGTAGCTATCACAAACACGTTATATTAAGCAGCTACACAGAATAATCCAGGTAGCTATCACAAACACGTTATATTAAGCAGTACACAGAATAATCCAGGTAGCTATCACAAACACGTTATATTAAGCAGTACACATAATAATCCAGGTAGCTATCACAAACACGTTATATTAAGCAGTACACAGAATAATCCATGTAGCTATCACAAAACACGTTATATTAAGCAGTACCACAGAATAATCCAGGTAGCTATCACAAACACGTTATATTAAGCAGTACACATAATAATCCAGGTAGCTATCACAAACACGTTATATTAAGCAGTACACATAATAATCCAGGTAGCTATCACAAACACGTTATATTAAGCAGTACACAGAATAATCCAGGTAGCTATCACAAACCCGTTATATTAAGCAGTACACAGAATTATGCAGGTAGCTATCACAAACACGTTATAATAAGCAGTACACAGAATAAATCCAGGTAGCTATCACAAAACACGTTATATTAAGCAGTACACAGAATAATCAGGTAGCCTATCACAAACACGTTATATTAAGCAGTACACAGAATAATCCAGGTAGCTATCACAAACCGTTATATTAAGCAGTACACAGAATAATCCAGGTAGCTATCACAAGCACGTTACATCAAGCAGTACACAGCATAATCCAGGTAGCTATCACAAACACTTTATATTAAGCAGTACACAGAATAATCCAGGTAGCTATCACAAACACGTTATATTAAGCAGTACACATAATAATCCAGGTAGCTATCACAAACACGTTATATTAAGCAGTACACAGAATAATCCAGGTAGCTATCACAAACACGTTATATTAAGCAGTACACAGAATAATCCAGGTAGCTATCACAAACACGTTATATTAAGCAGTACACAGAATAATCCAGGTAGCTATCACAACACGTTATATTAAGCAGTACACATACACAGAATAATCCAGGTAGCTATCACAAACACGTTATATTAAGCAGTACACAGAATAATCCAGGTAGCTATCACAAACACGTTATATTAAGCAGTACACATAATAATCCAGGTAGCTATCACAAACACGTTATATTAAGCAGTACACAATAATCCAGGTAGCTATCACAAACACGTATATTAAGCAGTACACAGAATAATCCAGGTAGCTATCACAAACACGTTATATTAAGCAGTACACAGAATAATCCAGGTAGCTATCACAAACACTTTATATTAAGCAGTACACAGAATAATCCAGGTAGCTATCACAAACACGTTATATTAAGCAGTACACAGAATAATCCAGGTAGCTATCACAAACACGTTATATTAAGCAGTACACATAATAATCCAGGTAGCTATCACAAACACGTTATATTAAGCAGTACACAGAATAATCCAGGTAGCTATCACAAACACGTTATATTAAGCAGTACACATAATAATCCAGGTAGCTATCACAAACACGTTATATTAAGCAGTACACAGAATAATCCAGGTAGCTATCACAAACACGTTATATTAAGCAGTACACATAATAATCCAGGTAGCTATCACAAACACGTTATATTAAGCAGTACACAGAATAATCCAGGTAGCTATCACAAACACGTTATATTAAGCAGTACACATAATAATCCAGGTAGCTATCACAAACACGTGTTATTAAGCAGTACACATAATAATCCAGGTAGCTATCACAAACACGTTATATTAAGCAGTACACATAATAATCCAGGTAGCTATCACAAACACGTTATATTAAGCAGTACACATAATAATCCAGGTAGCTATCACAAACACGTTATATTAAGCAGTACACAATAATCCAGGTAGCTATCACAAACACGTTATATTAAGCAGTACACATAATAATCCAGGTAGCTATCACAAACACGTTATATTAAGCAGTACACAGAATAATCCAGGTAGCTATCACAAACACGTTATATTAAGCAGTACACAGAATAATCCAGGTAGCTATCACAAACACGTTATATTAAGCAGTACACAGAATAATCCAGGTAGCTATCACAAACACGTTATATTAAGCAGTACACAGAATAATCCAGGTAGCTATCACAAAACACGTTATATTAAGCAGTACACAGAATCCAGGTAGCTATCACAAACACGTTATATTAAGCAGTACACAGAATAATCCAGGTAGCTATCACAAACACGTTATATTAAGCAGTACACATAATAATCCAGGTAGCTATCACAAACACGTTATATTAAGCAGTACACATATAATCCAGGTAGCTATCACAAACACGTTATATTAAGCAGTACACATAATAATCCAGGTAGCTATCACAAACACGTTATATTAAGCAGTACACATAATAATCCAGATAGCTATCAAAAACAAGTTATATTAAGCAGTACACATAATAATCCAGGTAGCTATCACAAACACGTTATATTAAGCAGTACACATAATAATCCAGGTAGCTATCACAAACACGTTATATTAAGCAGTACACATAATAATCCAGGTAGCTATCACAAACCACGTTATATTAAGCAGTACACATAATAATCCAGGTAGCTATCACAAACACGTTATATTAAGCAGTACACATAATAATCCAGGTAGCTATCACAAACACGTTATATTAAGCAGTACACAGAATAATCCAGGTAGCTATCACAAACACGTTATATTAAGCAGTACACAGAATAATCCAGGTAGCTATCACAAACACGTTATATTAAGCAGTACACAGAATAATCCAGGTAGCTATCACAAACACGTTATATTAAGCAGTACACAGAATAATCCAGGTAGCTATCACAAACACGTTATATTAAGCAGTACACAGAATAATCCAGGTAGCTATCACAAACACGTTATATTAAGCAGTACACAGAATAATCC
The DNA here is from genome assembly GCA_032716605.1 of Paralithodes platypus. Lineage (NCBI taxonomy): Eukaryota > Metazoa > Arthropoda > Malacostraca > Decapoda > Lithodidae > Paralithodes > Paralithodes platypus. The sequence goes on along the minus strand of CM064547.1, from coordinate 22,853,351 downwards.
AGGTAGCTATCACAAACACGTTATATTAAGCAGTACACAGAATAATCCAGGTAGCTATCACAAACACGTTATATTAAGCAGTACACAGAATAATCCAGGTAGCTATCACAAACACGTTATATTAAGCAGTACAAAGAATAATCCAGGTAGCTATCACAAACACGTTATATTAAGCAGTACACAGAATAATCCAGGTAGCTATCACAAACACGTTATATTAAGCAGTACACATAATAATCCAGGTAGCTATCACAAACACGTTATATTAAGCAGTACACAGAATAATCCAGGTAGCTATCACAAACACGTTATATTAAGCAGTACACATAATAATCCAGGTAGCTATCACAAACACGTTATATTAAGCAGTACACAGAATAATCCAGGTAGCTATCACACACACGTTATATTAAGCAGTACACATAATAATCGAGGTAGCTATCACAAACACGTTATATTAAGCAGTACACAGAATAATCCAGGTAGCTATCACAAACACGTTATATTAAGCAGTACACAGAATAATCCAGGTAGCTATCACAAACACGTTATATTAAGCAGTACACAGAATAATCCAGGTAGCTATCACAAACACGTTATATTAAGCAGTACACAGAATAATCCAGGTAGCTATCACAAACACGTTATATTAAGCAGTACACAGAATAATCCAGGTAGCTATCACAAACACGTTATATTAAGCAGTACACAGAATAATCCAGGTAGCTATCACAAACACGTTATAATTAAGCAGTACACAGAATAATCCAGGTAGCTATCACAAACACGTTATATTAAGCAGTACACATAATAATCCAGGTAGCTATCACAAACACGTTATATTAAGCAGTACACATAATAATCCAGGTAGCTATCACAAACACGTTATATTAAGCAGTACACAGAATAATCCAGGTAGCTATCACAACACGTTATATTAAGCAGTACACATAATCCAGGTAGCTATCACAAACACGTTATATTAAGCAGTACACAGAATAATCCAGGTAGCTATCACAAACACGTTATATTAAGCAGTACACAGAATAATCCAGGTAGCTATCACAAACACGTTATATTAAGCAGTACACAGAATAATCCAGGTAGCTATCACAAACACGTTATATTAAGCAGTACACAGAATAATCCAGGTAGCTATCACAAACACGTTATATTAAGCAGTACACAGAATAATCCAGGTAGCTATCACAAACACGTTATATTAAGCAGTACACAGAATAATCCAGGTAGCTATCACAAACACGTTATATTAAGCAGTACACATATAATCCAGGTAGCTATCACAAACACGTTATATTAAGCAGTACACAGAATAATCCAGGTAGCTACCACAGACACGTGATATTACACAGTACACAGAAGAATCTAGGTAGCTATCACAAACACGGTAAATTAAGCAGTACACAGAATAATCCAGGTAGCTATCACAAACACGTTATATTAAGCAGTACACAGAATAAGGTAGCTATCACAAACACGTTATATTAAGCAGTACACAGAATATCCAGGTAGCTATCACAAACACGTTATATTAAGCAGTACACAGAATAATCCAGGTAGCTATCAACAAGTACAAGTTAGATTATATAAGCATACACAGAATAATCCAGGTAGCTATCACAAAACACGTTAATATTAAGACACAGTGTACCATAATAACACAGTAGCTATCCCACGTTATATTAAGCATAAGGGCAGTACACAGAATAACCAGGTAGCCTATCACAAACACGTTATCATTACATGCCTTTAAGCTAGTACAAGACAGAATAATCCATGGTAGCTATCAACAACACGTTATATTAAGCAGTACACAGAATAATCCACTGGTAGCCTATCACAACACGTTGATCTATTAAGCGTACACAGAATCAATCGCCTCCAGGGACGGACTAGCTCGCTATCACAACACGTTATATTAAGCAGTACACAGAATAATTCCATGACGGGGGCCACAGACTATCACAAACACGTTATATATTAAGCAGTACAACATAATAATCCAGGTAGCTATCACAAACACGTTATATTAAGCAGTACACAGAATAATCCAGGTAGCTATCACAAACACGTTATATTAAGCAGTACACATAATAATCCAGGTAGCTATCACAAACACGTTATATTAAGCAGTACACAGAATAATCCAGGTAGCTATCACAAACACGTTATATTAAGCAGTACACATAATAATCCAGGTAGCTATCACAAACACGTTATATTAAGCAGTACACAGAATAATCCAGGTAGCTATCACAAACCCGTTATATTAAGCAGTACACAGAATAATCCAGGTAGCTATCACAAACACGTTATATTAAGCAGTACACAGAATAATCCAGGTAGCTATCACAAACACGTTATATTAAGCAGTACACAGAATAATCCAGGTAGCTATCACAAACACGTTATATTAAGCAGTACACATAATAATCCAGGTAGCTATCACAAACACGTTATTAAGCAGTACACAGAATAATCCAGGTAGCTATCACAAACACGTTATATTAAGCAGTACACATAATAATCCAGGTAGCTATCACAAACACGTTATATTAAGCAGTACACAGAATAATCCAGGTAGCTATCACAAACACGTTATATTAAGCAGTACACATAACAATCCAGGTAGCTATCACAAACACGTTATATTAAGCAGTACACAGAATAATCCAGGTAGCTGTCACAAACACTTTATATTAAGCAGTACACAGAATAATCCAGGTAGCTATCACAAACACGTTATATTAAGCAGTACACAGAATAATCCAGGTAGCTATCACAAATACGTTATATTAAGCAGTACACATAATAATCCAGGTAGCTATCACAAACACGTTATATTAAGCAGTACACATAATAATCCAGGTAGCTATCACAAACACGTTATATTAAGCAGTACACAGAATAATCCAGGTAGCTATCACAAACACGTTATATTAAGCAGTACACAGAATAATCCAGGTAGCTATCACAAACACATTATATTAAGCAGTACACAGAATAATCCAGGTAGCTATCACAAACACGTTATATTAAGCAGTACACAGAATAATCCAGGTAGCTATCACAAACACGTTATATTAAGCAGTACACATAATAATCCAGGTAGCTATCACAAACACGTTATATTAAGCAGTACACATAATAATCCAGGTAGCTATCACAAACACGTTATATTAGGCAGTACACATAATAATCCAGGTAGCTATCACAAACACGTTATATTAAGCAGTACACATAATAATCCAGGTAGCTATCACAAACACGTTATATTAAGCAGTACACATAATAATCCAGGTAGCTATCACAAACACGTTATATTAAGCAGTACACATAATAATCCAGGTAGCTATCACAAACACGTTATATTAAGCAGTACACATAATAATCCAGGTAGCTATCACAAACACGTTATATTAAGCAGTACACATAATAATCCAGGTAACTATCACAAACACGTTATATTAAGCAGTACACATAATAATCCAGGTAGCTATCACAAACACGTTATATTAAGCAGTACACAGAATAATCCAGGTAGCTATCACAAACACGTTATATTAAGCAGTACACAGAATAATCCAGGTAGCTATCACAAACACGTTATATTAAGCAGTACACAGAATAATCCAGGTAGCTATCACAAACACGTTATATTAAGCAGTACACATAATAATCCAGGTAGCTATCACAAACACGTTATATTAAGCAGTACACAGAATAATCCAGGTAGCTATCACAAACACGTTATATTAAGCAGTACACAGAATAATCCAGGTAGCTATCACAAACACGTTATATTAAGCAGTACACAGAATAATCCAGGTAGCTATCACAAACACGTTATATTAAGCAGTACACATAATAATCCAGGTAGCTATCACAAACACGTTATATTAAGCAGTACACATAATAATCCAGGTAGCTATCACAAACACGTTATATTAAGCAGTACACATAATAATCCAGGTAGCTATCACAAACACGTTATATTAAGCAGTACACATAATAATCCAGGTAGCTATCACAAACACGTTATATTAAGCAGTACACATAATAATCCAGGTAGCTATCACAAACACGTTATATTAAGCAGTACACATAATAATCCAGGTAGCTATCACAAACACGTTATATTAAGCAGTACACATAATAATCCAGGTAGCTATCACAAACACGTTATATTAAGCAGTACACATAATAATCCAGGTAGCTATCACAAACACGTTATATTAAGCAGTACACAGAATAATCCAGGTAGCTATCACAAACACGTTATATTAAGCAGTACACAGAATAATCCAGGTAGCTATCACAAACACGTTATATTAAGCAGTACACATAATAATCCAGGTAGCTATCACAAACACGTTATATTAAGCAGTACACAGAATAATCCAGGTAGCTATCACAAACACGTTATATTAAGCAGTACACAGAATAATCCGGTAGCTATCACAAACACGTTATATTAAGCAGTACACAGAATAATCCAGGTAGCTATCACAAACACGTTATATTAAGCAGTACACAGAATAATCCAGGTAGCTATCACAAACACGTTATATTAAGCAGTACACATAATTATCCAGGTAGCTATCACAAACACGTTATATTAAGCAGTACACATAATAATCCAGGTAGCTATCACAAACACGTTATATTAAGCAGTACACAGAATAATCCAGGTAGCTATCACAAACACGTTATATTAAGCAGTACACAGAATAATCCAGGTAGCTATCACAAACACGTTATATTAAGCAGTACACATAATAATCCGGGTAGCTATCACAAACACGTTATATTAAGCAGTACACAGAATAATCCAGGTAGCTATCACAAACACGTTATATTAAGCAGTACACAGAATAATCCAGGTAGCTATCACAAACACGTTATATTAAGCAGTACACATAATAATCCAGGTAGCTATCACAAACACGTTATATTAAGCAGTACACAGAATAATCCAGGTAGCTATCAAAAACACGTTATATTAAGCAGTACACAGAATAATCCAGGTAGCTATCTCAAACACGTTATATTAAGCAGTACACAGAATAATCCAGGTAGCTATCACAAACACGTTATAAACACTTACGAGCGGCCTATGTGGTTTATTTATATGTACCGCCCAGCGGGGTGTTTTTAGCCAAAATAGGGCTGTTACGTGATCATTTTCATGCCTAAATAAGACCCAGAACGTAAAACAAGTACCTATCCCTGAAAGGGCATAAACAGAGCTTTCGAATGACACCATAACGATCCTTTTATGATGGCTAGTTTTCTTGCAATAACCGTGCAACGCGAGTGCAAAAAGCATGTAATTAGCCACTTTCCCGATACAATTCCTTATATAGCGAGTGAGAGAGGGAGGAGGGAGCTGGGATTCGTGTCAGTATGTTCGCCGCGGTGGTCTGGAGCAGTCTTACGCTCGCTACTCTCCTGCCACCACTTGTCTCTCTCTCTCAGCAACATTACGTGCTGAAATTGCCACTCGACCTATGTCGAGCGCCGCCACATAGTCCAGCTTTATTAAATACGACTTATGTGGTGAGCCGCTAATTAAGGGTTAAGCAGTACACAGAATAATCCAGGTAGCTATCACAAACACGTTATATTAAGCAGTACACAGAATAATCCAGGTAGCTATCACAAACACGTTATATTAAGCAGTACACAGAATAATCCAGGTAGCTATCACAAACACGTTATATTAAGCAGTACACAGAATAATCCAGGTAGCTATCACAAACACGTTATATTAAGCAGTACACATAATAATCCAGGTAGCTATCACAAACACGTTATATTAAGCAGTATACAGAATAATCCAGGTAGCTATCACAAACACGTTATATTAAGCAGTACACAGAATAATCCAGGTAGCTATCACAAACATGTTATATTAAGCAGTACACAGAATAATCCAGGTAGCTATCACAAACACGTTATATTAAGCAGTACACATAATAATCCAGGTAGCTATCACAAACACGTTATATTAAGCAGTACACAGAATAATCCAGGTAGCTATCACAAACACGTTATATTAAGCAGTACACATAATAATCCAGGTAGCTATCACAAACACGTTATATTAAGCAGTACACAGAATAATCCAGGTAGCTATCACAAACACGTTATATTAAGCAGTACACATAATAATCCAGGTAGCTATCACAAACACGTTATATTAAGCAGTACACAGAATAATCCAGGTAGCTATCACAAACACGTTATATTAAGCAGTACACAGAATAATCCAGGTAGCTATCACAAACACGTTATATTAAGCAGTACACAGAATAATCCAGGTAGCTATCACAAACACGTTATATTAAGCAGTACACAGAATAATCCAGGTAGCTATCACAAACACGTTATATTAAGCAGTACACATAATAATCCAGGTAGCTATCACAAACACGTTATATTAAGCAGTACACAGAATAATCCAGGTAGCTATCACAAACACGTTATATTAAGCAGTACACATAATAATCCAGGTAGCTATCACAAACACGTTATATTAAGCAGTACACAGAATAATCCAGGTAGCTATCACAAACACGTTATATTAAGCAGTACACATAATAATCCAGGTAGCTGTCACAAACACGTTATAATAAGCAGTACACAGAATAATCCAGGTAGCTGTCACAAACACGTTATATTAAGCAGTACACAGAATAATCCAGGTAGCTATCACAAACACGTTATATTAAGCAGTACACAGAATAATCCAGGTAGCTATCACAAACACGTTATATTAAGCAGTACACATAATAATCCAGGTAGCTATCACAAACACGTTATATTAAGCAGTACACATATAATCCAGGTAGCTATCACAAACACGTTATATTAAGCAGTACACATAATAATCCAGGTAGCTATCACAAACACGTTATATTAAGCAGTACACATAATAATCCAGTAGCTATCACAAACACTTTTATATTAAGCAGTACACATAATAATCCAGGTAGCTATCACAAACACGTTATATTAAGCAGTACACAGAATAATCCAGGTAGCTATCACAAACACGTTATATTAAGCAGTACACAGAATAATCCAGGTAGCTATCACAAACACGTTATATTAAGCAGTACACAGAATAATCCAGGTAGCTATCACAAACACGTTATATTAAGCAGTACACAATAATCCAGGTAGCTATCACAAACACGTTATATTAAGCAGTACACAGAATAATCCAGGTAGCTATCACAAACACGTTTATATTAAGCAGTACACATAATAATCCAGGTAGCTATCACAAACACGTTATATTAAGCAGTACACAGAATAATCCAGGTAGCTATCACAAACACGTTATATTAAGCAGTACACAGAATAATCCAGGTAGCTATCACAAACACGTTATATTAAGCAGTACACAGAATAATCCAGGTAGCTATCACAAACACGTTATATTAAGCAGTACACAGAATAATCCAGGTAGCTATCACAAACACGTTATATTAAGCAGTACACAGAATAATCCAGGTAGCTATCACAAACACGTTATATTAAGCAGTACACAGAATAATCCAGGTAGCTATCACAAACACGTTATATTAAGCAGTACACAGAATAATCCAGGTAGCTATCACAAACACGTTATATTAAGCAGTACACAGAATAATCCAGGTAGCTATCACAAACACGTTATATTAAGCAGTACACAGAATAATCCAGGTAGCTATCACAAACACGTTATATTAAGCAGTACACAGAATAATCCAGGTAGCTATCACAAACACGTTATATTAAGCAGTACACAGAATAATCCAGGTAGCTATCACAAACACGTTATATTAAGCAGTACACAGAATAATCCAGGTAGCTATCACAAACACGTTATATTAAGCAGTACACAGAATAATCCAGGTAGCTATCACAAACACGTTATATTAAGCAGTACACAGAATAATCCAGGTAGCTATCACAAACACGTTATATTAAGCAGTACACAGAATAATCCAGGTAGCTATCACAAACACGTTATATTAAGCAGTACACAGAATAATCCAGGTAGCTATCACAAACACGTTATATTAAGCAGTACACAGAATAATCCAGGTAGCTATCACAAACACGTTATATTAAGCAGTACACAGAATAATCCAGGTAGCTATCACAAACACGTTATATTAAGCAGTACACAGAATAATCCAGGTAGCTATCACAAACACGTTATATTAAGCAGTACACATAATAATCCAGGTAGCTATCACAAACACGTTATATTAAGCAGTACACAGAATAATCCAGGTAGCTATCACAAACACGTTATATTAAGCAGTACACAGAATAATCCAGGTAGCTATCACAAACACGTTATATTAAGCAGTACACAGAATAATCCAGGTAGCTATCACAAACACGTTATATTAAGCAGTACACAGAATAATCCAGGTAGCTATCACAAACACGTTATATTAAGCAGTACACAGAATAATCCAGGTAGCTATCACAAACACGTTATATTAAGCAGTACACAGAATAATCCAGGTAGCTATCACAAACACGTTATATTAAGCAGTACACAGAATAATCCAGGTAGCTATCACAAACACGTTATATTAAGCAGTACACAGAATAATCCAGGTAGCTATCACAAACACGTTATATTAAGCAGTACACAGAATAATCCAGGTAGCTATCACAAACACGTTATATTAAGCAGTACACAGAATAATCCAGGTAGCTATCACAAACACGTTATATTAAGCAGTACACAGAATAATCCAGGTAGCTATCACAAACACGTTATATTAAGCAGTACACAGAATAATCCAGGTAGCTATCACAAACACGTTATATTAAGCAGTACACAGAATAATCCAGGTAGCTATCACAAACACGTTATATTAAGCAGTACACATAATAATCCAGGTAGCTATCACAAACACGTTATATTAAGCAGTACACAGAATAATCCAGGTAGCTATCACAAACACGTTATATTAAGCAGTACACAGAATAATCCAGGTAGCTATCACAAACACGTTATATTAAGCAGTACACAGAATAATCCAGGTAGCTATCACAAACACGTTATATTAAGCAGTACACAGAATAATCCAGGTAGCTATCACAAACACGTTATATTAAGCAGTACACAGAATAATCCAGGTAGCTATCACAAACACGTTATATTAAGCAGTACACATAATAATCCAGGTAGCTATCACAAACACGTTATATTAAGCAGTACACATAATAATCCAGGTAGCTATCACAAACACGTTATATTAAGCAGTACACATAATAATCCAGGTAGCTATCACAAACACGTTATATTAAGCAGTACACATAATAATCCAGGTAGCTATCACAAACACGTTATATTAAGCAGTACACAGAATAATCCAGGTAGCTATCACAAACACGTTATATTAAGCAGTACACAGAATAATCCAGGTAGCTATCACAAACACGTTATATTAAGCAGTACACAGAATAATCCAGGTAGCTATCACAAACACGTTATATTAAGCAGTACACAGAATAATCCAGGTAGCTATCACAAACACGTTATATTAAGCAGTACACAGAATAATCCAGGTAGCTATCACAAACACGTTATATTAAGCAGTACACAGAATAATCCAGGTAGCTATCACAAACACGTTATATTAAGCAGTACACAGAATAATCCAGGTAGCTATCACAAACACGTTATATTAAGCAGTACACAGAATAATCCAGGTAGCTATCACAAACACGTTATATTAAGCAGTACACAGAATAATCCAGGTAGCTATCACAAACACGTTATATTAAGCAGTACACATAATAATCCAGGTAGCTATCACAAACACGTTATATTAAGCAGTACACAGAATAATCCAGGTAGCTATCACAAACACGTTATATTAAGCAGTACACAGAATAATCCAGGTAGCTATCACAAACACGTTATATTAAGCAGTACACAGAATAATCCAGGTAGCTATCACAAACACGTTATATTAAGCAGTACACAGAATAATCCAGGTAGCTATCACAAACACGTTATATTAAGCAGTACACAGAATAATCCAGGTAGCTATCACAAACACGTTATATTAAGCAGTACACATAATAATCCAGGTAGCTATCACAAACACGTTATATTAAGCAGTACACAGAATAATCCAGGTAGCTATCACAAACACGTTATATTAAGCAGTACACAGAATAATCCAGGTAGCTATCACAAACACGTTATATTAAGCAGTACACAGAATAATCCAGGTAGCTATCACAAACACGTTATATTAAGCAGTACACAGAATAATCCAGGTAGCTATCACAAACACGTTATATTAAGCAGTACACAGAATAATCCAGGTAGCTATCACAAACACGTTATATTAAGCATTACACTGAATAATCCAGGTAGCTATCACAAACACGTTATATTAAGCAGTACACAGAATAATCCAGGTAGCTATCACAAACACGTTATATTAAGCAGTACACAGAATAATCCAGGTAGCTATCACAAACACGTTATATTAAGCAGTACACAGAATAATCCAGGTAGCTATCACAAACACGTTATATTAAGCAGTACACAGAATAATCCAGGTAGCTATCACAAACACGTTATATTAAGCAGTACACAGAATAATCCAGGTAGCTATCACAAACACGTTATATTAAGCAGTACACAGAATAATCCAGGTAGCTATCACAAACACGTTATATTAAGCAGTACACAGAATAATCCAGGTAGCTATCACAAACACGTTATATTAAGCAGTACACAGAATAATCCAGGTAGCTATCACAAACACGTTATATTAAGCAGTACACAGAATAATCCAGGTAGCTATCACAAACACGTTATATTAAGCAGTACACAGAATAATCCAGGTAGCTATCACAAACACGTTATATTAAGCAGTACACAAAATAATCCAGGTAGCTATCACAAACACGTTATAAGCAGTACACAGAATAATCCAGGTAGCTATCACAAACACGTTATATTAAGCAGTACACAGAATAATCCAGGTAGCTATCACAAACACGTTATATTAAGCAGTACATAATAATCCAGGTAGCTATCACAAACACGTTATATTAAGCAGTACACAGAATAATCCAGGTAGCTATCACAAACACGTTATATTAAGCAGTACACAGAATAATCCAGGTAGCTATCACAAACACGTTATATTAAGCAGTACACATAATAATCCAGGTAGCTATCACAAACACGTTATATTAAGCAGTACACAGAATAATCCAGGTAGCTATCACAAACACGTTATATTAAGCAGTACACAGAATAATCCAGGTAGCTATCACAAACACGTTATATTAAGCAGTACACAGAATAATCCAGGTAGCTATCACAAACACGTTATATTAAGCAGTACACATAATAATCCAGGTAGCTATCACAAACACGTTATATTAAGCAGTACACAGAATAATCCAGGTAGCTATCACAAACACGTTATATTAAGCAGTACACAGAATAATCCAGGTAGCTATCACAAACACGTTATATTAAGCAGTACACAGAATAATCCAGGTAGCTATCACAAACACGTTATATTAAGCAGTACACATAATAATCCAGGTAGCTATCACAAACACGTTATATTAAGCAGTACACAGAATAATCCAGGTAGCTATCACAAACACGTTATATTAAGCAGTACACAGAATAATCCAGGTAGCTATCACAAACACGTTATATTAAGCAGTACACATAATAATCCAGGTAGCTATCACAAACACGTTATATTAAGCAGTACACAGAATAATCCAGGTAGCTATCACAAACACGTTATATTAAGCAGTACACAGAATAATCCAGGTAGCTATCACAAACACGTTATATTAAGCAGTACACATAATAATCCAGGTAGCTATCACAAACACGTTATATTAAGCACTACACAGAATAATCCAGGTAGCTATCACAAACACGTTATATTAAGCAGTACACAGAATAATCCAGGTAGCTATCACAAACACGTTATATTAAGCAGTACACAGAATAATCCAGGTAGCTATCACAAACACGTTATATTAAGCAGTACACAGAATAATCCAGGTAGCTATCACAAACACGTTATATTAAGCAGTACACAGAATAATCCAGGTAGCTATCACAAACACGTTATATTAAGCATTACACAGAATAATCCAGGTAGCTATCACAAACACGTTATATTAAGCAGTACACAGAATAATCCAGGTAGCTATCACAAACACGTTATATTAAGCAGTACACAGAATAATCCAGGTAGCTATCACAAACACGTTATATTAAGCAGTACACAGAATAATCCAGGTAGCTATCACAAACACGTTATATTAAGCAGTACACAGAATAATCCAGGTAGCTATCACAAACACGTTATATTAAGCAGTACACATAATAATCCAGGTAGCTATCACAAACACGTTATATTAAGCAGTACACAGAATAATCCAGGTAGCTATCACAAACACGTTATATTAAGCAGTACACAGAATAATCCAGGTAGCTATCACAAACACGTTATATTAAGCAGTACACAGAATAATCCAGGTAGCTATCACAAACACGTTATATTAAGCAGTACACAGAATAATCCAGGTAGCTATCACAAACACGTTATATTAAGCAGTACACAGAATAATCCAGGTAGCTATCACAAACACGTTATATTAAGCAGTACACAGAATAATCCAGGTAGCTATCACAAACACGTTATATTAAGCAGTACACAGAATAATCCAGGTAGCTATCACAAACACGTTATATTAAGCAGTACACAGAATAATCCAGGTAGCTATCACAAACACGTTATATTAAGCAGTACACAGAATAATCCAGGTAGCTATCACAAACACGTTATATTAAGCAGTACACATAATAATCCAGGTAGCTATCACAAACACGTTATATTAAGCAGTACACATAATAATCCAGGTAGCTATCACAAACACGTTATATTAAGCAGTACACAGAATAATCCAGGTAGCTATCACAAACACGTTATATTAAGCAGTACACAGAATAATCCAGGTAGCTATCACAAACACGTTATATTAAGCAGTACACATAATAATCCAGGTAGCTATCACAAACACGTTATATTAAGCAGTACACAGAATATCCAGGTAGCTATCACAAACACGTTATATTAAGCAGTACACATAATAATCCAGGTAGCTATCACAAACACGTTATATTAAGCAGTACACAGAATAATCCAGGTAGCTATCACAAACACGTTATATTAAGCAGTACACAGAATAATCCAGGTAGCTATCACAAACACGTTATATTAAGCAGTACACAGAATAATCCAGGTAGCTATCACAAACACATTATATTAAGCAGTACACAGAATAATCCAGGTAGCTATCACAAACACGTTATATTAAGCAGTACACATAATAATCCAGGTAGCTATCACAAACACGTTATATTAAGCAGTACACAGAATAATCCAGGTAGCTATCACAAACACGTTATATTAAGCAGTACACAGAATAATCCAGGTAGCTATCACAAACACGTTATATTAAGCAGTACACATAATAATCCAGGTAGCTATCACAAACACGTTATATTAAGCAGTACACAGAATAATCCAGGTAGCTATCAAAAACACGTTATATTAAGCAGTACACAGAATAATCCAGGTAGCTATCACAAACACGTTATATTAAGCAGTACACAGAATAATCCAGGTAGCTATCACAAACACGTTATATTAAGCAGTACACATACTAATCCAAGTAGCTATCACAAACACGTTATATTAAGCAGTACACAGAATAATCCAGGTAGCTATCACAAACACGTTATATTAAGCAGTACACAGAATAATCCAGGTAGCTATCACAAACACGTTATATTAAGCAGTACACATAATAATCCAGGTAGCTATCACAAACACGTTATATTAAGCAGTACACAGAATAATCCAGGTAGCTATCACAAACACGTTATATTAAGCAGTACACAGAATAATCCAGGTAGCTATCACAAACACGTTATATTAAGCAGTACACATAATAATCCAGGTAGCTATCACAAACACGTTATATTAAGCAGTACACAGAATAATCCAGGTAGCTATCACAAACACGTTATATTAAGCAGTACACAGAATAATCCAGGTAGCTATCACAAACACGTTATATTAAGCAGTACACAGAATAATCCAGGTAGCTATCACAAACACGTTATATTAAGCAGTACACAGAATAATCCAGGTAGCTATCACAAACACGTTATATTAAGCAGTACACAGAATAATCCAGGTAGCTATCACAAACACGTTATATTAAGCAGTACACAGAATAATCCAGGTAGCTATCACAAACACGTTATATTAAGCAGTACACAGAATAATCCAGGTAGCTATCACAAACACGTTATATTAAGCAGTACACATGAATAATCCAGGTAGCTATCACAACACGTTATATTAAAGCAGTACACATAATAATCCAGGTAGCTATCACAAACACGTTATATTAAGCAGTACACAGAATAATCCAGGTAGCTATCACAAACATGTTATATTAAGCAGTACACAGAATAATAATCCAGGTAGCTATCACAAACACGTTATATTAAGCAGTACACAGAATAATCCAGATAGCTATCACAAACACGTTATATTAAGCAGTACACAGAATAATCCAGGTAGCTATCACAAACACGTTATATTAAGCAGTACACATAATAATCCAGGTAGCTATCACAAACACGTTATATTAAGCAGTACACAGAATAATCCAGGTAGCTATCACAAACACGTTATATTAAGCAGTACACAGAATAATCCAGGTAGCTATCACAAACACGTTATATTAAGCAGTACACATAATAATCCAGGTAGCTATCACAAACACGTTATATTAAGCAGTACACAGAATAATCCAGGTAGCTATCACAAACACGTTATATTAAGCAGTACACATAATAATCCAGGTAGCTATCACAAACACGTTATATTAAGCAGTACACAGAATAATCCAGGTAGCTATCACAAACACGTTATATTAAGCAGTACACAGAATAATCCAGGTAGCTATCACAAACACGTTATATTAAGCAGTACACAGAATAATCCAGGTAGCTATCACAAACACGTTATATTAAGCAGTACACATAATAATCCAGGTAGCTATCACAAACACGTTATATTAAGCAGTACACAGAATCATCCAGGTAGCTATCACAAACACGTTATATTAAGCAGTACACATAATAATCCAGGTAGCTATCACAAACACGTTATATTAAGCAGTACACAGAATAATCCAGGTAGCTATCACAAACACGTTATATTAAGCAGTACACATAATAATCCAGGTAGCTATCACAAACACGTTATATTAAGCAGTACACAGAATAATCCAGGTAGCTATCACAAACACGTTATATTAAGCAGTACACAGAATAATCCAGGTAGCTATCACAAACACGTTATATTAAGCAGTACACAGAATAATCCAGGTAGCTATCACAAACACGTTATATTAAGCAGTACACATAATAATCCAGGTAGCTATCACAAACACGTTATATTAAGCAGTACACAGAATCATCCAGGTAGCTATCACAAACACGTTATATTAAGCAGTACACATAATAATTCAGGTAGCTATCACAAACACGTTATATTAAGCAGTACACAGAATAATCCAGGTAGCTATCACAAACACGTTATTAAGCAGTACACATAATAATCCAGGTAGCTATCACAAACACGTTATATTAAGCAGTACACAGAATAATCCAGGTAGCTGTCACAAACACGTTATATTAAGCAGTACACAGAATAATCCAGGTAGCTATCACAAACACGTTATATTAAGCAGTACACAGAATAATCCAGGTAGCTATCACAAACACGTTATATTAAGCAGTACACATAATAATCCAGGTAGCTATCACAAACACGTTATATTTTTACCACTGCACCACACAAGCACACTATGCTTCATTTGCATTACACCAACATTACAAAGAAAATGCTGAATCAAAACCCAGCCTTATTTCTGGACAACGGCTTGGAGTTTTTTCTGTCAAGTTTGCGGCCATTAATTTAATTTCTCCTCTTTTAAACACCACTCCAACAAACCTGATTTCACCGAGACTCAGGTGCCGCCTGAAACATCTAACAGCAGTCCCTTCTCTGTTTCTTCCTCATTTATCTATATGAGTTTCAAAGTAAAGGTGGATGTTGTGTGTATGTTCACAACAATCTCACTTGCTCTCGTGGTCCCAACTTAAACTCCTATAAATTCTCAATTTTCTGGCTCAAACTTTTAAGACACTCTCTCAAAATAATAATTCTATGCTGTCTATCTTTCCCCTAACTATTGACATTCCAAAATTCTTCGACTGTCTGAATTCTAAAGTGAACCACATTCTATTACCTCTCCTTTTATAGATATCTTTCTCTCTTAGGGGATTTTAATGTTCACCACCGCTAATGGCTCCAGTCTCATTTAACTGAGCTAAAATTTTAACTAACTAAATTTAGAGAG
This sequence comes from Paralithodes platypus, assembly GCA_032716605.1. Classification (NCBI taxonomy): domain Eukaryota; kingdom Metazoa; phylum Arthropoda; class Malacostraca; order Decapoda; family Lithodidae; genus Paralithodes; species Paralithodes platypus. The sequence goes on along the minus strand of CM064547.1, from coordinate 22,836,806 downwards.
CCGATTTTACAACATAGCCACCAGCACAAATCGTTGTCTAGCAAACCTCTGCAGGAAGGAGAACGTGGGATTCGTCGACACCTGGGACAATTTCTACTACGATGACTATTTGTTTTCGGACGATGGAGTTCATCTGAACCAGGTGGGAGCAGCGCGTTTTGGGCGTCTTCTCAACGATGCGGTGAAGGATTTTCGGAGAAGAAATCGACTCAGCACAGGATAACCAGGAAGGAGGACCGAAGACAGCGAGGACGGCAATCTACAAAGGAATTAAATACTAATCCGTTAAGAACCGCGAATTTGGATAAAGCTCCACCAACACGACCCAAATTCAAAACCGTCAGGGATAACGACCGATGACCGAGGACAGCTATGAATGTAAATGTAGATCCGACCAGAACCAAAAATTCGATGAAAGAACGATCTGCGAGTTCTAAAACCGCAACTTTAAAGGTTTTCTATGCAAACGCTCGTAGCATACGCAATAAATTTTCAGATTTAGAGGAACTAGTGTTTACAGAAAATTATGATGTGATTGGCATAACAGAATCTTGGCTCAATACACAAGATAGAGACTTTTTAGCAGAGTATTCACTTCCCGGTTATGTAATGTTTGAGAACAGCCGAATAAATAAAAATGGAGGTGGCGTTTTATTTTATATCAAAGAAAGTCTTAACCCGACCCTCGTGTCAAAACCTCAAATTGTGAACGTCGACACATCTTTTGTGCTAATAAAGAATAATAAAGGTACAAAAATAATACTTGCGTTAATATACAGACCTCCAGCTCAATCAGTGCAAACTGACCGAGAAATTTACGAACAAATTGCAGATGTAAGTAACTCACAAGATACCGTAATTTTTGGCGACTTTAATTTACCTGTGACCAAGTGTGGCGATACTCTTACTTCACACTCCGGACATGACTTGTATACGAACTTGCAAGAGAGTTCGCTTTATCAATTTGTTCGAATGCCGACCCGTGGTAATAACGTTCTTGACATTGTACTTGCAACAAAAGAAGAATTGATAGAGAATTTGAATGTTGGTGATGAATTCAGTAACAGCGACCATCGTACGATAACTTTCACTTTAAAGTTTACTAGTAACGAACCAAATAGTAGCATCGAAAAAGTCCCTAATTTCAAGAAAGCAAACTTCCATAAACTTAGAGCTATGTTTAAAGAAACTGACTGGAGCTTTTTAATTAACAATAACGACATAAATACATATTGGAAGTTATTCGAAACCACTTACCTAAAAGCAGTGCAAGACTGCATACCATCGAAAATACGGCGTCCAGGCCATAATAATAAGCCCAAATGGTGGAATAAAGATATTTCAAACTGCCTGCTTGCTAAAAAATTTGCTAATGATAGATTAAAATCCTCACAAAATGACGAAGAACGGGTGAAATTTGTAGAGCTACGACGCAAAGCCAAAAAGTTAATTAAGCAAAGTAAAAAGACCTTAGAGTTACATATTGCGAATCAAAGTAAAACAAACCCGAAAGAATTCTATAGTTATATCAGAAAGAAAAAAGTAGTTACTTCAACTGTTGGACCGTTAGTCGATGAAAAAGGAGAATACACCAAAGACGAAGTACAAATGAGTAATGCCCTCAATACCTTCTTTGCATCAGTTTTTACAACAGAAGACCTCAGTGATATCCCTACACCATCGCCGATTCAGATTGATAATTCAGATGTTCTAAGCAATATCACCGTTACAGAGAGAGAAGTATTGAATTGTTTAGATAAACTCAAGGTAAATAAAACGCCAGGACCTGATACAATCTCGCCTAGAGTTCTAAAGGAAGCTAAGAATGAGCTCTCCAAACCACTGACATTACTATTCAATAAATCCTTGCAGTCTGGAACTATGCCTGATCAGTGGAAGCTAGCCAACGTAACACCGATATTCAATAAAGGCAGCAAATCCATACCCAGTAACTATCGTCCAATTAGCTTAACCTCAGTTGTATGTAAAATGCTAGAAACGGTCATACGAGACAGACTCGTAAATCACTTAGAGGAAAATAACATACATAAAGATACTCAACACGGCTTTCGTAAAAAACGTTCCTGTTTAACAAACCTCTTAGACTTCTTCCACGATATCCTCAACCTCTACGATGAGAGTAAAGCTGTAGATATTATATACCTTGATTTTCAAAAGGCCTTTGACAAAGTTCCCCACAAACGTTTACTGCTAAAACTAAAAGCGCATGGAATACAAGACGGTGTGTTGAAATGGATAGAAAATTGGCTCAGCAACAGAAAGCAAAGGGTAGTCATAAACGGTAAGGCATCTAAATGGACCAATGTAAGTAGCGGGGTACCCCAGGGATCGGTACTAGGACCAATTCTCTTTCTAATTTACATCAACGACATAGATGAGGGTCTCACCTGCACAATCTCAAAATTTGCTGACGATACAAAAATTGCAAATAGCGTACTCTCAAAAGAACAAGTTGACGATATGCAACACAATCTAGATAAATTGTCATGTTGGGCCCAAATTTGGCAAATGAGTTTCAATGCGGATAAATGTAAAGTACTACATGTCGGATACTTAAATGAGAAAGCAAACTATTCGATGAATGGCACTCAGCTTAAGAATGTAAACAGAGAAACTGATCTGGGAGTAACAATATCGAGTAACCTAAAACCGAGTCAACAATGTTCAGAAGTTGTTAAGAAGGCAAACAAAATAATTGGCTTTATAGGCAGGTCATTTGAGCATAAATCCAAAGAAGTTATCCTAACCCTTTACAATTCCTTAGTCCGCCCTCTTCTGGAATACTGCGTTCAATCCTGGTGCCCTTATTACCAAAAAGATATAAACAAGCTAGAACGAGTTCAACGTAGAGTTACCAAAATGATACCTAGCCTAAAGAACAAACCATACGAAGAGCGTCTTAGAGAATTAAATCTATTTCCTTTAACCCAGCGCAGATTAAGAGGCGACTTAATTCAAGTGTTCAAAATCATCAAAGGCATCGACAATATGAACTGTAGTAAGTACTTCACTATCGACCAATCTAATTACACGCGGGGAAACGGTTGCAAAATTATTGGTAAATCTTTTAACTCGCACGAATCTAAGAATTTCTTCTTCAATCGAGTTGTCAACTTGTGGAATGGGCTTCCCCGAGACGTTATAGACTGCAGCACCGTTGATTCATTTAAATTCCGCCTAGACAAATATCTCGCATCAAACCCGCGACTGACTGCGTTTGTAAATGAATAACTTTATCCTCCCCTCAGTTACTAACCCATATGTCCCCTACTAACTTCCTAGTCCTGCCACGTTAGTGGCAGGGCAGTAGTTCTCTTTCCAATGTTCCCTTACACACTCTAAACCACTGTTTGGACACTTGATCCTCAGTGTTTTGGAGGACAAGCAACCTAGAAGGGTCACTAGACCTGTTGTTGCTTGATTTCCTTTGTACTAACTGACCATCCTGGTGAACAACCCTGCATCTGTTTTATCCTAAGCGAAATGGATCAGTTACTTTAGGACCCTACTCGTGTCTCAGACAGTCTTGGAGATCGGCTCAACATCCTTCACTTACTTATAACATTTTACACTGCATGTCTGTTCTCTCCTTTGAGATCTGCCAATCAAAACCATATATCTGTTACCTCTCCAGTGCGACCATCTGATCCTCCCAACCGGTAGCACTTGTGGCACTTTGGTACCGCCGACTTGGAAATTCTTAGACAGTACTTCTAACATTTCCCCTGGATTTTTGGTCTTGTATCGAACGCATTACTGCATTACCGAAGTAATCATCTAGGGCATTAAGGCATAATTGTTTTTTTTTTTTTTGACTCGTGCTTGTTCTACTGTCCGCAATAAGGAGGAACCATTCATTATCAAAAATCCAATCTACGAGTACAACTACCACCGCAGAATATATATAAAAAACGTCACAAGCAAGAGAATCACAACCGAAAATACCAAAGTCATTTTAATCATCACAAATACAATCTCCACAAGCAAGATGATAAACAAATATCGCAACTTTAAACATACGGTAGCCATCGCAACCAGAATTAGCACACACAAAATATATATCGTCACTTTCCCAGTCAACCACCAAAGCCTCAACAAATCACAAATGCCATAAACAAGACAACAAGCACCGCATACACAATTCACACAACATCTAATCACAATCACCACCATTATAGCCACCACTTCAACCATCACAGTTACACTAACCACATTCTCATCCTCCAGAACCGCAAAATATATCGTACAACCACTACAGCCACCAGTACTTCAAAATCCGACAAAAAGCTCATCTCCACGACTAAATTTTCTACCGTGCTACCACTACCACTATCACCAACCACCACTTCCACAATCATTGCAACCACACTAACCTCAATCTTAACAACCATTATATTTACTGTACACTCACAAGCACTACAACCACTATCACAACCACTACAATTACAACCACCACAACTGCAACAGTCACCACAATGATGTAACAGCGCATTTTGAGCAACTGTACACTTCTAAGATAAACCATATTATCACATATATAACTCACACCATTATAACAACCTTTTTAAAAGAACTGTAAGTGTGTTGGTGTGATCTCCCTATAGAAGCTCACACCATCACAATAGAAGCTGGTAACTTTCCTCTCTGCTAAGGCAAGCACGGAATCCACGATCACCAAAAGGTACACACATCCGTTGCCAAGATATCGAGAAGTAATTGCTAGCAACTTTGTCACACCCAGTTGTCATATGGTGTTGCTGAGCCGCGCCCTCCCTCAAGCAAGGGTGGAGCGAATCAGTCAGCACACCACTCTCCCAAGGAGGGTCCCTCACTTCAACCCTCTGGGTAAGACTCGAGGCCAGTATAAGTGTACAAGTACCTTATAAGTATCAGTGACATACAAACGTTCTAGTAATTCTCTTCTAATCATTTTGTTCTCTTTCTTTACAGGAGATAATATTACAAGGAAACAGCTCATAGTTCTAGGTTGCTATTATTCAGTAGAATACTTTCATTAAGTATTAAGTAAAGTACTTATCTCGGCACACACTCAACTCTGAGTATACATCACGTTAAGAAGTACTTTATAATTGCATTTCCCCAACGCAAGGGACGTCTAGTGTAATATGCTAATATCTCAAAATTAGTATTAAGGGCTACAGACAAATATTTTCTTGATAAATAAACCCCAAAAAGCCCGTGCTTGTTTATTTAAAACCTCTACAAATATTATCCAGTGCATCAACAATTTCCAGAATTCTACAGAGTACTGCAACAATATTCAGGAAATATGAGGCAAGAATATAAGTTAACCCAACTCAAACCGCTCAGTGCCTACACCATAAACAGCCCGGTACATATTGGTTGGCAGCTTAAAGGGATACGATTAACCCCTAAAGTAAAATGAACCATTAAAGTATAACAAATTAAAATAAAAATAGCCTCCGAAGAACAATTAATTAGACACTTAATAACCGCATAGCAACCTAGAACAACAACTATGCTGGTGATGGGCTGGTCTATCAGAGTGAGAGCTGAGCGATCTCTGCCATACCCATTGCTTACTCTGACTGTTCCTTTTCCTTATATATTTTCTAGATCTCAGGTGACGGCGTCTCTTCCGTGGATTGACCTCCCAATCTCCCAACCTAGAGGTTGCCAGATTGGAAGTCAAAGCGTCACATTTTTCCTTTGACCCTCAACTTTCTCTTCATAATTGCTGAGGGGAACAGGGCCCTGGGTGGGGCTTTGGTTTCCCGGGCGTTTCCGTGCCCTCTTTAGCTCCCTGCCATGGAGTGGCTTCGGTCACCCAGGCTTTATTGTGGTAGGCAGGGAGGGATCTGTGGGGGCGCTCGGTTATGGCCTTGGCCTTGCTTGGGGCCTTGGGGCTGTTCGGCCAGGCAGCCTGGGGAACATCAACAACAGCAACAACAACAACAACTACTATAGACAATAAATAATACATGAGCTAACTTGGAAAATAAACAGACAGTGAAGTTACCCAACTAAAGTGTATGGAGGAGTGAGCTGGTACTCTCAGTGCACAAACAACTGTATCTCTCCACTCAGCGCCCAGCTCAGCAGTTTCTCGCCCAGGCAACCTCTCACCCGACTCACCCCAGAGTCACCCTACTGAGTCACCCTCACCCCTCAGTCCACAGTCCAAGACCCAAGATCTGACGTGCCGGTGACGTCACAGCAGTAGCAGAGAGAGAGAAAGAGAGTGCAGCCATATAATTCAACTCTACGATCCCTCCACTACAATCTTCATTCTACAACAGCTGACAAGAAGACCTTCAAGACATCGCAACGTTAATTCAACTTTGTATCGGTTAGTCAGTACACTACAATACAAATTACATGTACTAGTAATTAGTGCTAGTAAAAATCCTATCAACACAACAAGCAATGCCAAAGTATCTTAACTATTCTTTCAACTTATTCATGTGTATAGAATAATTTAGCTGGGACTGTACGTTCCTCATTAATTACATTCCTTCTATGAATTCAAGTTAGATCAAATAATTTAAGTACTCTATATATTGCTGTAACTGTTCCTCAAGTAATAACTTAGCAGAGGATCAAAGACTTACTTCTGTTACACACTGTGTTAATTTCTTTTCAATTTCTTAGTAAGAGATTAGGCTATCCCTATAGTGCCTTCCTAACCTGAATTTCTTAGTAAGAGAGTATCCCTATACAGTGCCTTGCTAACTTGAATTTTCCTAGACTTCCTTGTATTATTATGTTTTCTCCACCAACCAACTCTACTCCTAAAATCGATTAATGAAATTAACAGACACATGTGGCAGTCCGGGGATTCGAACCCAGGATACTCACACCGAAAATCAACACACTATGCACTGCACCACGAAGATAGTTAAAGAATACTGCACAAGCCTACGATTTATTATGCAGTTTCGAATCCTGCATACCAATCTTAGCATGTACAATATTCCAACTGCGCTATCGGAGGCTATGCATAGGTGAAAGGAAATAGTAATTAATGGGGCATTTAACCCTAGGGAAGACCTCTCGATAAATAACTATTGAACCCATAATTTTTTTTTGCTGAACTCATTGTCTAACTAACATCAATTCATCCTTCAACTTGGATAGAGGTGTGACGTTAAAGTGAAACTCCTACGACCTATATTCTATGCTAAGTGACCTTGAATGTTACGTCATTTCAGAATTTCAGGTGGGGATTATGTTTCAATGCGTGTAACATTTTCTTGAATTTAAAGTGGAATTTAAGGAATAGGAGTTTAAGCCTCAGTCAGACACAGAGTTTGAGAAAGAAGTAGGGACAAAACTTGCTTTTGACATTGACGACTTGACTGAATGACTAGCTAACTCTTTCAAGGAGACATCGGGCCACCCTGATACATCCTTAGCGCAAGCGCACTTCTAACATATTTCCACATCAAATATAAGGCCCTTAGTGTTGCCCAGGCACTAAGGTTATGTTATTCTGAGACTGTGCCATGCACTTATCAGAATTTTTCCCCTACGAACGTCCGACACTTTAAATATTTGTACTAAGGCTAGTGTACAACACCTGCATTCCAAAGGTAAGTTTAATATTTATAAATTTCCAGGACTAAGGGAAAGTTAGATAGAGGCAAGTGTAGAGAAGTCTTCAGAAGAACTTACTACAGCTACCGCTACAGCTATGACATTTACAGCTATGACAGCTACAACTACAGCTACAGGTCCCGCTACAGCTATGACAGTTACAGCTATGACAACTACAACTACAGCTCCCGCTACAGCTATGACAGCTACAGCTATGCCAGCTATCACTACAGCTACACACAGAGGCAATTCACACGTGGATGTTCAGTTACAGCATACAGTCCACTTGCCTATGTTTTCTGGGAAGAATTGTCCTAAATACCCAGCTGGACCGTTTTCTTTCCTACACAGAATAGACGAGTACATGAAATCCCGAAACATCAAAAAGGCCGTAAACAAAATTTCCTTTGTCCGGTTACATCTGAAACCAGGAGTGCTATCGACCTCGCTCAAGCAACCACTCCATTTCAGACATCAAGCTACGAGGATTTATGGGTAAAACTCGCAAACTTCGCTAGCACTGGAAGTTACGATGGTCACCAATCAAGGAAATCCATCACCCCAGTCGCTAACCAAACTCAAAGGTCTCATTCAAGTTTAGAGATTATCCCGGAGTCCCCGGAGTCACCTTCGGACACTGATGCGAGCATTGCTGCGGACACAGATACTGCTTCTGAGACCTAGTTGGACCCAGCTCCCGAGATTCCATGCGCTACAGCAGAGACTGTTCCCGCATGTCTTCTCAAGTTGGTGCCAAGGCTCCACCCCAACAAAAAGCCCGAGCAAATTAATCTTGTCAAGCCAAGAAGACCTCGTGGACCAGAGCCCGAGCTAATTCCTCTTGCCAATCCAAGAAGAGCTCGTGAGATAGTGACAGTATCACAGACAGTATGTACACTCGGCCGCAATTCCGCGTGGGCCACCTAGTCATAGGGTTTGGGTAAATACGTTGTGTAGTTTGTTCGCTCTGAATATAGTAAGATCTCACACTCCCCTCCCTGAATCAATCGAAGATTTTGCATGGCGCAGCTTGATGGGAAGGGAGGGAGCTTGTCGTAGTGTTAAAAGGGTAGGACACAATGGGAGGAGGTGACGTTCTATAACATACAGTGACGAATGTTAAACTTATTTACTTCTACTTGTTCATACAATAATGTTCCCGAAACTAATTCGTAATGAACAGTAGATTCCCTCTTTCAGTAACTGAAACGTCTCTCTCTCTCTCTCTCTCTAGGTTATAAGAGGTATACAGAATGTTGAAAGTAACACTATTATATATATCCATTTACACCTTTAATGAATCACATTATGAAATTTATTCAGCAATATGATGAGAACTTGAGAAGAATATATTTTGAAGTAGCACCACGAAGTAACATTATACTGACGCGGCCATGTATAATTATCCACCTTCCTCTCCCTCTCCGAGCTCGGACTTTTTTCTATCCTCTAGTCTATTTTTTCCCAGCTGAGGGTAAATTGTCATGTTTCTATCTTTGTTACTCGGCTATAAGGTAGATTTTGTAGCGAAAGATGATGTTTATTCTGAAAACTTGGCATTAATATGACACACAGCCATAGTAATTTCATATATTTCCATTAAGTATCGAGAAATCAGGTAATAAGAGATTCAATTTACGATCAGCTGGAAAAAAATAGAGTATAGTTGTCACTAAGGGTGGAGGGACGTAAGGGTGGCGAGGTGACTAACAAGATGGGTAGAGGTGGAGGAGTTGTGGTGGGATTGTTTAGACTGGTGGATGAATGTATAATAACTAAATTTAGGATATTTCAGTGTACTTACTCTAGTTGTACTTACTCTAGTGTGTGTGTGTGTGTGTGTGTGTGTGTGTGCGTGCGTGTGTGTGCTTAAAGGGCGATCGGGACACGAATGCATAGAGGTTTTGTGTTCGTGTACGGGTGGCAAATTATAAAGCTAAATTTATTTATGTACTATATATATTATTGTATCTCTTTTTACACTGGCATGGCCTTACTTACTCTTTACTTTGTATTAGTTTTGCACACATTTTCAGCATATTTCACTAATTGGCTTAAATATAGTTATGTTTATATGAATGATGCATTAGGAACTCTTTGGACGATCCCCTGTTCGCTTGTTTATGCTTCCTCTTACAACTTCGGTTAATCATTGCACACAAATCTTGATGTCATATCATATTTCGTGAACTCGCTAATCTGATTTATCTATCTATCTATCTATCTATATATCCATCTATTGCCAGACAACCTTATCTTCCGAGAGGAGGTGGACGTGAAAGTATCACCTTCATAAGCTTCTATATGCCGAGGTAACTCATTCGATTATCTAGCTTTTTTTTCAATTAATTTCAAAATAAATGTGTAGCTTGATCATACAAGATTATTGCGCAATGCAATATAACAATGACAAATATTAATTGTCCTGTTGATAAACATTATGTTTGCGGTAATATGAACAATTGATAAAGGTATACTCAATTAACTTCAGTAATTATATTTATTTAATTGATATTTATTAGACAGTCATAGTAAAGTAAATAGATCAAGGAAATAATGTGTTGGGGAAAAAATGGATTGCAATTTTCGAGGGTAATTTACTCCAGGTAAATATTTCCCCCTGTATCACATTATCTTATATTATCAGACTTGGCAATATGTAAAAAAACACATGCAAAGAGTATAACATATCAGTATAAATAACTATATGTGTGGAATAATATTATCTGTGTATACCCTGGTCTATTTGTGATATCTAATAACCTGAGTTTACATGTAGTTACTCATAGTCTCACTGTTACCAAGGTAATGCACAAATTATTTATCAATACCATATTTACTACATAAATCGATTAACACAGTGCAACTTCTCTCTCTCTCTCTCTCTCTCTGTCAATCAGTGCAAACTGACCGAGAAATTTACGAACAAATTGCAAGTGTAAGTAACTCACAAGATACCGTAATTTTTGGCGACTTTAATTTACCTGTGACCAAGTGGGGCGATACTCTTACTTCACACTCCGGACATGACTTGTATACGAACTTGCAAGAGAGTTCGCTTTATCAATTTGTTCGAACGCCGACCCGTGGTAATAACGTTCTTGACATTGTACTTGCCACAAAAGAAGAATTGATAGAGAATTTGAATGTTGGTGATGAATTCAGTAACAGCGACCATCGTACGATAACATTCACTTTAAAGTTTACTAGTTGTAACGAACCAAATAGCATCATCGAAAAAGTCCCTAATTTCAAGAAAGCAAACTTCCATAAACTTAGAGCTATGTTTAAAGAAACTGACTGGAGCTTTTTAATTAACAATTCCGACATAAATACATCTTGGAAGTTATTCGAAACCACTTACCTAAAAGCAGTGCAAGACTGCATACCATCGAAAATACGGCGTCCAGGCCATACTAATAAGCCCAAATGGTGGAATAAAGATATTTCAAACTGCCTGCTTGCTAAAAAATTTGCTAATGATAGATTAAAATCCTCACAAAATGACGAAGAACGGGTGAAATTTGTAGAGCTACGACGAAAACCCAAAAAGTTAATTAAGCAAAGTAAAAAGACCCTAGAGTTACATATTGCGAATCAAAGTAAAACAAACCCGAAAGAATTCTATAGTTATATCAGAAAGAAAAAAGTAGTTACTTCAACTGTTGGACCGTTAGTCGATGAAAATGGAGAATACACCAAAGACGAAGTACAAATGAGTAATGCCCTCAATACCTTCTTTGCATCAGTTTTTACAACAGAAGACCTCAGTGATATCCCTACACCATCGCCGATTCAGATTGATAATTTAGATGTTCTAAGCAATATCACCGTTACAGAGAGAGAAGTATTGAATTGTTTAGATAAACTCAAGGTAAATAAAACGCCTGGACCTGATACAATCTCGCCTAGAGTTCTAAAGGAAGCTAAGGATGAGCTCTCCAAACCACTGACATTACTATTCAATAAATACTTGCATTCTGGAACTATGCCTGATCAGTGGAAGATAGCCAACGTAACACCGATATTAAAAAAAGGCAGCAAATCCCTACCAAGTAACTATCGTCCAATTAGCTTAACCTCAGTTGTATGTAAAATGCTACAAACGGTCATAAGAGACAGACTCGTAAATCACTTAGAGGAAAATAACATACTTAAAGATACTCAACACGGCTTTCGTAAAAAACGTTCCTGTTTAACAAACCTCTTAGACTTCTTCCACGATATCCTCAACCTCTACGATGAGAGTAAAGCTGTAGATATTATATAACTTGATTTTCAAAAGGCCTTTGACAAAGTTCCCCACAAACGTGTACTGCTAAAACTAAAAGCTCATGGAATACAAGATGGTGTGTTGAAATGGATAGAAAATTGGCTCAGCAACAGAAAGCAAAGAGTAGTCATAAACGGTAAGGCATCTAAATGGACCAATGTAAGTAGCGGGGTACCCCAGGGATCGGTACTAGGACCAATTATCTTTCTAATTTACATCAACGACATAGATGAGGGTCTCACCTGTACAATCTCAAAATTTGCTGACGATACAAAAATTGCAAATAGCGTACTCTCAAAAGAACAAGTTGACGATATGCAACACAATCTAGATAAATTGTCATGTTGGGCCCAAATTTGGCAAATGAGTTTCAATGCGGATAAATGTAAAGTACTACATATCGGATACCTAAATGAGAAAGCAAACTATTCGATGAATGGCACTCAGCTTAAGAATGTAAACAGAGAAACCGATCTGGGAGTAACAATATCGAGTAACCTAAAACCGAGTCAACAATGTTCAGAAGTTGTTAAGAAGGCAAACAAAATAATTGGCTTTATAGGCAGGTCATTTGAGCATAAATCCAAAGAAGTTATCCTAACCCTTTACAATTCCTTAGTCCGCCCTCTTCTGGAATACTGCGTTCAATCCTGGTGCCCTTATTACCCAAAAGATATAAACAAGCTAGAATGAGTTCAACGTAGAGTTACCAAAATGATACTTAGCCTAAAGAACAAACCATACGAAGAGCGTCTTAGAGAATTAAATCTATTTCCTTTAACCCAGCGCAGATTAAGAGGTGACTTATTTCAAGTGTTCAAAATCATCAAAGGCATCGACAATATGAACTGTAGTAAGTACTTCACTATCGACCAATCTAATTACACGCGGGGAAACGGTTGCAAAATTATTGGTAAATCTTTTAACTCGCACGAATCTAAGAATTTCTTCTTCAATCGAGTTGTCAACTTGTGGAATGGGCTTCCCCGAAACGTTATAGACTGCATCACCGTTGATTCATTTAAACTCCGCCTAGACAAATATCTCGCATCAAACCCGCGACTGACTGCGTTTGTAAATGAATAACTTTATTTTATCCCCCCCTCAGTTACTAACCCATCTGTCCTCTACTAACTTCCTAATCCTGCCACGGACATTAGGTCCAGGGCAGTAATTCCCTTTCCAATGTTCCCTTACCCACTCTAAACCACTGTTTGGACACTTGATCCTCAGTGTTTTGGAGGACAAGCAACCTAGAAGGGTCACTAGATCTGTTGTTGCTTGATTTTCTTTGTACTCCTTTGTACTCTCTCTCTGAGAAACCAGACTTGGCTCTTCCGTGATACCAACAGATTTTTCATATACATTAGTAATTATTGTATTTATTGTTTCTAGGTTAGCACACATCAATTATTAGCATTCGTCTATAGAGCAAGTTAATCAGAAAGTATTAGATTGGTACTATAGCTGAATAGTTAAGGTCATAGAATTTACCCTGATAAATGTTGGTAAGCCTGTCGAGTAGGAAGTGTGTATTTTCAGCAGAAGTTTTGGTAAGGAGCTCTTTATGAAGATCCATACTAATTTCAACCTAATGTCAGAGAGCAATAAAGGTGAAACGAGACTAAAACTATCCATTTGGGGTAAGGAAGGGGTAGTTTACCTTGATGCACAGGAAAATCGACTTTAAATCGCCATAAACAGAGAGGAATTTTGTATCTAATTTTAAACACTGTTGCCAGCTACTCTAAATATACTGATATTCCTGAGGGAAATGCTTTATCAACAAATTTGCCTTGATGTAAATTAATTGTTAAATATATTAACTCAGACATGTCATACCTCTACCATTTGGCTTAATGTATCAATGTGATCATATGTAATGTTTTCTTTATGGCCACAGGTAATTTAGAATCTTGATAATGATATTACCAATCTTAATGAATCCTGATCAATGTAATCAATATCCCACCGACTCAGTATTAACTGTGACTCTCATGCTTGAGGTAAGTCATCCACAGATCGACAGATTTTGACACTACAAAGGTAACTCATCTAAATAATAATAAATTACTATTTCTGTTAATCTAATTTGTCGCTAGTTTGTAGTTTGCTAACAAAAGGTGTATGTTTTATATTATATAGTATGACCTGTACTATTATTGTATTCATACCAATAAAGTGGGTGGAGAGAGAGAGAGAGAGAGAGAGAGTGACGTTTCAGTTACTGAAAGAGGGAATCTACTGTTCATTACGAATTAGTTTCGGGAACATTATTGTATGAACAAGTAAAAGTAAATAAGTTTAACGTTCATCACTGCATGTTATAAAACGTCACCTCCTCCCATTGTGTCCTACCCTTTTAACACTACGACAAGCTCCCTCCCTTCCCATCAAGCTGCGCCATCTATGGGGCAAAATCTTCGATTGATTCAGGGAGGGGAGTGTGAGATCTTACTATATTCAGAGCGAACAAACTACACAACGGATTTACCCAAACCCTACTACTAGGTGGCCCACGCGGAATTGCGACCAAGTGTACCTACTGCAATCATAATGCAAGGAGAAACCACTCTTGCGGGGCGAGTCGCAGACCCAGTCCGACACCTTCGCCTCCGAGAAGAACTGGTACAATTCCTAAGAAGTGTGGCCACTGCCATAAAGTTGGTCATACCAAGAACAATTGCTGGACACTCCATCCACAATTACTCCCAAAGCAGAAACAAACATCACCACGCAAATCCCGAGTGCATACAAAATCTCGTAGGGCAGGAAAACCACAACGGAACCCTCGCCCTACACAATGTGAGAGACCCGCACGAAGAGGATATTGTTTCGTTTGTGCAGTAATTGGACACGACACCAAAGATTGCCCTCGTGTAGACACACCACGTAGACCAAGAGATGAGTCGTCTCCTTCGCGATTCTGGTTCCTACCAGTGTGTCAGATCCTTTAGTCCCAAATCTAAAATCGCCAGACTCTCTGCAGTACAAACTCCCCGAAGTCGCAGATAATGAGACCCCTTCACGGTCGACATTTTGCATCACAATAAACACCTTACACTAAGGTTATACGTGATTAAGCCAGTTTTACGTGATGGATTAAGCCTCACACAAAGGTCCCACACGTAGTCCCCAATACATTCTTGTGGCAGTAGACACCTTTTGACACAGGTATCCTACGAAACTCACAGATAGTTTGCGTAGCAGAAGCGCCTAAGCAAATACAAGGTTCCGCACAAGTCCAAATTATCTATGTCCATTGTCCAAGACATAATGAATCTGAAGGATAACCACATCAACATGAAGTCTTACAGATTGAGCTTCACCCATAGTTGTTCTGGTACTCAGTACTGTGTTCGATCCAATTTATCCCCAGCACTGATTTAGTAACAGCTGTTCCAACAAGCATGGGCAGTTAGTTTACGCATCCTTGGAATCTGTTCCAAGTCGATGGTGCATAGGTCTCAGTTGAATCAGCACTCTCGAAGTACATACACAACACGCATTACGCGTTCTTTCCTGCATTCGATCATTATAGCAGCGACTGTGTCAACAAGCATGATCAGTTTCACCTGTAAGATCCTAAGTGTGCTAGGATCAAGAGCCGTATTGCAAACCAGATTACTCTCACTCGCATCCACAGCTCAGAAGCATTCGTACTAGAGAAGGTGCCCACCTTCCAATTGGGTTACCTGAATAGTTTCCCTTAGGAAGACAAAGGAATTATGAAAAGAATATTGTATGTCTCCCAGAACACTACCCGAAAGTTATAGCCGATGTGGAAAAACCTTTTACAGCACAAGTAAGTACATTATCAACGGCATCCAGACCTAATTTGTACTAAGACATCCTGCAGGCAATCCCTGTAGAGGATATGAACCGCCGTAGAGTTATAGAATGAATTGCGCATCTACTCTAGTATTTTCAGCGCATAGGTAAACATTCTCCTGAAGCTACGAAGACCTAGACTTAGGGTTGTAGTCGCCTTCTGCAGTGTACAACTAAAACCACTAAAGAATTTAACCAAAGCACTACATAACCCTAAACATAACCCTAGGTAAGTCTAAAACGCTCGTCCTTCCTTTGGTTTACTCCAACCCGATTTGTAACCAAGTACGGAATAGTTTTAGGTGGTTGATCACCCCAAAGACAACCACGCAGCATATTCTAGCCAAGTTAAGGAAATACTTCCCACAGCCTGATCCATCAGAACTCCTACACGCCATAGGAATAAAGGGAATAAAGTTTTTCAAAGTAACTCAAAAATCTAAGTTTTCTTAAGTGGAACTTCATCACCTCATGGATAGACATCCGAAGACTTGACTGTACATTCACAATCAGTATCTGAGATGTCCAAGTAAGCCAATCTCGAGTCGAGCAGAAAGGATTCTCATCGAATAGTACGATCTGTGCAGTTAATTACCTTCTAACGTCGCACTTAAAACACAAACTTAAGTTTAGAATAATAATAAGATGTTTCCAAGTATTACAAGGCAGAGCTCATAAAAAATGCTTGCCTAAATTCCAGTCAAAACATGCTCAGCATTCACACTCGTACACACAACTCTTCTCACAAGAGCTCCGTACAACATTCAAAATGCCAAGTGACCTAGTCAAGATGCTAGTCATTGGTTACATAAGGAAAGTGATGAATAACATAGAGACTAGATATTGTGACGCCTACCAGCGTTGGCAGAATCGCCTCCCGTTAGCCGCTAGCGCTCGCCAGGGCAGTGAAGTGGGCTACAGTTATCAGAGAATGTTGTGCTTTCTTTCATAGTACTTGCATTGTTACTGACAGTCCAGTGGTGGTCTTTATTTTCGTCTGTGACAACGTGAAGTATTTTATATTATGAATAGAATATAACATGCATTGTATATAGTTAAGGAGAGAGAACAATATAGGCAGTGGGGTGGTAGTGTGTGCGTGCGTATACATGTGCTGCCTCCCCCGCTCGGAGGCTTGCGCGCGTGCCTTCCCACTCCTCGTGATTGGCTGGTGTGTTTGGCTGTGTCACGTGACACCTGCTGCCTTGTGACGTCTCGGCCCGTGATTGGCTGACCACCGCGTCTTTGTGGGCTCCTGTGTGCATGTGGGTCCCCAGGAGCTGCCTTCTTCAGAGCAGGCTAGGGACGCACATGACTAACATCCTTTTTACCACTGTCCCTCATATCTCCACCATTCTGATACTGTCTCTCTTCCTCAACTTCTTCTCTTTCATTCCTCTAATCTTTTAACGTCACAACACTCCCTTTGGGTTCTGCACACGATTTCATATCGGCCCATCGTATTATGTGCGTCGCTCTCTGAGATATTTACATGTACTTAGAATAGGTTTGAGGGTTCTTAGTTAGTAGAGTTTAAGAACTCGGTGTGTGTCTCCATTATTGATTTAGTGCTCTGCTGGGTTATTTAACCCTCCAGCCCCGGGGGCTATAGCTTGCGACTGTGCTCCGGTACCGGGTGTTTTGACGATCTTTGGCCTATGTTAAGTACTCTGTAAGTCAATGAATATGTCATGTAATGTTGTAAATAAAAAAGAATAATGTTCAACAAACCTTCCTCTGTCGAATGGCGTTGAGTAGAGGTCTCTAGCCCCTCTGGTTGCATAATGGTGAGCGCGGGAAGACGAGTGCTTTTCGGCGGCAAATTCTTCCCGCGTTCGGACGCGTCGCCTCGGCCATGGCTACGACGCACCTAGCCGCTCGCCGCGCCAAAGTATTTATCTCCCTTAGACGATTTTAGTGTTTGATATTGAGAATGTGATGTTTATTTGATATTTTCTAGTTATTTTGAGGCCAATTATATAAATTATGTTTATTAGGGTATCACTGTCACTGATATTGCTAATTTTCACTCGATACCGTACATTTTATTAGTAATTGAGGTAGCTTATTGTTGTATTAGGCACTGATTATTCGTTATCACAGGTGTTTATTATACTTTGGCCATCAAATATTAGGTCTTGTGTCACTTTCACTTTGACAAATATGCTTTAGAGTGTCACTGTCACTGATAATGCTCATTTTCACTCGATACCGTACATTTTATTAGTAATTGAGGTAGGTTATTGTTGTATTAGGCACTGATTATTCGTTATCACAGGTGTTTATTATACTTTGGCCATCAAATATTAGGTCTTGTGTCACTTTCACTTTGACAAATATGCTTTAGAGAGTGTCACTGTCACTGATAATGCTCATTTTCACTCGATACCGTACATTTTATTAGTAATTGAGGTAGGTTATTGTTGTATTAGGCACTGATTATTCGTTATCACAGGTGTTTATTATACTTTGGCCATCAAATATTAGGTCTTGTGTCACTTTCACTTTGACAAATATGCTTTAGAGAGTGTCACTGTCACTGATAATGCTCATTTTCACTCGATACCGTACATTTTATTAGTAATTGAGGTAGGTTATTGTTGTATTAGGCACTGATTATTCGTTATCACAGGTGTTTATTATACTTTGGCCATCAAATATTAGGTCTTGTGTCACTTTCACTTAGTTATATGATTTGTAAACGATTTATATACAATTTATTGTGTCTTTTTTCACTGATTTCTATATTTCTATAGGTTCTAATCATATGAATGTCACTTGGTATATACATATGTGTCACTTTCACATATTATTATGGTGTAATTGTATTTGTATCAATGTTCTCATAATACATGACTTTTGTATTACAATACATTGGTTTTCTTCCACTTTTTGCCTATATATAATTATAGTGTACATATTGTCATTTTATTTGGCAATTTCAGTATGATTATTAGAACTCCAGCTTGGAGTGGTAATCAAAGAAGCAATCTACAGCACAGAGTGCCACCTTGCACTCCACACACTCCAGGGTTGACTTTTTACCTGACCTCGGCTTCACCCTGCTGTTGTAGCAGACATGGCACCGCTTCTGCTGTGTTTCCGGATTCATTCTGAGGCAGGGAACCAAGCCTGTGCCTAGTCAAGTATTGAGCAGACTGCAAGCGGTCAATAACGGCGGGCCCAGGATGTGCCACTGCCCTCTGTGGCATAGCATACTTCTCCAGGAGCTCCGTCAACACCTGCTTTTGGAACCTCCGCAGGCTATTGAACTTCATGGGTGTGTTCACATTCCGAAGCTTGTATATGTTGTAGGCATTCAGAACTGACATGTCCACCATATGCAGAAAGAACTTTTTGTACCATCTGCACGAGGTACGCAGGCAGTCAATGAAGCCTATCTGCATGTCGGACTTGTCCACCAGCCTCATGTTGATGTTGTAGTCCAGGACAGCATCGGGCTTGGTCACCCTGGCCTGGGTGCGGCGATCCACCTTGCCAGTCTCCACCATTTCCCCCTTGTGGATGGTGGTCAGGAGGTTGACCTTCCGCTGGTCGTGCCAGTGGATAGCCAGAATGGGCCCCGACTTCTTCTTGAACACATCACCTTTTTTGGTCTTTGGAGGGAAAGGTGGCATGCCCTTCCTTTTCCCTCGTACTGTGCCTACAGTCCCCGTCTTGCGCTCATGCAGGTACTGTGAGAGAGTGGGGGACATGTAATAATTGTCCGTGTAGAGGACGTGATTCTTATGAAAGTAGCGGTCCATCATGGCTTGCACCACTGCTCCGCCAAAGCCAATGAGGGGGTCCACAAGCAAGTCCCCTTCCTTCCCGCTGTAGACCAGGAAGTCCAGGACATAGCCAGTTTGGCAGTCGCACAGCACAAAGAATTTTATGCCAAAGCGATGTCTTTTTGAGGGGATTGTACTGCCGGAAGCTGAGTTTTCCCCGGAACAGCACAAGAGACTCGTCAATGACGACCTTGCGGAAGGGCTTGAAGTAGGAGGTGAAGCGTTCTCGCATCATCTCATACAACGTCCTAATCTTCCACAGCTTGTCTGGGAGGTGGACGTCAAGGTTGGTGACAAGATGGAGCGCTGCGAGGATATCAAGGTACCGGTCGCGAGACATATATTTCCCGAAGGCAGGGGTGGATATCAGATCATTGGTGATCCAATAGTCAGGCAACCTATGCTTCTTGACATGAGGCATTAGCATGGTGAGTGCCAGGAACACCATGAACTCTTTATGAGTCACTGGGGTCCACTGCCTCATGTGGCCCTTGGTCACCTTTCCCAAAATGTGGACCTGGAATTGGTGCTGCTTATTTGTCTCTTTGACAACATAGCCTACCACCTCCTCATCAAAGAAGGCCTCAAACAGTTCGTGTGGTGGAGCATTGGGGCCTGCAGGAAAATTGGGGGTAACGCCTGAACCCTCCAGTACCTCATCAAAAGCTGGCACATCAGGGTTGTATGCATCCTCATCAACTACGTCTTGCCACTGAAAAACGTAGAATGGGTCTTGTCTACGCTGACGAGGAGCTCCAGCTGGTGGCCCAGCACGCCCACGGCCAACTCGGGAGGCGCGCGCCCTAGGGCGGCGAGGGCGGCGGCCAGGGCGGTGGGCAGCACGACGGGCAGCACGACGCCGGGCCAAGCGGATGGGTCGAGGGTCGTCGATGTCCATATAGTCATCGTCAGAGTGGTCATCTTGCCCTGACGGTGGACCTATGTAATCATGGCCAGAGTCTTCAGAGAGGTGCCCTTCATCATCAGTGGCCCCCACATAATCTGGCGGGGAACCAGTGATGCGTGGGCGGCGTGCGGGTGGGCGAGGTGGGGAAGGAGTGGCAGGTGAGGCTGTGTCCCCCCGAGGTCCCGGGCTCCTTGGCCTGCGACGAGTGACAGAAAGCAATGTTTCACTGTCACTAGGGCCAGGTATTGGTGATGCGAGCTCAAAGACTTCTTCAGGAAGACATGTTGAAGGCGGGAGAGGTGGGGAGGACCGTGGGGAAAGTTGCGGGGACGTATGGCTGGGGCCGGCCGGGGTGGACGCCGCGGGAGCCTCGAACAAAACTCTCTTACTTTTCTTAATTTTCTTGGTATATTTCCTACCTTTCCCCTTTTCGGCAGCAGTATGTCTCCTGTCGGGGGACCTAGGAGGCAAATAGGCCGAAAGTGTGGGGTCCTCAACCCTTGGCAATGGTGGGGGTGGTGGGGAAGAATGCGGGGCAACCGGGTCATCTTGGGTGGCGTGGGTAGATAAGGGAGACAATGGCGGACGAGAAGGGTCACCACGCTGACCCTCACTCACAGCCTCATCCTCACCAAGTAGTTTTGCTTGTTCCCTAGCTGCCGCGGCCGCCTTCTCAAGTATTTTCTGCTTATACAAATGTAGCTTGAAAGGCGATTTACCAGGGGAAGGGCTTGGCGTCGTGTCACTTAAGCGAAATTTGGTGAGTGACCTTGAACTCTCCCACTCGCTCACTCTCTCAAGTTCACTGTCTTTAGGTAAACCAGCTTCCTCAACAACTGGTACATCACCTTCATCACTCTCATCACTGTCGTGTTCTCTCGCAAATCCCAGGAATTGCTCTTCTTTATCACTCTCATGGCCATAATCACTCGACTTATAATTACTGGAGTCGTCACTGACTTCATCATCAACATTATGCTTGGCATCAGCTCGCTCATAAAGTCTCAATGTCGTCTCAATACCTCCGGGAGATAACACATTTAGGCGATGGCGTCGGGGTAAGGCGCGACGAACAAGCAAGGGCGTCGTAGGAAGCACGGTATCGGACACAGCGGAATCACTATTTGGCGTACTGTCCATGATGGCGTCGGGGTAGATACTGTTGCTGTGGCGGAGTTTACGCCTGGTGGCGCCACCTACCGTCCCACGATACCGAAAATGTACGCGCGGCATTCGAAAGCACGCATGCAAGCAATGGGCGTTCAAGAGCCCTTCCGGGTTGCGCGGGCCGAGGTTGTTATGGGCGTTCAAGAGCCCATCCGGGTTGGAGGGGTTAATGCTAGACTGGGATGAGGCTTCTGTTGTCGTTGTCAGCGATGTGTGTACGGTTTGCTTATACCTACACGACTTCGACGGTTTCTGTGGTAGCCTAGGTTGTCCTTTTGGTTGTGCCTTTTGCGAGTGCAGCATCGTGTTGTAAGAGGGCATTTGCCTACTACCTTATAACACAGTGCTGCCTCTTTGCTTGACTTTAGAGGGATCGCCAGGGTAGAACCAGATACTTGAGATCTGGATCTAGCAAGAGAGCATCCCCGTCATTAACGTAACTTTAATCATACCGCCTTAAGGACAACGCTAGGCTATGAGCCAGTCTTGCTCAGCCACAGTTTCCTAACCTTGATATCCCAGCTAGACTGTATTCGCCGAGCAGACACTAGTTAGGACATGAGCTTTTTATGATATGTATGCATTATTATTCACAGCATTTATTAGTCTAGGTTGTTGTTGAGTTGCACAACCATAGCAGACTGTTTCGTTGATGAGGAAGTATTTCTTTTAGTGTCGAGTATTACTGCCGTTGCGCATTTATAGTATTCCTGTGTCAGTTAATATTATATGTCCTATCTTTTAGTAATAATAAAGTGTACGGAAGTTGCAATAGGAGAAGAACAGTGCGGTTTTAGGAGGGGAAGAGGGTGCGTGGATCAGATGTTTGCAGTAAGACAGTTATGCGAGAAGTATTTAGAGAAGCATAAGGAGATATTTTGGGCTTTTATGGACTTGGAAAAAGCGTATGATCGTGTGGACCGTGAAGCAATGTGGAAGGTGTTAAGGATTTATGAAATAGGAGGAAATTTGTTAGAAGCAGTTAAGAGTTTTTATGAGGGAGCAGAGCATTGAGAGTAGGAAATGGTGAGTTGAGTGAATGGTTTGAGGTAAAGGTAGGTTTACGACAGGGTGTGTAAGGTGTCACCATGGCTGTTTAATATGTTTATGGATGGTGTGTTGAGGGAGGTGAAAAGGAGAACTATGGGAAGACCATTGGTTTTAGTACGAAAGAATGGTAGAGATTGGGAGTTGAATCAGTTGTGTTCGCTGATGACACAGCATTGGTGGCGGATTCTGTGAGAAACTGCAGCGGGTAGTCAAAGAGTTTGGTGTTTGTGGAAGGAGGAAACTGAAGGTGAACGTCAATAAAAGTAAAGTAATGGTGTGTAATAGGGGAGAGCATAGGGTGAATCTAGATGTGAGGCTGGATGGGGAAATATTGGAACAAGTAGAGTGTTTTAAATATCTAGGAGGAAAGATAAGCAGGAGTGGAGGTATGGAAGTGGAGGTAAAACAGAGAGTGTGTGAAGGAAGGAAGGTTTTCCGAGCAATGGGAAGTATGTGGAAGACGAGAAATCTCGGAGTGAAAGTAAAAAGTGCACTGTATCAAGGAATTGTTGTGCCAACAGTGATGTATGGGCTGAGACATGGGCTCTGAAGAAAAAGGAGAAAAGAGGGCTGGATGTGATGGAGATGAGCTGCTTGAGGAGTATGTGTGGAGTTACTCGTAGAGACAGATTGAGGAATGAAGAGATACGTAGGAGAGTGGGGCAGCAAGAACATTTGTCAGCCAGAGTGGACAGAAGGGTGCTGAGCTGGTATGGTCATGGCGAACGAATGGGAGATGAAAGGCTTACAAAGAGAATATGTGAGTACAAGGGGAGATAGAAGGGCAGGAAGACCCCCATTGAGATGGAGAGACTGTGTAAGAAAGGCTTTGGATGATAGAGGAATGACTATAGATCAGGCAGGGGAAGTGGTGGTGGACAGGAGTGAATGGAGAATGCTTGTGAATAGTTGAGTGAACACGTGGTCATTTGGAGTAAGGGGTCGGGCGCAAGTTGGACTAGATAATAGTCCATCAGGCGCCTGGCCCGGGGAGACGATTAATATGAAGGGTGTGCCTGGAAGTGTGGTGGGAGGGGCTTTGGCTCCGCTGCATGTCTGCCTGCCGAGATCGGAACCTCTCCAGGTGGTCAGGGGCCGGGGGAGTGCTGGAGCGACCTTGGTAACCCTGGTCTCTGGGTCTTCTCCTGGGTGACCTGGATGTGTGAGAGTTTGTGTTTTTTATCTGTGTTTATTTTGTTGTTTTATGTTGTTTTTGTGTTTTCCCTGTTCTTGCTCTGTCTTGAGTCGGCTACCCCCAAAATGGGGATTGGGCCTGAGCATATAGATAGATAGATATATCTTTTAGTGTATTCAGTCTACATGTGTGTTGTCCTGCCTCCTGCCTTTAGATAATTTAAGATACGAGCATCTTATGAGCATCAGACTTTCTTCAGAAGTTTCCAGGTCTATGCTGTAGGACTAGACTTCACTTTCTTTCAGATAGGAGTGAAGAGTTTATTGTTGTTTAGAGTAACTGTATTGAAGCATCTTTTTATTGTATTAAAACTTGCAGTGATTTAATTGACCTTTGCATAGCTTCCCTTTTATGCATTTTAACGTAACTTGCATCTTGTTTGTTATTAGGCTATACCAGTGTGGGTTAGCCTGAAGTAGAGTACATTTACGCCCAGTTAAGGATACCCCATTATTGCAGATTAACTTTGGAGGGTATAGGTGTTTTTGTTAGATGGCATATAAGTTCAGGTGTTTGGATCTAGCGTACCGTTGTTGCATAGTGCCCTATTACTAGTCCAATCATTAAGTGCCCTTGTTTTATTCGTAGCCCCGGTCGTAACAAATGGCAACCTTGTCCAGTATCTTATTTTAGTAGAAACCAGGATCCGTTTGTTGATTATTGCAGTAATAACAAATAATGACCTTGCCTGGTATCTAAGGAAGAATTGCAGGATTGTGGACATTTGTTTTTTGAGGAATATTTTGGACACGTGGATTTTTTTTTGGCAACATAGTATAGCACTTGAGTTGTCTTCGAGCATATTATATGTTTGAGTGAATAGTGCTACATGAGAGTTTAGGTACTTTTTTTTGTTTTTATAAACATTGAGAATTTTCGGTGGACACTATGTCGAACGACGGATCAATGTACAGTGAGGACACAGTACAGGAAGCAGACTCTGAGGTGCAGCAGCTGGGTTTGTTAGAAGGCATTAGAGTTATAACTAGTGAGGAGGATGCAAGGAAGTTTCTGGAGATGCCTATTACTGCTAACCGGGTGTCGGGGATTGATCGGTATGGTCTCCAGTGTTTGGCCACGGTCATGGGGCATGTGGGCACTAGCAGCATGTCGAGAGGTGACCTGGTGGCCTGGGTGCTCGGCGGGGTGCGTGGGGCTTCGGGTGGAGCGGGAGCTGGGGCACCTTCGGCCCAGCCCCCATTCCACTCGACTCCTACCATGGCGCCCCCTCGGGCTCCGGAGCCGGGTACGTTCCCGCGGGCCGATAGTCACTGGCAGCGTGGTTTGTCACTGTGTGGGTCTCCAATTGTTGCATCTCCTCCTCCTCAAGGTTTAACTGCAGATATGATCTTCCAGCTTGAGATGGCTAAGATGGCTAAGCAGCAGGAATACCAGCTTGAGATGGCTAAGATTGAGATGGCTAAGATTCAGCAGCAGCAGCGGGAAGCTGAGCTTAAGATTCAGGCTGAGGAGAGAAAGGCCAGACATGAAGCTGAGCTTCAGGCTGAGGCTACGAAGTACTGTGCAGACATAGATCTTGAGAAGTCTAGGGTGGAGTCGACAGGGCTGCGTCTCGGTTCTGGGAATCGAGGTCTTGATCTGTCTTTATCGCACCTTCTTAAGTTAGTCCCTGTATTTGACGAGTCGGGTGTCACCGAATTTTTTACGCGTTTTGAGAAGAAGTGCCGGGAGCACCAATGGCCCGAGGTTAAGTGGGCAGCCCTTGTTTCCTCTAGGTTGGTTGGCAAAGGACTCAAGGCATATGATGCGTTGCCCTTGGAGTCTTGCGTCGATTATGAGGTACTGAAGGAAGCTGTTCTGCGGGCGTACGAGTTACAACCAGAGACATATAGGTTGAAGTTCCGGGGTGTTACGAAGGGTCGTGAGTGCACTTTTCTAGAACATGCCCGGGAACTGTCTGATGCATTGAGAAATTGGCTGAGGTCAGAGAAGGTGACGACGTTCGGAGAACTTGAACAGTTAGTCCTTCTAGAGCAATTTTTCAAGTGCACAGGCGGCGACCTGACTTTGAACCTCAAAGAGAAAAAACCTAAAACTCTACAGGAGGCAGCTGAGATGGCTGACCTTAGGCTATCGCTGATTCGTGGGTGCGGGTCTGCACAACGGAACGATGCAGGTAACAAGGGGCGCAACACTCCACCCCCCCGAGTCAGTGATACACCATATAACAATAAAAACAAGAGCAATGATATTAAGTCTGACCATAAACCTAATACCGTCCCGTTTAAGAAGGGTCCGGGCCCTTCCCCACCTCAAGGGAAGCCCAAGGGGAGTTAGAGTGTTTTCATTGTCACAAAAAGGGTCATTTTGCACGATCCTGTCCTAGCAAGCTACCTACAGCAGTCGTGTCCTTGGCTCGCAACATTGGAGTGTCTTTGAAGTCGTCTGCGTTTGCCCGAGGTAAATGTTCAGAGGCTGGAGCACTGCCAGTGAAGAAGTGTCCGGAAGGCTTGACACCTGTCCGGGATACTTTTTGTGACCATAGAGGGCGCGGCTGCGTGAGTTGGGCTGGTTGCAAGCATGGAGTAGAATTTTTGCGTGATACGGGTGCTTCCTTGACATTGATGAAAAACTTTACAGGCAAACCTATAAACGCGGCACGGGTAGTTGTGGTGCAGGGTATCAATGCTACAAAGTCATACCCGTTGGTCCGAGTGGAGCTGGAGGTAGAAGGTGTGACACGAGAGTTGGATGTCGGAATCGTGGAGAAACTGCCAGTAGAGGGCGTCGACCTTCTTCTCGGCAACGACTTTGCGGTACCTGCTTCTGAGGTTCCACTCTTAGTCGGTGCCGAGAGGGCGGCCGACATGAGTAGGGAGGGGCAGGAGTTGGTCGAGAGGTGTCAACCACAGCAGAGGGCGTGTGTTGTCACCCGATCTCGTGCATCTAAAGTGTCACAGCTTATTCCTCTGTCTCTAGACCAGCGGAGGAACGGTCGGAAGGAGCAAGCGAAAGTTGGGAGTTTTGCGAGTTTAGCTCTCCTTAGCGACTTAGTACTTGACCCAGAGGTGAGCTCCGGAGTGGCCCCAGAACCTGTCACCCCTAGTGACATGGTTGGGCGTGATGGCACTCCGCGACTTAGTAGATCCCAGGTGGAGGAGAGCTGTGGGAACGGGGCTATCGAACACGAGGACGGGGAAACATGTCATGTGAACCTGTTGGAAGAGTTTGTGAGGCAACCACCTAAGCAGCCTACTGTCCCTGTGTTGGTCTGCAGCGGCCAAGGTGGAGAAGGAGAGGGGGGCAGTAGGGCACAGGTGGAGGAGAGTTGTGATTGTCATGTCTCGGCGGAGCAGTGGGCGGGGGACACGAGTCTGGTGGCTGTGGAAGCGCTAGAGCACCTGCCTGAGCAGCAGTGTGCAGCGCTCCAGCACCAGCTCAGTTCATACCCCACTGGTCGTGCCGAGCACCCGAGCCTCACAACTCAGGCGGTGCAAGATGTTCCGCGGGCAGGTCACTTGAAAGTTGGTAGACCGTTAGCCTCGTTGTTTCGGTGGTTCAAGGTGGGCGACGAGGCTTGGACATGGTTGTCAGGTCAGGGTCGACCCATGGCTGCCAAGGGTGGTGGTCAGAAGGAGGACATTGAGCAGATTGGTGAGGTTGGCTGTGGAGAGGATTTGCCCGGTCGTCGCATAGCCTCCCAATGCTGCTCTAGTCGAATGCAACAGCCCTACCATAGACCGACTGTATCTGGCCATGTCGCTAAAAGCGGTGATGCTGCGCAGGCAGATGTAGTTGCAAGGAATGCGGGGGTGCGCATGTACGGTATCGGCGGGGAAGCCTTAGCAATAATGAACTATGGCAGTGACTGCACAGGTGGTACTGATTGTCCCTCTCATGACCTGGCTGTTCTAGGGACGAAGGTGGAGAAGGAGGGAGACTACAGGTTAGAAGCTGCGGTCTCGGCTGGGTTGTGGGAGGGCATTATGCATGTTGTTCTGCGATATAAGTTGTTTACTAGGCTGTGGCAGTGCATCCGCATGTTTGTTGCTTCTCCAGGCCTGATGTATGGGGTAGAATTCGACATGGAGGCTGGAGACAGTGCAAGGCTCAGTTTAATTCCCTACCGTATAAATCCTGCTCAACAGCCTGTCGTGAAACAGAGCTAGACGACATGTGGAAAAACGTTCGGAGGGATAAAGGATATCGTGAGTGGTCGTTGCCAGTGAGTTTGCAACCTGCGTTGAGTGGCAAGATCCGTGTGTATGGTGACTGCAAGAGTGTGGAAGCATTATCCCTGACAGACACCTATCCATTACCCAAGGGTCTGAGGGATAAGGGATATCGTGAGTGGTCGTTGCCAGTGAGTTTGCAACCTGAGTTGAGTGGCAAGATCCGTGTGTATGGTGATTGCAAGAGTGTGGAAGCATTATCCCTGACAGACGCCTATCCATTACCTAGAGTTGACGATAGCATAGACCGCATCGGGGCTGCCTCGCTCATCACGAAGGTAGAACTAGTGAAAGGTTATTGGCAGGCCTCGTTGCCGAAAAGAGCGAAGAAAAGTGCCAGTCTTGTGATGAACTGGGCAGTTTATCAGTGTCAGGTGTTGTTTTGCTGCCGGGACACAAGTTGGATGTGTGGCATGCTAAGGGCACTGATAATGTTTTGGCTGATTGTTTGTCACGGGAGGGTTTGTTTGCAGGAGAACCCTCGCCGTTCAGTCAGTGTGTGTTGAGAGTGGAGAAAAATCAGGCTTGCCCCTGTAGAGCAGCCGTCAAAAACAACATTAAAATTAAATAAAAAAAAAAATCACATAAAAACTCTTTCTTTTGATAGTTAATTGAAAGTTGCCAATGTTATAGCTAAAGTCCTAAGTTGAACCTGTCTTTCACTTAGTAGGCTGGGCTTTGTGAAGCTCGCTCATGGAGCATAGCAGGCTAAAATTATACTATTATGTTTGGGAGGGGTTATAAGATTTTATTTATGCTAAAATGTTGTTTTATTTATGATTGAGCTTTGCACTTCATTTCTGGCGGAGTGGCTGGTTGTGGCGGGTCTTGTCGGCGTTCTGGCATGTCAGATATGGTGCTCACTTAATGATGAGCGTCCCATATCTTGGGCGGGGTGTGACGCCTACCAGCGTTGGCAGAATCGCCTCCCGTTAGCCGCTAGCGCTCACCAGGGCAGTGAAATGGGCTACAGATATCAGATAATGTTATTCTTTTTTTCATAGTACTTGCATTGTTACTGACAGTCCAGTGGTGGTCTTTATTTTCATCTGTGACAACGCGAAGTATTTTATATTATGAATAGAATATAACATGCATTGTATATAGTTAAGAAGAGAGAACAATATAGGCAGTGAGGTGGTAGTGTGTGCGTGCGTATACATGTGCTGCCTCCCCCGCTCGGAGGCTTGCGCGCGTGCCTTCCCTCGCCTCGTGATTGGCTGGTGTGTTTGGCTGTGTCACGTGACACCTGCTGCCTTGTGACGTCTCGGCCCATGATTGGCCGACCACCGCGTCTTTGTGGGCTCCTGTGTGCATGTGGGTCCACAGGAGCTGCCTTCTTCAGAGCAGACTAGGGACACACATGACTAACATCCTTTTTACCACTGTCCCCCATATCTCCACCATTCTGATACTGTCTCTCTTCCTCAACTTCTTCTCTTTCATTCCTCTAATCTTTTAACGTCACAACACTCCCTTTGGGTTCTGCACACGATTTCATATCGGCCCATCGTATTATGTGCGTCGCTCTCTGAGATATTTACATGTACTTAGAATAGGTTTGAGGGTTCTTAGTTAGTAGAGGTTAAGAACTTGGTGTGTGTCTCCATTATTGATTTAGTGCTCTGCTGGGTTATTTAATGCTAGACGGGGATAAGGCTTTTGTTGTCGTTGTCAGCGATGTGTGTACGGTTTGCTTATACCTACACGACTTCGACGGTTTCTGTGGTAGCCTAGGTTGTCCTTTTGGTTGTGCCTTTTGCGAGTGCAGCATCGTGTTGTAAGAGGGCATTCGCCTACTACCTTAGAACACAGTGCTGCCTCTTTGCTTGACTTTAGAGGGATCGCCAGGGTAGAACCAGATACTTGAGATCTGGATCTACCAAGAGAGCATCCCCGTCATTAACGTAACTTTAATTATACCGCCTTAAGGACAACGCTAGGCTATGAGCCAGTCTTGCTCAGCCACAGTTTCCTAACCTTGATATCTCAGCTAGACTTTATTCGCAGAGCAGACACTAGTTAGGACATGAGCTTTTTATGATAATTATGTATGCATTATTATTCACGGCATTTATTAGTCTAGGTTGTTGTTGAGTTGCACAACCATAGCAGACTGTTTCGTTGATGAGGAAGTATTTCTTTTAGTGTCGAGCATTACTGCCGTTGCGCATTTATAGTATTCCCGTGTCAGTTAACCCGGTGAGACCCAGCGACGCACGTGATGCGACGGCACTATTCGACCACCAGCTCCCAGCGACGCATCACGTGCGTCCGGCATATTAAAATCAGTTACGCGGCAGGTATCGTAAGGAAATGCCTAATAATGGTACCGCGTACTTTCTAGTGTATTGGAAAGGCGGGACTGGCGGCCGAAACGGGTTGGTGGGTCGTGCGGCTGAACCAGGGTGGATGAGAGGCATGTACTGAACCACCTTTTTTTACCGCAACTTTGGACCTTATTTACTCGGGTCGTATTGGTTGTTTTTGCTTGAAAATTGTGTCAGAGCCGTGGGATGTCATTGTCTACACGTATTACACGTATTACGTATTACATAGTCTGAGCGGGTGATGGATAATAAACGGATTTACGTATACCCGCATATTGCCCCACGACTTTGGACATGATTTACTCAGGTGGTATGGTAACTATTGGCCTAAAAATGATACAGGGTATTCGATACAATATGGGAAACCAGTGGTTGGCGGGAAAACGAGTTGGTATGGTGAGCGGCTGGATGGTGGGATGGATTAGGGACGCGTAATTATCCACCTTTTCGCTCCGACTTTGAACCTTAGTTACTCGGGTCGTATGGTCGGGTTTGGCTTGAGATTTGTGTCAGACACAGTTGCATGGTGTATGAGAGCTTTCTATGGGTGTACCTTACCATGCCTAGTATTGCCTGGACGCTACAGGCTGCGTGAGGAAATCCTATATGCGGATATTGGCTCGTTACTTTCAACCTTATTTACTCAGGTTGTATGGTTTGGTTTGGTCTAAAAATGGTATAGGATATGTTTTTGATTTTTGGAGCAGCTGTCAAAACGACTTTGGACCTTATTTACTACGTGCATATGGTAGGAAGTACCTGGATGAGTTGTGTATATGATAGACTAATCTATATTTCTGTAGGTGTGACATTCCTTAGTCACGCGACTTTAGACCTTATAATGTCTTGTCCTATGTCATATTGCCTTGAAATTTGTAGTGAAAAGTTCGTTGGCTGGTAGATATGATAAGACCAAAGGATGCTCTGGGCTTGACCTAGTGCGTGACAAAGGACATTCAGTATACCCGTTGTCTTCCGCGAGTGATCACCATGTCCCAACAACCTCCACGCCCTAACCCATCCCGTGCTAAGGGCCTTACCATTGATGAAGCCCACGAAATCCTATTACAAAGTGACGAGGAAGACTCTGACACCGAATCCTCATGCCTCGATGATTCAGAAGAGGAATATTTCCCGAGTAGGGAGGAATATGCCGCTATGAATCAGGAGGCACCTTACATCCCTATACAAGAACTCCCTCTCAGTTTTGAACAAATGAGGGAGAGGGAGGCTAGAAATTACAATTCCCCCATGTCTCCCAGGGCAAGGGATATAGAGGACTCCCCAGCAAGTGGGGAACAGGTCGAGCTACAGGAAGAAGTAGACGACCCTATGGCGTTCCTGGACATTCCCCTACACCACAGCCAGCCTACCCCTACGGCCGCGAGTGTGAGAGGCCACGTTCATGCTCTCCCTCCTCGCCGCCTCCCATCACCACCACCACGGAAGCCCTCACCTCTCAAAGCTGTAAAGCCCAAAATTTGTTATGGGCTTCGCAGGAGACATGCCGCACCACCATCTAGTGAAGAGGAAGAGGAAGAGGAGATACCTGACACCCCACCAAGGGAAGTGGAAAGACGTCGGATGGTTGCGAGGCGTCTCTTCCCAGTTATGGCAGCCCGGGAAGACGCCGCCGCAGCGGCCAGGGGAGACCCTCGCATCACCACACCACCACCAGCACCATCACCAGACTACACCCCACCATCACCGGGTTCACTACCCTACACCCCCACCGGAACTCCTAGACGAGTGCCCTACCACACACCAACACCATCACCACCTCCATTCGATTCTCACGCAGAAGTGTCAGCTCCCGGGCGTGGGGTTGTAACTGGGCGTCCAAGACGGGTGGGTAAGGTGACCCTCGTTAGAGCCCCCCCCACTGGCGGTTCGAGAGGGCCAGGAGGGTCCAGGCGGCCGTCAGGAGGCAGGCCAAGGGCAAGGGCAAGGGCAAGGGGTAGGGCAGTGGCAAGAGACACGGTTGCGCCCCCTCGCCACCCTGGTGACCCAGATCCCGACGACCCTGATGCCGACGACGAAGATGCCTGGCGAAGTACCTGATGTTTGGGATTGGCAGGATGGGGCACGGTATCAGCCCACCGACTGGCAATTTGTGGGCGCAGGGATTGCCGGCCCTACGTTCCATCACCAAGGACCTGCCACCCCAAGACTGGACATCTTTCTGCAGTTTTTTACTGCCAACCTCATGAGCCTAATTGTGGACCAGACAAACTGGTATAATTGGTACTTTATGGCTGGTAAGGCACAATCCAGGTACTCGGCCAGGCTGTCATGGGAAACACTCCAAATCCCAGAGCTCTACTCCTTCTTGGCGATCGTGATCCTGATGGGGGTGACGACGAAATCGTCAATAAGAAAATATTGGTCATGGGATCCCCTCATCCGCACCCCTATCTTTGCCAAGATCATGAGCCGGAACAGATTCTCTGCAATCATGGGGAACCTGCACTTCATTGACAGCCTGGCAAGCCATACCAGAAACCAGGACCTCCCCAGAAACACCAAAGACCCCATGGAGAGGATAAGACCAATTTTTGAGTACCTCAAGATAAAGTTTGCTGCGGCCTTCAAACCCCATCAGAAACTCATAATTGACGAGAGTTTGTTACTGTGGCGGGGAAACATCAGCATCCGACAGTACATCCCCAGCAAATGTCATAGGTATGGCTTGAAGACCTTCGTCATGTGTGACTGTTTGACTGGCTACATCCAGGACATCATTCTGTATATGGGGAAGAAGACAGAATTGGTGACATCGAGGACATATGGTATATCAGGGGCCGTTGTCATCACCTTGATGGAGCCCTACTTGGACAGGGGCCACATACTGTACCTGGACAACTGGTACACCAGCCCCTCCCTTGCCAAGTTCTTGTATAACCGCACAACAGGCGTGTGTGGCACCGTCAGGAGGAACAGAATATTCATGCCCAATCTACCACCCAGGCGGGAAAAGGGCTCCATCATCTACCTGCAGGCCAATAATGTCCTCCTGTTATCCTGGATGGATAACCGGGACGTCAACGTCCTCACAACAGTCCACCAACCAATCTTCCAAAACAGCCGACGACGTGACCGAGCAACAAGGGAAATAATCCGGAAGCCTGAGGCAATCTGTGATTATAATATCAACATGCGGCTGGTTGACAAGCCCGATGCTGTCATCGCTTCGTGTGAATGTGCGAGGAAGACTATGAGGTGGTACAAAAAATTGTTCTTCCATCTCCTAGACATCACCCTGTACAACTGCCACATTCTCCACCATGCAATTACTGGCAAGCGAGAGACGATGGAGGACTTCTGCATCGAGTTGAGCAGAGAGATGTTGCATACATACATGACTCAACCCCGCATCCCGCAACCACCAGCACATCGTCAGCCAGCAGCAGAAGGGATTGCCAGACTCACTGAACGCCATTTCCCCACGTATGTGCCAGCCACTCAAGCCCAGGTGAGACCCCGCAGGCGGTGTCATGTGTGTCGCAACACGACACGAAGGAGCCCTATGCGTGTTGACACCACCAATTTCTGCAGGCAGTGTAATGTTGCCCTGTGTCACCCGGACTGCTTCATCCAGTACCACACCCTTGAACACTTCTAAGTGTATAAAAAAGACTGCGAAAAAAGACGCTAAACCAAGTGTAAATACTAAGTGTAAATAATATCTGTATAAAGTGATAAACTATAACTTCATAATAACAGTGAGATACATTTTACTTGTACAACTAACAAAAATACAATGTGAAAGCCAATATTTCTAACTAAAAAAGTGCCTACAAATGATATAATATCAGTAAACTATACGGTAAACTATTCTATATAATAAAGTGACAGTGTGGCAGTGTCAGACAACAAAAGCGAAAGTGCTGGACTAATGTACAGTTAGACAGAGAGCGTGGGAGTGAGAACTGTCACCTGGTGTCCGTCTGTCTGTATGTAGGGCGGGAGTCGTTGCCACGAGTGAACACTTACATTACTTGCATATGTGCACTTATTACACTTGAACTTTACTTATTATGACATTATTGATACATACGTGGTATAATATGAACTATAAAGGCACACAAGATACTCGGGTGGTATGCAAATACCCAAACACCCGAAAACTCGACTCATCGTACATCTGGCTGCCGGGCTCCTCAGCCTGCCCGCGCGGGCGGGATATATGAACCGGGCCAAACTGCAGCTGTCATCTCAGGACCCCCCACCCCCTTAGGACCCCTAAAAATCATCGGTAAGGAAAAAAAAAAAAAAATCCTTATTTTCTTTTCATTCTTAGTTAGAAAAAAAAAAAAAAAAGGTCAAAATCGCTTGGGATTGGGGTGAACAAAATATTAAAACTAGCTGGGGCTCAGCGGGTTAACATTATATGTCCTATCTTTTAGTGTATTCAGTCTACATGTATGGTGTCCTGCCTCCTGCCTTTAGATAATTTAAGATACGAGCATCTTATGAGCATCAGACTTTCTTCAGAAGTTTCCAGGTCTATGCTGTAGGACTAGACTTCACTTTCTTTCAGATAGGAGTGAAGAGTTTATTGTTGTTTAGAGTAACTGTATTGAAGCATCTTTTTATTGTATTAAATCTTGCAGTGATTTAATTGACCTTTCCATACCTTCGCTTTTATGCATTTTTACGTAACTTGCATCTTGTTTGTTATCAGGCTATACCAGTGTGGGTTACCCTGAAGTAGAGTACATTTATGCCCAGTTAAGGATACCCCATTATCGCAGATTAACTTTGGAAGGTATAAGTGTTTTTGTTAGCCGGCATATAAGTTCAGGGGTTTAGATCTAGCGTACCGTTGTTGCATAGTGCCCTATTACTAGTCCAATCATTAAGTGCCCTTGTTTTATTCGTAGCCCCGGTCGTAACAATATCACAAAAAAAAATAAAAAATAACCCTTGTAGCATCTTGGGAGTAGTAACCTTCGTGAAAAATTAGCCTTGAGCCTTCCTTCGACCTCTACTCAGACAGACATGCAAGAACAAAAAGGTACTCAAAGGTGATAAATTCTTACTGGCAGACTAATGCGGTGGTAAGAGACATTCCTACAGCTCACCCAACATGGTATTATAGGGTAAGAGCAAACGTGGCAGCCAACACACTCTCCCGAATTGTGCAAGTTGCCCTTGGTGTTCTCGTTACTGACCTAAAAAGAAGCCAAGTGAAAGACGAGCAAGCATAGAACCACTACATACCCAATAAATAAGCTATTTCTGGAATCGGAGAAGATGATGTCTTTTCCAGAAACCAAGTTCATCCGTCGCAGTTCCGATTGCACTACGAATTTCTGGTTAGACTCTTCCCGTTGACAACAACACATACAGCCATGTATATGTCATTCCAGATAAGATAGTAGTACTCTCGAAACATCATGATGCCATCAATTTGTTACCTAGTGCAGCAACTGTACCAACAGGTGTGGACAGTTCATATGTGCAGACAGGAAACAACTCTTGAGGCCAATAAATAGATGTACTACTGGAAAACTATTAAGAAGGATAGTAAACAACACTTTACCAATAGACTAATTTGTGCTACAACAAGGTGCTTGAGAAGAAACCAAACCTGTGACACTCCTGGAATACCCGACGGCTTCACATCCATTTAACTGTGTTTCTTTGGAATTGCTGAAATGCCCTAGGCGACACCAGATGTAAGCAGTACCAGCTGGTTTGTGTTGAATATAATCTTTCAGACTAGTTTGTCCTATTCCTGCTTAAAGACGGATACAAAAGACCCAATTACCAAAAGGCTCGTAAATTACTCACTTGTTCGGTATTCCTCTCCTTGGCACCTTCTCGCCGAAAACAGGATGGAAACCAAGTACAATGTGAAAGAATCAAAGGGTGATATCTACTTGAGAAAGCATGTATTTGCACAACAGATCCCATTCTCAATTGGGTTAGTTGACTGCAAAGTAACTCAGCTACCATAGCTATCTTTGAAATTTTGGAATATCATGTAAACCTTAAGATAATCTAGACGTCAAGGAACCCCTAGATGGCTTTTGATGGCCCTTGAAGAGTCTTCCAAATCCTACAGAAAGGTATACAGGACTAGTTTCTGAGGGTAAAGAAAAGCTTCTGACGTGAATTCTGGCTACAGCTAAGCTACGCAGAAATCTATATTCCTCTAGATTATTCTTATCAAGCCAAATCAGACGCTAAGAGACACTTGAAA
The DNA here is from genome assembly GCA_032716605.1 of Paralithodes platypus. Classification (NCBI taxonomy): domain Eukaryota; kingdom Metazoa; phylum Arthropoda; class Malacostraca; order Decapoda; family Lithodidae; genus Paralithodes; species Paralithodes platypus. Next base: position 22,800,262 of record CM064547.1, on the reverse strand, counting down.
GTCTTAAGCAAGATCCAACAGCAAGTCCGAGATCATGTACAGGCATCCCGTGCAGAAATGATAAGGAAACAGCATAAAAGAGCACACCAAACTGTTCTTGAAGTAGGTGACAAAGTTATGTGCCTAGATCCGACGAGAATGTCTAAGCTCTCGCCGAAGTATAGTGCACCCTATGTCGTTACGGACACAGCATCCGGTAACAAGTTTGAGGTTCGAGACCCTACCACCAACAAGGTAGAAGTAATTCAAGGATGACAGGTTAAAACGGGTGAGTCCAGAACTCTCCGTAGATGGCCATATTATACCTGATCCATTACCCTCGGCGGTGCAACAAAATGCACCGACCACAACTGCCTCCGCACAGATAAACAAGTATAGGCGGAAGCTTCGTTTTGCTAAAAAGAGCATTCTAAAACAACTTACAAATTCAGTTGTAAGAAATTGAGCAAGTAAGACCACTCTAGTCAGAGAGTGAAGTACTCAATAAGAAATTGAGCAAGTAAGACCACTCTAGTCAGAGAGTGAAGTACTCAATAAGAAATTGAGAAAGTAAGACCACTCTAGTCAGAGAGTGAAGTACTCAATAAGAAATTGAGCAAGTAAGACCACTCTAGTAAGAGAGTGAAGTGAGACCACTCAAGTAAGACCACTCTAGTCAGAGAGTGAAGTATTCTATACAAATCATCGTTCTGTTAACGTCACATAACTGACAGAGCAAGCCACTCCCCACGTACATTCTACTGGGCGAGTGAAGTATTCTATTAGTAACCCTACGAGTAGAATACTACCCTTTCTCCCGAGAAAGATGACCTGGTTAGTGTGTTCCCTACTAACTAATCAGATGATGCCTGGTGACTTACGACTTACAGTTACGTTTCACGTTTTGGCGTAGCTCGTATTAAATCGTAATCTCCGGATGATTCATTTTGGTACTACCTGATGACTTTACCCCGGTAACCAAACACTCGCACTCACACACGTGCAACGAGAGGACTGTTATATTTGCTGACCTACTCTCCTATGTGCTCTTTAGAATAGCCCACGCTTCTGAAGTACAAACGCTAAGAAAGAGACTCACTGTCCTGGAGACTGCAGCAAAAGCCCTATAGAGGCTAGAATTCTAGATGTACGACTCACAAGTATAGATGTACGACTCGCAAGTAAGACGAATGTGATGAATTCTTTGAGTACGGTAATATCAGTGATGGATAGCCATTGATCTACTGCCTGTGGTGCATCTCCGTACAGCCTCAGACATCGAGAAGGAACAGTTTGCCCTGTTTCCGCAGTTTGAGTAAGACAATTGTATACTCTATTTCTCATAAATAGATACAGTTATTCCACTCACCATTTTAGGCCACATTCCGTTCCAGCCCTCACATTTTACAATGACTGAAGAATTATGCCGTTCCCGTTTCTTTTACGCGGATGATTATTGACCTTTATTGATACAGCAGACATGTTGCTCGTCCCCGACGAACTTCATCTAGTGACTGTGACAAACAAAGACGCCTTTATTCATGTAGGTCCTCGTATCTTCCCCTGTCTGTGCGTCATGAGTATGTGTTTTCCTCTGTCCCCGGACATAAATGCATGCGACCTTACCTTGACTCAAGCATCTGTGACTGACTGGCTCATAGTCTAGATTTAGAATAATAGTTAATAATCATGGGATGTGTCAGGCACCCGTTCACTGCGAAGTACGGATTTCACTAATCTTCACGCTTCCTTATCATAAACTTATTGCCTTGATAACTAACCTCTCCTCAGAGTTCATTCCTATTAACATATTCTTTCACAGGTAATTCTTTGGACCTCATCATCTCTTACGAGCACTCTCAAACCTCATGAATTTCTTAAATTCTTCATAGTACAACTAACCTAGTTAGTTTTCTTAGTTAATCAGGAAATCATTTTTCCTACTGCACTAACCCCCTTCCATGACTCTCGTCAACAACCTTATCCTAGTAAGTCACTCCCTTCGTCTTCCGTTCAGGGTTGATCACCTGTTGCTTAGGCGTGAGGAAAAATAAGCACCTGTTAATGCTAATGTGTAACTTTGGTCCTCACCTTTATCACACTTTCATTGGCATTGCTATACACGGGGTACAGGGTTAGATAAGTCATAGGGATGATTCAATGTGTCTCTAGATATATGTGAGTTATTCTTTCCTAGAACCTGAGGAGGGCCTCAGCTGACGTGGCCGAGCGGTGTAACAACGCATTTTGAGCGACTGTACACTTCTAAGATAAACCATATAATCACATATATAACTCACACCATTATAACAACCTTTTAAAAGAACTGTAAGTGTGTTGGTGTGATCTCCCTATAGAAGCTCACACCATCACAATAGAAGCTGGTAACTTTCCTCTCTGCTAAGGCAAGCACGGATCCCACGATCACCAAAAGGTATCACACATCCGTTGCCAAGATATCGAGAAGTAATTGCTAGCAACTTTGTCACACCCAGTTGTCATATGGTGTTGCTGACCGCGCCCTCCCTCAAGCAAGGGTGGAGCGAATCAGTCAGCACACCACTCTCCCAAGGAGGGTCCCTCACTTCAACCCTCTGGGTAAGACTCGAGACCAGTATAAGTGTACAAGTACCTTATAAGTATCAGTGACATACAAACGTTCTAGTAATTCTCTTCTAATCATTTTGTTCTCTTTCTTTACAGGAGATAATATTACAAGGAAACAGCTCATAGTTCTAGGTTGCTATTATTAAGTAGAATACTTTCATTAAGTATTAAGTAAAGTACTTATCTCGGCACACACTCAACTCTGAGTATACACCACGTTAAGAAGTACTTTATAATTGCATTTCCCCAACGCAAGGAATAGTGTATTATGCAAATATCTCAAAATTAGTGTTAAGGGCTACAGACATATATTTTCTTGATAAATAAACCCCAAAAAGCCCCGTGCTTATTTATTTAAAACATCTACAAATATTATCCAGTGCATCAACAATTTCCAGAATTCTATAGAGTACTGCAACAATGTTCAGGAAATATGAGGTAAGAATATAAGTTAACCCTACTCAATCCGCTCAGTGCCTACACCATAAACAGCCCGCTACAATGACAACCACTACAACCACAAGTACCGTACCCATTGTAATCTGTGACACAAATTGCCAGCCTCCCCAATATTTAGTATGGTGGGTCATGGCCTGACCAGCCGATCCTGTCAGTTGGATTGGTGGTGAGAATGAAAGAGAAACACACGTGTGTGTGTGTGTGTGCGTGTGCGTGTGCGTGCGTATGTGTGCTATGATGAAAAGTGTCTTCCGGTGGGGTCCGCCGGGGTGGGGTCCACCGGGTCTTCCGGTGGGGTTTTACATTAAGGATGCCCCGGAATAGAGCAGAGTCTAAGCATTTGGGAGAATAAGGAAATATCACAAGAGTTCAAGGGTATAAAAGTAAAGACAGGCACCAACAATTCTACTGCTACTACATTTGGGCATTTTTATAGTACATTTTAACTTTTTACAATAAATAATGGAACATTAGAATATAACAACATAATACACGCATAATGAACGTGGATCCTCAACAATCCCAGTTGGCCAATGCTTAATTTATAGGTATCGGTAGAGTGTGAATCACTGTATCTAGAAGGTCATGGTAGAGTGTGTGTCAGTGTATCTAGAAGGTCTTGGTAGAGTGTGAATCACTGTATCTAGAAGGTCATGGTAGAGTGTGTGTCAGTGTAGCTAGAAGGTCTTGGTAGAGTGTGTCAGTGTATCTAGAAGGTCTTGGTAGAGTGTGTGTCAGTGTATCTAGAAGGTCTTGGTAGAGTGTGAATCACTGTATCTAGAAGGTCATGGTAGAGTGTGTGTCAGTGTAGCTAGAAGGTATTGGTAGAGTGTGTCAGTGTATCTAGAAGGTCTTGGTAGAGTGTGTGTCAGTGTATCTAGAAGGTCATGGTAGAGTGTGTGTCAGTGTAGCTAGAAGGTCATGGTAGACTGTGTGTCAGTGTATCTAGAAGGTCATGGTAGAGTGTGTGTCAGTGTATCTAGAAGGTCTTGGTAGGGGGGGTGTCAGTGTTGCTAGAAGGTCATGGTAGAGTTTGTGTCAGTGTATCTAGAAGGTCTTGGTAGAGTGTGTCAGTGTATCTAGAAGGTCATGGTAGAGTGTCAGTGTATCGAGAAGGTCTTGGTAGAGTGTGTGTCAGTGAATCTAGAAGGTCATGGTAGAGTGTGTGTCAGTGTATCTAGAAGGTCATGGTAGAGTGTGTGTCAGTGTATCTAGAAGGTCATGGTAGAGTGTGTGTCAGTGTATCTAGAAGGTCTTGGTAGAGTGTGTCAGTGTAGCTAGAAGGTCTTGGTAGAGTGTGTGTCAGTGTATCTAGAAGGTAATGGTAGAGTGTGTGTCAGTGTATCTAGAAGGTCTTGGTAGAGTGTGCCAGTGTAGCTAGAAGGTCTTGGTAGAGTGTGTGTCAGTGTATCTAGAAGGTCTTGGTAGAGTGTGAGTCAGTGTATCAAGGTCATGGTAGAGTGTTTGTCAGTGTATCTAGAGGGTCATGGTAGAGTGTGTGTCAGTGTATCTAGAAGGTCTTGGTAGAGTGTGGCAGTGTAGCTAGAAGGTCTTCGTAGAGTGTGTGTCAGTGTATCTAGAAGATCATGGTAGAGTGTGTGTCAGTGTAGCTAGAAGGTCATGGTAGAGTGTGTGTCAGTGTATCTAGAAGGTCATGGTAGAGTGTCAGTGTATGTAAAAGGTCTTGGTAGAGTGTGTGTCAGTGTAGCTAAAAGGTCATGGTAGAATGTGTGTCAGTGTAGCTAGAAGATCATGGTAGAGTGTGTGACAGTGTATCTAGAATGTCTTGGTAGAGTGTGTGTCAGTGTATCTAGAAGGTCATGGTAGAGTGTGAGTCAATGTAGCTAGAAGGTCATGGTAGAGTGTGTGTCAGTGTATCTATAAGGTCATGGTAGAGTGTCAGTGTATCTAAAAGGTCTTGGTAGAGTGTGTGTCAGTGTAGCTATGGTAGAATGTGTGTCAGTGTAGCTAGAAGATCATGGTATAGTGTGTGACATTGTATCTAGAATGTCTTGGTAGAGTGTGTGTCAGTGTATCTAGAAGGTCATGGTAGAGTGTGTGTCAGTGTAGCTAGGTCATGGTAGAGTGTGTGTCAGTGTATCTAGAAGGCCATGGTAGAGTGTCAGTGTATCTAAAAGGTCTTGGTAGAGTGTGTCAGTGTAGCTAGAAGGTACTGGTAGAGTGTGTGTCAGTGTAGCTAGAAGGTCATGGTAGAGTGTGTGACAGTGTATCTAGAATGTCTTGGTAGAGTGTGTCAGAGTATCTAGAAGGTCATGGTAGAGTATGTGTCAGTGTATCTAGAAGGTCATGGTAGAGTGTGTGTCAGTGTATCTAGAAGGTAATGGTTGTTGTTGTTGTTGTTGTTGTTGTTCCCCAAGCTGCCTGGCCGAACAGCCCCAAGGCCCCGAGCAATTCCAAGGCCATAACCGAGTGCCCCCACAGAACCCTCCCCGCCGACCACAATAAAGCCTGGGTGACCGAAGCCACTCCATGGCGGGGGGCTGAGGAGGGTGCGGAACCGCCCGGGAAACCAAAGCCCCACCCAGGGCCCTGTGCCCCTCAGTAATTATGAAGAGAAAGTTGAGGGGCAAGGGAAAAATGTGACGCTTTGGCTTCCAATCTTGGTAGATTGGGAGGTCAATCCACGGAAGAGATGCCGTCACTTGAGATCTAGAAAATATATAAGTTAAAGGAAAAGTCAGAGTAAGCTATGGGTATGGCAGAGATTGCTCAGCTCTCACTCTGATAGACCAGCCCATCACCACATGACTAGAACCCAATCCTCTCAGCATCAGCTAGGAAAGGCCCTAGAAAGCCGCCTTTGGCGGGGGGATAGCTCCCCTATTTCAACTCCTTTCGGGGTTGGGCACCCGCTCGATAGAAGGTAATGGTAGAGTGTGTCAGTGTATCTAGAAGGTCTTGGTAGAGTGTCAGTGTATCTATAATGTATTGGTAGAGTGTGTGTCAGTGTATCTAGAAGGTCTTGGTAGAGTGTGTGTCAGTGTAGCTAGAAGGGCATGATAGAATGTGTGTCAGTGTAGCTAGAAGGTCTTGGTAGAGTGTGTGTCAGTGTATCTAGAAGGTCTTGGTAGAGTGTGTCAGTGTAGCTAGAAGGTCATGGTAGAGTGTGTGTCAGTATAGCTAGAAGGTCTTGGTAGAGTGTGTGTCAGTGTATCTAGAAGGTCTTGGTAGAGTGTGTGTCAGTGTAGCTAGAAGGTCTTGGTAGAGTGTGTGTCAGTGTATCTAGAAGGTCTTGGTAGAGTGTGTCAGTGTAGCTAGAAGGTCATGGTAGAGTGTGTCAGTGTAGCTAGAAGGTCTTGGTAGAGTGTGTGTCAGTGTATCTAGAAGGTCTTGGTAGAGTGTGTGTCAGTGTAGCTAGAATGTATTGGTAGAGTGTGTGTCAGTGTAGCTAGGAGGTCTTGGTAGAGTGTGTGTCAGTATAGCTAGAAGGTCATGGTAGAGTGTGTGTCAGTGTATCTAGAAGGTCAAGGTAGAGTGTCAGTGTATCTAAAAGGTCTTGGTAGAGTGTGTGTCAGTGTAGCTAAAAGGTCATGGTAGAATGTGTGTCAGTGTAGCTAGAAGATCATGGTAGAGTGTGTGACAGTGTATCTAGAATGTCTTGGTAGAGTGTGTGTCAGTGTATCTAGAAGGTCATGGTAGAGTGTGTGTCAATGTAGCTAGAAGGTCATGGTAGAGTGTGTGTCAGTGTATCTAGAAGGTCATGGTAGAGTGTCAGTGTATCTAAAAGGTCTTGGTAGAGTGTGTGTCAGTGTAGCTAAAAGGTCATGGTAGAATGTGTGTCAGTGTAGCTAGGTCATGGTAGAGTGTGTGTCAGTGTATCTAGAAGGACATGGTAGAGTGTCAGTGTATCTAAAAGGTCTTGGTAGAGTGTGTCAGTGTAGCTAGAAGGTACTGGTAGAGTGTGTGTCAGTGTAGCTAGAAGATCATGGTATAGTGTGTGACAGTGTATCTAGAATGTCTTGGTAGAGTGTGTGTCAGTGTATCTAGAAGGTCATGGTAGAGTGTGTGTCAGTGTAGCTAGGTCATGGTAGAGTGTGTGTCAGTGTATCTAGAAGGCCATGGTAGAGTGTCAGTGTATCTAAAAGGTCTTGGTAGAGTGTGTCAGTGTAGCTAGAAGGTACTGGTAGAGTGTGTGTCAGTGTAGCTAGAAGGTCATGGTAGAGTGTGTGACAGTGTATCTAGAATGTCTTGGTAGAGTGTGTCAGTGTATCTAGAAGGTCATGGTAGAGTGTGTGTCAGTGTATCTAGAAGGTCATGGTAGAGTGTGTGTCAGTGTATCTAGAAGGTAATGGTAGAGTGTGTCAGTGTATCTAGAAGGTCTTGGTAGAGTGTCAGTCTATCTAGAATGTATTGGTAGAGTGTGTGTCAGTGTATCTAGAAGGTCTTGGTAGAGTGTGTGTCAGTGTAGCTAGAAGGGCATGATAGAATGTGTGTCAGTGTAGCTAGAAGGTCTTGGTAGAGTGTGTGTCAGTGTATCTAGAAGGTCTTGGTAGAGTGTGTGTCAGTGTAGCTAGAAGGTCATGGTAGAGTGTGTGTCAGTATAGCTAGAAGGTCTTGGTAGAGTGTGTGTCAGTGTATCTAGAAGGTCTTGGTAGAGTGTGTGTCAGTGTAGCTAGAAGGTCTTGGTAGAGTGTGTGTCAGTGTATCTAGAAGGTCTTGGTAGAGTGTGTCAGTGTAGCTAGAAGGTCATGGTAGAGTGTGTCAGTGTAGCTAGAAGGTCTTGGTAGAGTGTGTGTCAGTGTATCTAGAAGGTCTTGGTAGAGTGTGTGTCAGTGTAGCTAGAATGTAATGGTAGAGTGTGTGTCAGTGTAGCTAGGAGGTCTTGGTAGAGTGTGTGTCAGTATAGCTAGAAGGTCATGGTAGAGTGTGTGTCAGTGTATCTAGAAGGTCTTGGTAGAGTGTGTGTCAGTGTATTTAGAAGGTCTTGGTAGAGTGTGTCAGTGTATTTAGAAGGCTTTGTTCTGTTTGTATATTATTGACCAAGATGAGTGTTGAAGATTTTCCATCATTTCTATCTTAACCCTTAAAGAGCGGCGTCCGCTTCCAATTTGCAGCAAGTTAGGTGCATTATTAAGGTTTTTAAAGGGTTAAAATTGAGTGCAAATGGCCGGGAGCGCAGCGGGCCAGACAGCTGACTCCCAGGGCTTACCGCCGCACATTAACTCATGTTCCCTGTGTTCTCGAGAGGCCAGCAGTGTAGCCAGTAGTGAGCATAGCTGGGAAAAATATGCCGCTATACGCTAAACTCCCATGTTACTGGTATCACTGTATGAGAACCACGAGTGCTACGTAGCTCGTTCTCGTCTCATTTTGAAGCTTTTAGCGCCTAGTTTTTTGCTGAATACATTTCTGTTCATGCAGATACTTGATTTATCATTCAGGAGGGCCTGAATGTGCCCAAATAAGCCCAAAAACCCCCCGCTAGACAATGGTTAATAAGACAATGTAGTCCGAGTTGTGTGGGGATACTTGTACAAGTCCCTGTATGGTATCCTGGAATATGAGTTCTACGACTTCCGTGTACAATGGAATACTTTCTAAAAGCAGGATTTCCCTTCTCCTTATTATATGTAGGAAAACGTTAAGTATTCTTTATTTCGCCGTGGTGGAGTTGATCAAAGCATGGACACTTGTCCTGGCTGTCGTTGGTTCGAGCCTGGCTCGAGTATGATACAAAACAATTAGTAGCTCACGCGTAATTGTGAGCTATACTTTAAAAAAATAAAAATAATAAAAATAATAATAATATATATATATATACAGTATATAGCCCCCATTTTGAGTACACACACACACCTATCCACACGCGCTAATAGCGGAGACACTTGAATGCTGTCCTATAATTGTTTAAGCTACTGCGGTGATACCCGCTCTGTTCTCATAATGCAGTACAATTAGTGTAGTAATATGTACACAACAAACTCAACAGGTATACATCTACCTATAATCTATTCACTGTAAGTAGGCAAGCAATCATGACCTCTAACCTCTGTAACTAAAACACGACTAAAATAATGAAGCTAATATGTTTACTATTTGGGAAGAGTAAATCAAGGAATTGATGTGGAAATTTACAGCCAAGTTGCTCTAGCAATTTTTGAGTTACAGAGGATAGAGATCATGATGTCTCGTCTACTTACAGTGAATAGACTATAGAACAGTACACATAATATATTTACATATAGTATATAACCTTCAACACACACACACACACACACACATATACACACCAGTTCCATTTTGCCCAACATACTCCAAATGACATAGTAATCTATAAACAATCACCATACGACCAGCTGTTTCAGCTTCATTCATCCCGGCGAGCATTTCCCATATTACCACCAACAAGGCTAATACTGTAATGTTCCTCACCAAATACAAATACGTTGTGACGCTCAGGGTATTAGGCGTTCTCCACGTAAATCATCACATACAAATGCATTATTAATAATACACGAATGTACTGTATAATCCATCATATTATATTGCATACATTAATATTACTTGCAACTCAATACAGCCAACTAAACTTCTACAGAATTTCCGAAATATTGGAGGACATTTCATAGTTTTCATTATGAAAAGGTGAGTAAAATGGAGAAGTTATGCCAGAACAGGTAACTTTCTAGCTCAAATCATGATGTGCCATTGGGAAGATAGCATTGGATAAGGCTTGTGCTAAACCTAATCTCAGTACATTACCACCAACTCATAAAACACAATATAAACCCAATCCTTGATGTTTCTAAAACATTAGCAATATATGGATATTCCCATATTCGATACCTTATACCTATAGTGAGTGAAAAGATCAATAGACAGTGTGACGTCTACCAGCGTTAGCAGAATGCGCTCGTGACTCGCTAGCGCTCGCCAGGGCAGTGAAATGGGCTACAGTTATCAGAGAATGTTGTTCTTTCTTTCATAGTATTCGCATTGGTACAGACAGTCCAGTGGTGGTCTTTATTTTCGTCTGTGACAACGGGAAGCATTTTATATCATGAGTAGAATATAAGATGCATTGTAGTGTGAAGTTGAGAGAGAGAGAGAGATCGGGCAGCGAGGGGGTAGTGAGTGTTGCCTCCCTCCTCCCTCCTCCTCCCGGAGGAGTTTTCCCGCCCGCGCGGGCTTTCTCTCGCCTCTGATTGGCTGGTGGTTCCTGGCACGTTCTAGGGACCTGCTGCCTTGTGACGTATCGGCCCGTGATTGGCCGACCATCGCTTATTTGTGGGCTCCTGTGGTCCACAGGAGCTGTTCTCCTCAGAGCAGGCTAGGGGCGCACATGACTAACATCCTTTTTACAACTGTCCCCCATATCTCCACCATTCTGATACTGTCTCTCTCACTCAACTTCCTTTCTTTCATTCCTCTAATCTTTTAACGTCACAGCACTCCCTTTGGGTTCTGTACACGATTTCATATCGGCCCATCGTATTGTGTGCGTCGCTCTCATATATATTTACATGTATTAGAATAGGCTATAAGGGTTCTTAGTCTATGGAGGTTTGATGACTCTGTGTGTGTCTCCCTCAGTGTCCTTAGTCTATGGAGGTTTGATGACTCTTTGTGTGTGTCTCCCTCATTATCATTAGTGCTCTGCTCGGTTATTTAATGTTAGACTGGGATGAGGTTTCTGTTGTCGTTGTCACCGATGTGTGTACGGTTTGCTTATACCTACACGACTTCGACGGTTTCTGTGATAGCCTAGGTCGTCCTTTTGGTTGTGTCTTTTGCGAGTGCAGCATCGTGTTGTAAGAGGGCATTAGCCTACTACCTTAAAACACAGTGCTGCCTCTTTGCTTGACTTTAGAGGGATCGCCAGGGTAGAACCAGACACTTGAGATCTGGATCTACCAAGAGAGCATCTCCGTCATTAACGTAACTTTAATCATACCGCCTTAAGGACAACGCTAGGCTATGAGCCTGTCTTGCTCAGCCACAGTTTCCTAACCTTGATATCCCAGCTAGACTTTATTCGCCTAGCAGACACTAGTTAGGACATAAGCTCTTTTGCTATGTATGCATTATTATTCACAGCATTTATTAGTCTAGGTTGTTGTTGAGTTGCACAACCATAGCAGACTGTTTCGTTGATGAGGAAGTACTTATTTTAGTGTCGAGCATTGCTGCCGTTGCGCATTTATAGTATTCATGTGTCAGTTAACATTACATGTCCTATCTTTTAGTGTATTCAGTCTACACGTGTGGTGTCCTGCCTCCTGCCTTTATATAATTTAAGATACGAGCATCTTATGAGTATCAGACTTTCTTCAGAAGTTTCCAGGTCTATGCTGTAGGACTAGACTTCACTTTCTTTCAGATATGAGTGAAGAGTTTATTGTTGTTTAGAGTAACTGTATTGAAGCATCTTTTTATTGTATTAAATCTTGTAGTGATTTAATTGATCTTTCCATAACTTCCCTTTTATGCACTTTAACGTAACTTGCATCTTGTTTGTTATCAGGCTATACCAGTGTGGGTTAGCCTGAAGTAGAGTACATTTATTCCCAGTTAAGGATACCCCATTATCGCAGATTAACTCTGGAGGGTATAGGTGTTTTTGTTCGCCGGCATATAAGTTCGAGGGTTTGGATCTAGCGTACCGTTGTTGCATGGTGCCCTATTACTAGTCCAATCATTAAATGCCCTTGTTTTATTCGTAGCCCCGGTCGTAACAAATGGCGACCTGGCCTAGTATCTTACTTTAGTAGAAACCAGGATCCATTTGTTGTTATTGCAGTAATAACAAGTAGTGCCCTTGCCTGGTATCTAAGAAAGAATTGCAGGATTGTTGGACATTTGTTTTATGAGGAATATTTTGGACACGTGGAATTTTTTTTTGCAACGTAGTATAGCACTTGAGTTGTCTTCGAGCATTTTTTTGAGTGAATAGTGCTACATGAAAGTTTAGGTACTCCTTTTTTGTATAAACGTTGAGAATTTTCAGTGGACACTATGTCGAACGACGGATATATGTACGGTGAGGACACAGTACGGGAAGCAGACTCTGAGGTGCAGCAGCGGGGTTTGTTAGAAGGCATTAGAGTTATAACTAGTGAGGAGGATGCAAGGAAGTTTCTGGAGATGCCTATTACTGTTGACCGGGTGTCGGGGATTGATCGGTATGGTCTCCAGTGTTTGGCCACGGTCATGGGGCATGTTGGCACTAGCAGCATGACGAGAAGTGACCTGGTGGCCTGTGTGCTCGGTGGGGTGCGTGGGGCTTCGGGTGGAGCGGGAGCTGGGGCACCTTCGGCGCAGCCCCCATTCCACTCGACTCCTACCATGGCGCCCCCTCGGGCTCCGGAGACGAGGACGTTCCCGCAGGCCGATAGTCACTGGCAGCATGGTTTGCCCCTGGGTGGATCACTGGGTGGGTCTCCAATTGTTGCATCTCCTCCTCCTCAAGGTTTAACTCCCGATATGATCTTCCAGCTTGAGATGGCTAAGCAGCAGCGGGAATCTGAGCTTGAGATGGCTAAGCTTAGGTTTCAGGCTGAGGAGAGAAAGGCCATGCGTGAGGCTGAGCTTCAGGTTGAGGCTACGAAGTACTGTGCAGACATAGAGCTTGAGAAGTCTCGGGTGGAGCAGACAGGACATCGTCTCGGTTCTGGGAATCGAGGTCTTGATCAGTCTTTATCGCACCTTCTTAAGTTAGTCCCTGCATTTGATGAGTCGGGTGTCACCTAATTTTTCCTGCGTTTTGAGAAGAAGTGCCGGGAGCACCAATGGCCCGAGGTTAAGTGGGCAGCCCTTGTTTCCTCTAGGTTGGTTGGTAAAAGGACTCAAGGCATATGATGCGTTGCCCTTGGAGTCTTGCATCGATTATGAGGTACTGAAGGAAGCTGTTCTGCGGGCGTACGAGTTACAACCAGAGACATATAGGTTGAAGTTCCGGGGTGTTACGAAGGGTTGTGAGTTCACTTTTCTAGAACATACCCGGGAACTGTCTGATGCATTGAGAAATTGGCTGAGGTCAGAGAAGGTGACGACGTTCGGAGGGCTTGAGCAGTTATTCCTTCTAGATCAATTTTTCAAGTGCACAGGCGGCGACCTGACTTTGAACCTCAAAGAGAAACGTCCTAAAACTCTACAAGAGGCAGCTGAGATGGCTGACCTGAGAATGTAACTGATTCGTGGGTGCGAGTCTGCACAACGGACCGATGCAGTTAACAAGGGGTGCAACACTCCACCCCCCCCCGAGTCAGTGACACAACATTTAATAACGAAAGTAAGAGCAATGATACCAATTTTGATCACAAACCTAAAACCGTCCCGTTTAAGAAAAGTCAGGGCCCTTCCTCACCTCAGGGGAAGTCTAAGGGTGAAGTAGTGTGTTTTAAGTGTCATAACAAGGGGCATTTCGCACGTTCCTGCCCTAGTAACCAACCTAATGTAGTCGTGTCTTTGGCGAGCAATATTGGGGTGTCTCTGAGGTCTTCTGCATTTACCCGGGGTGATATGTCAGATGCGGGGGCACAGCCAGTGAAGAGGTGTCCGGAAGGCTCGAAACCTGTTCGCGATGCTTTTTTGCGACCATTGAGGCTGCGTGAGTTGGGCTGGTTGCAAGCATGGGTTGGAGTTGTTGCGTGAAACAGCTGCATCCCAGACTCTGATGAAAAACTTTACAGGCAAACCTATAAACGCGGCACGGGTGGTTGTGGTGCAGGGTATTAATGCTACAAAGTCATACCCTTTGGTTCGAGTAGAGCTGGAGGTTGAAGGTGTGACACGAGAGTTGGATGTTGGAATCGTGGAGAAACTGCCAGTAGAGGGCGTCGACCTTCTTCTCGGCAACGACTTTGCGGTGCCTACTTCTGAGGTTCCACCCTTAGTCGCTGCCGAGAGGGCGGCCGACGTGAGTAGGGAGGGGCAGGAGTTGGTCGAGAGGTGTCAACCACAGCAGAGGGCGTGTGTTGTCACCCGATCTCGTGCATCTAAATTGTCACAGCCTATTCCTTAGTCTCTAGACCAGCGGAGGAGCGGTCGGAAGAAGAAAGCTAAAGTTGGGAGTTTTGGGAGTTTTGCTCCAGCGGCTCTCCTTAGCGACTGAGTACTTGACCCAGAGGTGAGCTCCGGAGTGGCCCCAGAACCTGTCACCCCTAGTGACATGGTTGGGCGTGATGGCACTCCGCGACTTAGTAGTTCCCAGGTGGAGGAGAGTTGTGGGAACGGGGCTATTGAACACAAGGACGGGGAAACATGTCTTGTGAACCTGTTAGAGGAGTTTGTGAGGCAACCACCTGAGCAGCCTACTGTCCCTGCGTTGGTCTGCAGCGGCCAAGGTGGAGAAGGAGAGGGGGGCAGTAGGGCACAGGTGGAGGAGAGTCGGGATTGTCATGTCTCGGCGGAGCAGTGGGCGGGGGACACGAGTATGGTGGCTGTGGAAGCGCTAGAGCACCTGCCTGTGCAGCAATGTGCAGCGCTCCAGCACCAGCTCGGTTCATACCCCACTGGTCGTGCCCAGCACCCAAGCCTCACAACTCATGCGGTGCTAGATGTTCCGCGCGCAGGTCACTTGAGTGTTTGTAGCCCGTTAGCCTCGTTGTTTCGGTGGTTCAAGGTGGGCAACGAGGCTTTGGCATGGTTGTCAGGTCAGGGTCGACCCATGGCTGCCAAGGGTGGTGGTCAGAAGGAGGACATTGAGCAGATTGGTGAGGTTGGCTGTGAAGTGGATGTGCCCGGTCGTCGCATATCCTCCCAATGCTGCTCTAGTCGAATGCAACAGCCCTACCATAGACCGACTGTATCTGGCCCTGTCGCTGAAGGTGGTGATGCTGCGCAGGCAGATGTAGTCGTAAGGAATGCGGGGGTGCGCATGTACGGTATCGGCGGGGAAGCCTTAGCAATTATGAACTATGGGAGTGACAGTACAGGTGGTACTGATTGTCCCTCTCATGACCTGGCTGTTCTAGGGACGAAGGTGGAGAAGGAGGGAGACTATACTTTAGTAGCTGCGGTCTCGGCTGGGTTGTGGGAGGGCACTAGGCATGTTGTTCTGCGAGATAAATTGTTTACTAGGCTGTGGCAGTATATCCGCATGCTTGTTGCTTCTCCAGGCCTGATGTACGGGGTAGAATCCGACAAGAAGACTGGAGACAGTGCAAGGCTCAAGTTAGTTCCCTACCGTATAAATCCTGCTCAACAGCCTGTCGTGAAAACAGAGCTAGACGACATGTGGAAAAAGGGTCTGAGGGATAAAGGATATCGTGAGTGGTCGTTGCCAGTGAGTTTGCAACCTGAGTTGAGTGGCAAGATCCGTGTGTATGGTGATTGCAAGAGTGTGGAAGCATTATCCCTGACAGACGCCTATCCATTACCTAGAGTTGACGATACCATAGACCGCATCGGGGCTGCCTCGCTCGTCACAAAGGTAGAACTAGTGAAAGGTTATTGGCAGGCCCCGTTGCCGGAAAGAGCGAAGAAAAGTGCCAGTCTTGTGATGAACTGGGCAGTTTATCAGTGTCAGGTGTTGTTTTGCTGCCGGAACACAAGTTGGATGTGTGGCATGCTAAGGGCACTGATAATGTTTTGGCTGATTGTTTGTCACGGGAGGGTTTGTTTGCAGAAGAACCATCGCCGTTCAGTCAGTGTGTGTTGAGAGTGGAGAAAAATCAGGCTTGCCCCTGTAGTACAGCCGTCAAAAAACAACATTAAAATTTAATAAAAAAAATCACATAACATCTCTTTCTTTTTTATAGTTAATTGTAAGTTGCCTATGTTATAGCTATAGTCCTAAGTTGTACCTGTCTTTCACTTAGTAGGCTGGGCTCTGTGAAGCTCGCTCAGGGAGCATAACAGGCTAAAATTATACTATAATGTTTGGGAGGGGTTATAAGATTTTCTTTATGCTAAAATGTTGTTTTATTTAAGATTGAGCTTTGCATTTTATTTCTGGTGGAGTGGCTAGGTGTGGCGGGTCTTGTCGGCATTCTTCCTTGTCAGATAGGGTGCTCGCCTAATGTTGAGCATCCCATATCTTGGGCGGGGTGTGACGTCTACCAGCGTTGGCAGAATGCGCTCGTGACTCGCTAGCGCTCGCCAGGGCAGTGAAATGGGCTACAGTTATCAGAGAATGTTGTTCTTTCTTTCATAGTACTCGCATTGTTACAGACAGTCCAGTGGTGGTCTTTATTTTCGTCTGTGACAACGGGAAGTATTTTATATCATGAGTAGAATATAAGATGCATTGTAGTGTGAAGTTGAGAGAGAGAGAGAGAGCGGGCAGCGAGGGGGTAGTGAGTGTTGCCTCCTTCCTCCCTCCTCCTCCCGGAGGAGTTTTCCCGCCCGCGCGGGCTTTCTCTCGCCTCTGATTGGCTGGTGGTTCCTGGCGCGTTCTAGGGGCCTGCTGCCTTGTGACGTATCGGCCCGTGATTGGCTGACCATCGCGTCTTTGTGGGCTCCTGTGGTCCACAGGAGCTGTTCTCCTCAGAGCAGGCTAGGGGTGTACACGACTAACATCCTTTTTACAACTGTCCCCCATATCTCCACCATTCTGATACTGTCTCTCTCACTCAACTTCCTTTCTTTCATTCCTCTAATCTTTTAACGTCACAGCACTCCCTTTGGGTTCTGTACACGATTTCATATCGGCCCATCGTATTGTGTGCGTCGCTCTCATAATTTTACATGTATTAGAATAGGCTATAAGGGTTCTTAGTCTATGGAGGTTTGATGACTCTGTGTGTGTCTCCCTCAGTATCCTTAGTCTATGGAGGTTTGATGACTCTTTGTGTGTGTCTCCCTCATTTTCATTAGTGCTCTGCTCGGTTATTTAATGCTAGACTGGGATGAGGTTTCTGTTGTCGTTGTCACCGATGCGTGTATGGTTTGCTTATAGCTACACGACTTCGACGGTTTCTGTGATAGCCTTGGTCGTCCTTTTGGTTGTGTCTTTTGCGAGTGCAGCATCGTGTTGTTAGAGGGCATTAGCCTACTACCTTATAACACAGTGCTGCCTCTTTGCTTGACTTTAGAGGGATCGCCAGGGTAGAACCAGACACATGAGATCTGGATCTACCAAGAGAGCATCCCCGCCATTAACGTAACTTTAATCATACCGCCTTAAGGACAACGCTAGGCTATGAGCCTGTCTTGCTCAGCCACAGTTTCCTAACCTTGATATCCCAGCTAGACTTTATTCGCCTAGCAGACACTAGTTAGGACATAAGCTCTTTTGCTATGTATGCATTATTATTTACAGCATTTATTAGTCTAGGTTGTTGTTGAGTTGCACAACCATAGCAGACTGTTTCGTTGATGAGGAAGTACTTATTTTAGTGTCGAGCATTGCTGCCATTGCGCATTTATAGTATTCTTGTGTCAGTTAACATTATATGTCCTATCTTTTAGTCTATTCAGTCTACACGTGTGGTGTCCTGCCTCCTGCCTTTATATAATTTAAGATACGAGCATCTTATGAGCATCAGACTTTCTTCAGAAGTTTCCAGGTCTATGCTGTAGGACTATACTTCACTCTCTTTCAGATATGAGTGAAGAGTTTATTGTTGTTTAGAGTAACTGTATTGAAGCATCTTTTTATTGTATTAAATCTTGTAGTGATTTAATTGATCTTTCCATAACTTCCCTTTTATGCACTTTAACGTAACTTGCATCTTGTTTGTTATCAGGCTATACCAGTGTGGGTTAGCCTGAAGTAGAGTACATTTATTCCCAGTTAAGGATACCCCATTATCGCAGATTAACTCTAGAGGGTATAAGTGTTTTTGTTCGCCGGCATATAAGTTCGAGGGTTTGGATCTAGCGTACCGTTGTTGCATGGTGCCCTATTACTAGTCCAATCATTAAATGCCCTTGTTTTATTCGTAGCCCCGGTCGTAACAAATGGCGACCTGGCCTAGTATCTTACTTTAGTAGAAACCAGGATCCATTTGTTGTTATTGCAGTAATAACAAGTAGTGCCCTTGCCTGGTATCTAAGAAAGAATTGCAGGATTGTTGGACATTTGTTTTTTGAGGAATATTTTGGACACGTGGAATTTTTTTTTGCAACGTAGTATAGCACTTGAGTTGTCTTCGAGCATTTTTTTGAGTGAATAGTGCTACATGAAAGTTTAGGTACTCCTTTTTTTTATAAACGTTGAGAATTTTCTGTGGACACTATGTCGAACGACGGATATATGTACGGTGAGGACACAGTACGGGAATCAGACTCTGAGGTGCAGCAGCGGGGTTTGTTAGAAGGCATTAGAGTTATAACTAGTGAGGAGGATGTAAGGAAGTTTCTGGAGATGCCTATTACTGTTGACCGGGTGTCGGGGATTGATTGGTATGGTCTCCAGTGTTTGGCCACGGTCATGGGGCATGTTGGCACTAGCAGCATGACGAGAAGTGACCTGGTGGCCTGTGTGCTCGGTGGGGTGCGTGGGGCTTCGGGTGGAGCGGGAGCTGGGGCACCTTCGGCCCAGCCCCCATTCCACTCAACTCCTACCATGGCTCCGGAGACGAGGACGTTCCCGCAGGCCGATAATCACTAGCAGCATGGTTTGCCCCTGGGTGGATCACTGGGTGGGTCTCCAATTATTGCATCTCCTCCTCCTCAAGGTTTAACTCCTGATATGATCTTCCAGCTTGAGATGGCTAAGCAGCAGCGGGAATCTGAGCTTGAGATGGTTAAGCTTAGGTTTCAGGCTGAGGAGAGAAAGGCCATGCGTGAGGCTGAGCTTCAGGTTGAGGCTACGAAGTACTGTGCAGACATAGAGCTTGAGAAGTCTCGGGTGGAGCAGACAGGACAGCGTCTCGGTTCTGGGAATCGAGGTCTTGATCAGTCTTTATCGCACCTTCTTAAGTTAGTCCCTGCATTTGATGAGTCGGGTGTCACCGAATTTTTCCTGCGTTTTGAGAAGAAGTGCCGGGAGCACCAATGGCCCGAGGTTAAGTGGGCAGCCCTTGTTTCCTCTAGGTTGGTTGGTAAAAGGACTCAAGGCATATGATGCGTTGCCCTTGGAGTCTTGCATCGATTATGAGGTACTGAAGGAAGCTGTTCTGCGGGCGTACGAGTTACAACCAGAGACATATAGGTGTTACGAACGGTTGTGAGTTTACTTTTCTAGAACATGCCCGGGAACTGTCTGATGCATTGAGAAATTGGCTGAGGTCAGAGAAGGTGACGACGTTCGGAGAGCTTGAGCAGTTATTCCTTCTAGAGCAATTTTTCAAGTGCACAGGCGGCGACCTGACTTTGAACCTCAAAGAGAAACATCCTAAAACTCTACAAGAGGCAGCTGCGATGGCTGACCTGAGAATGTAACTGATTCGTGGGTGCGGGT
This sequence comes from Paralithodes platypus, assembly GCA_032716605.1. NCBI lineage: Eukaryota > Metazoa > Arthropoda > Malacostraca > Decapoda > Lithodidae > Paralithodes > Paralithodes platypus. The sequence continues at coordinate 22,780,908 of CM064547.1, read as the reverse complement.
CTGCACAACGGACCGATGCAGTTAACAAGGGGTGCAACACTCCACCCCCCCCGAGTCAGTGACACAACATTTAATAACGAAAGTAAGAGCAATGATACCAATTTTGATCACAAACCTAAAACCGTCCCGTTTAAGAAAAGTCAGGGCCCTTCCCCACCTCAGGGGAAGTCTAAGGGTGAAGTAGAGTGTTTTAAGTGTCATAACAAGGGGCATTTCGCACGTTCCTGCCCTAGTAACCAACCTACTGCAGTCGTGTCTTTGGCGAGCAACATTGGGGTGTCTCTGAGGTCTTCTGCATTTACCCGGGGTGATATGTCAGATGCGGGGGCACAGCCAGTGAAGAGGTGTCCGGAAGGCTCGAAACCTGTTCGCGATGCTTTTTTGCGACCATTGAGGCTGCGTGAGATGGGCTGGTTGCAAGCATGGGTTGGAGTTGTTGCGTGAAACAGGTGCATCCCAGACTCTGATGAAAAACTTTACAGGCAAACCTATAAACGCGGCACGGGTGGTTGTGGTGCAGGATATTAATGCTACAAAGTCATACCCGTTGGTTCGAGTAGAGCTGGAGGTTGAAGGTGTGACACGAGAGTTGGATGTTGGAATCGTGGAGAAACTGCCAGTAGAGGGCGTCGACCTTCTTCTCGTCAACGACTTTGCGGTGCCTACTTCTGAGGTTCCACCCTTAGTCGCTGCCGAGAGGGCGGCCGACGTGAGTAGGGAGGGGCAGGAGTTGGTCGAGAGGTGTCAACCACAGCAGAGGGCGTGTGTTGTCACCTGATCTCGTGCATCTAAATTGTCACAGCCTATTCCTTAGTCTCTAGACCAGCGGAGGAGCGGTCGGAAGAAGAAAGCTAAAGTTGGGAGTTTTGGGAGTTTTGCTCCAGCGGCTCTCCTTAGCGACTGAGTACTTGACCCAGAGGTGAGCACCGGAGTGGCCCCAGAACCTGTCACCCCTAGTGACATGGTTGGGCGTGATGGCACTCCGCGACTTAGTAGTTCCCAGGTGGAGGAGAGTTGTGGGAACGGGGCTATTGAACACAAGGACGGGGAAGCATGTCATGTGAACCTGTTAGAGGAGTTTGTGAGGCAACCACCTGAGCAGCCTACTGTTCCTGCGTTGGTCTGCAGCGGCCAAGGTGGAGAAGGAGAGGGGGGCAGTAGGGCACAGGTGGAGGAGAGTCGGGATTGTCATGTCTCGGCGGAGCAGTGGGCGGGGGACACGAGTATGGTGGCTGTGGAAGCGCTAGAGCACCTGCCTGAGCAGCAATGTGCAGCGCTCCAGCACCAGCTCGGTTCATACCCCACTGGTCGTGCCCAGCACCCAAGCCTCACAACTCATGCGGTGCTAGATGTTCCGCGGGCAGGTCACTTGAGTGTTTGTAGCCCGTTGGCCTCGTTGTTTCGGTGGTTCAAGGTGGGCAACGAGGCTTTGGCATGGTTGTCAGGTCAGGGTCGACCCATGGCTGCCAAGGGTGGTGGTCAGAAGGAGGACATTGAGCAGATTGGTGAGGTTGGCTGTGAAGTGGATGTGCCCGGTCGTCGCATAGCCTCCCAATGCTGCTCTAGTCGAATGCAACAGCCCTACCATAGACCGACTGTATCTGGCCATGTCGCTGAAGGTGGTGATGCTGAGCAGGCAGATGTAGTCGTAAGGAATGCGGGGGTGCGCATGTACGGTATCGGCGGGGAAGCCTTAGCAATTATGAACTATGGGAGTGACTGTACAGGTGGTACTGATTGTCCCTCTCATGACCTGGCTGTTCTAGGGACGAAGGTGGAGAAGGAGGGAGACTATACTTTAGTAGCTGCGGTCTCGGCTGGGTTGTGGGAGGGCACTAGGCATGTTGTTCTGCGAGATAAATTGTTTACTAGGCTGTGGCAGTATATCCGCATGCTTGTTGCTTCTCCAGGCCTGATGTACGGGGTAGAATCCGACATGGAGGCTGGAGACAGTGCAAGGCTCAAGTTAGTTCCCTACCGTATAAATCCTGCTCAACAGCCTGTCGTGAAAACAGAGCTAGACGACATGTGGAAAAAGGGTCTGAGGGATAAAGGATATTGTGAGTGGTCGTTGCCAGTGAGTTTGCAACCTGAGTTGAGTGGCAAGATCCGTGTGTATGGTGATTGCAAGAGTGTGGAAGCATTATCCCTGACAGACGCCTATCCATTTCCTAGAGTTGACGATACCATAGACCGCATCGGGGGTGCCTCGCTCGACACGAAGGTAGAACTAGTGAAAGGTTTTTGGCAGGCCCCGTTGCCGGAAAGAGCGAAGAAAAGTGCCAGTCTTGTGATGAACTGGGCTGTTTATCAGTGTCAGGTGTTGTTTTGCTGCCGGAACACAAGTTGGATGTGTGGCATGCTAAGGGCACTGAATATGTTTTGGCTGATTGTTTGTCACGGGAGGGTTTGTTTGCAGGAGAACCATCGCCGTTCAGTCAGTGTGTGTTGAGAGTGGAGAAAAATCAAGCTTGCCCCTGTAGAGCAGCCGTCAAAAAACAACATTAAAATTAAATAAAAAAAATCACATAAAAACTATTTATTTTTTATAGTTAATTGTAAGTTGCCAATGATATAGCTAAAGTCCTAAGTTGTCTTTCACTTAGTAGGCTGGGCTCTGTTGAGAGAGAGAGAGAGAGCGGGCAGCGAGGGGGTAGTGAGTGTTGCCTCCCTCCTCCTCCCGGAGGAGTTTTCCCGCCCGCGCGGGCTTTCTCTCGCCTCTGATTGGCTGGTGGTTCCTGGCGCGTTCTAGGGGCCTGCTGCCTTGTGACGTATCGGCCTGTGATTGGCCGACCATCGCGTCTTTGTGGGCTCCTGTGGTCCACAGGAGCTGTTCTCCTCAGAGCAGGCCAGGGGCGTACACAACTAACATCCTTTTTACAACTGTCCCCCATATCTCCACCATTCTGATACTGTCTCTCTCACTCAACTTCCTTTCTTTCATTCCTCTAATCTTTTAACGTCACAGCACTCCCTTTGGGTTCTGTACACGATTTCATATCGGCCCATCGTATTGTGTGCGTCGCTCTCATATATATTTACATGTATTAGAATAGGCTATAAGGGTTCTTAGTCTATGGAGGTTTGATGCCTCTGTGTGTGTCTCCCTCAGTATCCTTAGTCTATGGAGGTTTGATGACTCTTTGTGTGTGTCTCCCTCATTATCATTAGTGCTCTGCTCGGTTATTTAATGCTAGACTGGGATGAGGTTTCTGTTGTCGTTGTCACCGATGTGTGTACGGTTTGCTTATAGCTACACGACTTCGACGGTTTCTGTGATAGCCTTGGTCGTCCTTTTGGTTGTGTCTTTTGCGAGTGCAGCATCGTGTTGTAAGAGGGCATTAGCCTACTACCTTATAACACAGTGCTGCCTCTTTGCTTGACTTTAGAGGGATCGCCAGGGTAGAACCAGATACTTGAGATCTGGATCTACCAAGAGAGCATCCCCATCATTTACGTAACTTTAATCATACCGCCTTAAGGACAACGCTAGGTATGAGCCTGTCTTGCTCAGCCACAGTTTCCTAACCTTGATATCCCAGCTAGACTTTATTCGCCTAGCAGACACTAGTTAGGACATAAGCTCTTTTGTTATGTATGCATTATTATTCACAGCATTTATTAGTCTAGGTTGTTGTTGAGTTGCACAACCATAATAATAATAATAATAATAGTTCTTAAAGCTAGCGCATGCTAAGCTAGCTAAGGATAGCTCAATAAGGCCGATTAGGCGTATTTCCATTGGGGTCCTGTACTACTACCCCATCCCTTTGCTCATGAGGGATGGTAACGACTCTGTGCTTGTGAAAAATCTTTAACGCGCCGAGCGTGGGCGCGAACCCGGGCCTTCTGGGTGGAAGTCCGAGACGCTAGTCACTACACCAAGCGAGCCGCTTGTTGTTGATGAGGAAGTACTTATTTTAGTGTCGAGCATTGCTGCCGTTGCGCATTTATAGTATTCTCGTGTCAGTTAACATTATATGTCCTATCTTATAGTGTATTCAGTCTACACGTGTGGTGTCCTGCCTCCTGCCTTTATATAATTTAAGATACGAGCATCTTATGAGCATCAGACTTTCTTCAGAAGTTTCCAGGTCTGTGCTGTAGGAATATACTTCACTTTCTTTCAGATAGGAATGAAGAGTTTATTGTTGTTTAGAGTAACTGTATTGAAGCATCTTTTTATTGTATTAAATCTTGCAGTGATTTAATTGATCTTTCCATAGCTTCCCTGTTATGCACTTTAACGTAACTTGCATCTTGTTTGTTATCAGGCTATACCAGTGTGGGATAGCCTGAAGTAGAGTACATTTATGCCCAGTTTAGGATACCCCGTTATCGCAGATTAACTCTGGAGGGAATGGGTGTTTTTGTTCGCCGGCATATAAGTTCGAGGGTTTGGATCTAGCGTACCGTTGTTGCATTGTGCCCTATTACTAGTCCAAGTGCCCTTGTTTTATTCATAGCCCCGGTCGTAACAACAGCGTGACGTAGGGGGGAATGAGTAGGGGTAACAAAACAGTGGTAGTGTGGATTTGAGCCGTCAAAGCTACAGCGACTCAAAAGTCAACCAGGCGTTACTGATCTGGGATACTAGTCTGGGTTAGTGGTCTGGGTTACTTGTCTGGGTTAGTGGTCTGGGTAACGGGGTTAGTGGTCTGGGTTACTAGTCTTGGTAACTGGGTTAGTGGTGTGGGTTACTAGTCTGGGTAACTGGGTTAGTGGTCTGGGGTACTAGTCTGGGTAATTGGGTTAGTGGTCTTGGTTAGTGGTCTGGGTTACTGATCTGGGTTACTAGTCTGGGTTACTAGTCTGGGTAACTGGGTTAGTGGTCTGGGTTACTAGTCTGGGTTACTGGTCTTGGTAACTGGGTTAGTGGTCTGGGTAACTGGGTTAGTGGTCTGGGTTACTAGACTGGGTTAGTGGTCTGGTTTATTGGTCTGGGTTAGTGGTCTGGATTACTGGTCTGGGTTAGTGGTCTGGTTTGCTAGTCTGGGTTACTGGTCTGGGTAACTGGATTAGTGGTCTGGTTTATTGGTCTGGGTTAGTGGTCTGGGTTACTGGTCTGGGTAACTGGGTTAGTGGTCTGGGTTACTAGTCTGGGTTAGTGGTCTGGGTTACTAGTCTGGGTTACTGGTCTGGGTAAATGGGTTAGTGGTCTGGTTTATTGGTCTGGATAACTGGGATAGTGGTCTGGTTTATTGGTCTGGGTTAGTGGTCTGGGTAACTGGGTTAGTGGTCTGGGTTATTGGTCTGGGGAGCAAATGGTCTGGAGACAAATGAACTACACAACACCGGTCAACATGGGTTCAGAGCGGGAAGATCATGTCTCTCACAACTTTTTGAACACTATGACAAAATTCTTAAAGCGCTAGAAGAAAAGAAAAACGTGGATGTCATTTACACCGATTTTGCTAAGGCATTTGATAAATGTGACCATGGTATAATAGCCCACAAACTGAAAGCAAAAGGTATAACTGGGAAAATCGGACGGTGGATATACAATTTCCTCGTAAACCGAGGGGCTAGCGCCCCTTCTGTTCCTCATACTAATTTGCGACATAGATACCAACAGCAGACACAGTACGGTGTCGTCTTTTGCTGATGACACAAAATTAAGCAAGATAGTAAACACACAAGAGGACACGGGCCGACTGCAGGAAGACATGAATGTAGTGTTCCAGTGGACCAGGGAAAACAACATGCAATTCAATGAGGAAAAATTCCAATTAATACAGTACGGAGATAATAATGGTGTTAAAGAAATTACAAATTACTTAACAGAATCTAACCACATAATAGAACGGAAAGACAGTGTGAAAGACCTTGGGGTATTAATGTCTGAAAATATGGGTTTCAAAGTACATAACCAGGTCAAAGTGGCGGCTGCGAAACGTCTAACGGGTTGGATTCTGCGTACTTTTAAAACACGCGGTGAATTGCCTATGATAACGCTCTTCAAATCTCTAGTGCTACCGCGGCTTGAATACTGTAGCGTATTAACATCCCCATACAAAGCAGGTGAAATAAATGACGTAGAGAGTGTACAAAGAAATTTCACTTCGCATATAAGTTCGATAAAACATCTGCACTATTGGGAGCGTTTAAGAGCACTGAATCTGTACTCACTGGAACGTAGAAGAGAACGTTACCTAATAATATACACGTGGAAAATCGCAGAGGGTTTAGTACCAAACCTACATACTCCGATAGTCATGAAATTCAGTGATAGGAGGGGCTGGGAATGCGAAATCCCCCGGATGAATAACAGGGGTGCTATGGGCTCTCTGCGAGAGGGCTGGTTATCACACAGAGGCCCACGTCTCTTCAACAAACTCCCACGGCGAGTAAGAGACATGAGGGACATCTCGTTAGACAACTTCAAGAGAGCCCTAGATGTCGAACTGCAAAAAGTGCCAGACGAGCCCATCCTCGCAAGGGAGCGAGCTGTCGCTTCAAACAGTCTACTGCACCAAATCACCACCCATAACGAGGGGCGTCGCGCTCCTTGGTGCCGCTAGAGGAGCAGCGAACACATCCAAAGGTATCCAAAGGTAAAGGGGTTAGTGGTCTGGGTTACTGGTCTGGGTAACTGGGTTAGTGGTCTGGGTTACTGGTCTGGGTTACTAATATGGGTTACTGGTCTGGGTTAGTGGTCTGGGTTACTGGTCTGGGTTAGTGGTCTGGGTTAGTGGTCAGGGTTAGTGGTCTGGGTTACTAGTCTGGGTTACTGGTCTGGGTTACTAGTCTGGGTTAGTGGTCTGGGTTTCTGGTCTGGGTAACTGGGTTAGTGGTCTGGGTTAGTGGTCTGGGTTACTAGTCTGGGTTAGTGGTCTGGGTAACTGGGTTAGTGGTTTGGGTTACTGGTCTGGGTTAGTGGTCTGGGTTACTAGTCTGGGTTAGTGGTCTGGGTTACTAGTCTGGGTTACTGGTCTGGGTTACTGGTCTGGGTTACTAGTCTGGGTTACTGGTCTGGGTAACTGGGATAGTGGTCTGGGTTACTGCTCTGGGTTAGTGGTCTGGGTTAGTAGTCTGGGTTAGTGGTCTGGGTTACTGGTCTGGGTAACTAGGTTAGTGGTCTGGGTTACTGGTCTGGGTTAGTGTTCTGGATTACTAGTCTGGGTTATTGGTCTGGGTTACTAGTCTAGGATAGTGGTCTGGATTACTAGTCTGGGTTATTGGTCTGGGTTACTAGTCTGGGTTAGTGGTCTGGATTACTAGTCTGGGTTAGTGGTCTGGGTTACTAGTCTGGGTTAGTGGTCTGGGTTACTAGTCTGGGTTAGTGGTCTGGGTTACTAGTCTGGGTTATTGGTCTGGGTTACTAGTCTGGGTTAGTGGTCTGGATTAGTAGTCTGGATTACTAGTACAAAGGAGTACAAAGGAAATCAAGCAACAACAGATCTAGTGACCCTTCTAGGCTGCTTGTCCTCCAAAACACTGAGGATCAAGTGTCCAAACAGTGGTTTAGAGTGGGTAAGGGAACATTGGAAAGGGAACTACTGCCCTGCCACTAACGTGGCAGGACTAGGAAGTTAGTAGGGGACATATGGGTTAGTAACTGAGGGGAGGATAAAGTTATTCATTTACAAACGCAGTCAGTCGCGGGTTTGATGCGAGATATTTGTCTAGGCGGAATTTAAATGAATCAACGGTGCTGCAGTCTATAACGTCTCGGGGAAGCCCATTCCACAAGTTGACAACTCGATTGAAGAAGAAATTCTTAGATTCGTGCGAGTTAAAAGATTTACCAATAATTTTGCAACCGTTTCCCCGCGTGTAATTAGATTGGTCGATAGTGAAGTACTTACTACAGTTCATATTGTCGATGCCTTTGATGATTTTGAACACTTGAATTAAGTCGCCTCTTAATCTGCGCTGGGTTGAAGGAAATAGATTTAATTCTCTAAGACGCTCTTCGTATGGTTTGTTCTTTAGGCTAGATATCATTTTGGTAACTCTACGTTGAACTCGTTCTAGCTTGTTTATATCTTTTTGGTAATAAGGGCACCAGGATTGAACGCAGTATTCCAGAAGAGGGCGGACTAAGGAATTGTGAAGGGTTAGGATAACTTCTTTGGATTTATGCTCAAATGACCTGCCTATCAAGCCAATTATTTTGTTTGCCTTCTTAACAACTTCTGAATATTGTTGACTCGGTTTTAGGTTACTCGATATTGTTACTCCCAGATCAGTTTCTCTGTTTACATTCTTAAGCTGAGTGCCATTCATCGAATAGTTTGCTTTCTCATTTAGGTATCCGACATGTAGTACTTTACATTTATCCGCATTGAAACTCATTTGCCAAATTTGGGCCCAACATGACAATTTATCTAGATTGTGTTGCATATCGTCAACTTGTTCTTTTGAGAGTACGCTATTTGCAATTTTTGTATCGTCAGCAAATTTTGAGATTGTGCAGGTGAGACCCTCATCTATGTCGTTGATGTAAATTAGAAAGAGAATTGGTCCTAGTACTGATCCCTGGGGTATCCCGCTACTTACATTGGTCCATTTAGATGCCTTACCGTTTATGACTACCCTTTGCTTTCTGTTGCTGAGCCAATTTTCTATCCATTTCAACACACCGTCTTGTATTCCATGCGCTTTTAGTTTTAGCAGTAAACGTTTGTGGGGAACTTTGTCAAAGGCCTTTTGAAAATCAAGGTATATAATATCTACAGCTTTAATCTCATCGTAGAGGTTGAGGATATCGTGGAAGAAGTCTAAGAGGTTTGTTAAACAGGAACGTTAGTTCCTGGACGTTAGTGGTCTGGATTACTAGTCTGGGTTAGTGGTCTGGATTACTAGTCTGGGTTAGTGGTCTGGATTACTAGTCTGGGTTAGTGGTCTGGGTTACTAGTCTGGGTTAGTGGTCTGGATTACTAGTCTGGGTTAGTGGTCTGGATTACTAGTCTGGGTTAGTGGTCTGGATTACTAGTCTGGGTTAGTGGTCTGGATTACTAGTCTGGGTTAGTGGTCTGGATTACTAGTCTGGGTTAGTGGTCTGGATTACTAGTCTGGGTTAGTGGTCTGGGTTACTAGTCTGGGTTAGTGGTCTGGATTACTAGTCTGGGTTAGTGGTCTGGATTACTAGTCTGGGTTAGTGGTCTGGATTACTAGTCTGGGTTAGTGGTCTGGATTACTAGTCTGGGTTAGTGGTCTGGATTACTAGTCTGGGTTGGTGGTCTGGATTACTAGTCTGGGTTAGTGGTCTGGATTACTAGTCTGGGTTAGTGGTCTGGATTACTAGTCTGGGTTAGTGGTCTGGATTACTAGTCTGGGTTAGTGATCTGGATTACTAGTCTGGGTTAGTGGTCTGGGGTACTAGTCTGGGTTAGTGGTCTGGATTACTAGTCTGGGTTAGTGGTCTGGATTACTAGTCTGGGTTAGTGGTCTGGATTACTAGTCTGGGTTAGTGGTCTGGATTACTAGTCTGGGTTAGTGGTCTGGATTACTAGTCTGGGTTTGTGGTCTGGGTTACTAGTCTGGGTTAGTGGTCTGGATTACTAGTCTGGGTTAGTGGTCTGGATTACTAGTCTGGGTTAGTGGTCTGGATTACTAGTCTGGGTTAGTGGTCTGGATTACTAGTCTGGGTTAGTGGTCTGGATTACTAGTCTGGGTTAGTGGTCTGGGTTACTAGTCTGGGTTAGTGGTCTGGATTACTAGTCTGGTTTAGTGGTCTGGATTACTAGTCTGGGTTAGTGGTCTGGATTACTAGTCTGGGTTAGTGGTCTGGATTACTAGTCTGGGTTAGTGGTCTGGACTACTAGTCTGGGTTACTAGTCTGGGTTAGTGGTCTGGGTTACTAGTCTGGGTTAGTGGTCTGGATTACTAGTCTGGGTTAGTGGTCTGGGTTACTAGTCTGGGTTAGTGGTCTGGATTACTAGTCTGGGTTAGTGGTCTGGATTACTAGTCTGGGTTAGTGGTCTGGATTACTAGTCTGGGTTAGTGGTCTGGATTACTAGTCTGGGTTAGTGGTCTGGATTACTAGTCTGGGTTAGTGGTCTGGGTTAGTGGTCTGGATTACTAGTCTGGGTTAGTGGTCTGGATTACTAGTCTGGGTTAGTGGTCTGGATTACTAGTCTGGGTTAGTGGTCTGGATTACTAGTCTGGGTTAGTGGTCTGGATTACTAGTCTGGGTTAGTGGTCTGGGTTACTAGTCTGGGTTAGTGGTCTGGGTTACTAGTCTGGGTTAGTGGTCTGGATTACTAGTCTGGGTTAGTGGTCTGGATTACTAGTCTGGGTTAGTGGTCTGGGTTACTAGTCTGGGTTAGTGGTCTGGATTACTAGTCTGGGTTAGTGGTCTGGGTTACTAGTCTGGGTTAGTGGTCTGGATTACTAGTCTGGGTTAGTGGTCTGGATTACTAGTCTGGGTTAGTGGTCTGGATTAGTCGTTGTAGTACCCATGTAACTTGTTACCTGGATTTGTATACTTGACGTGTTTGTGATGAATAATCAAATCTAGAGACAATCGAAACTATGTCTGGCGAAGGATTTGGATCATAAATGTATATACTGTATATTATATATATATATATATATATATATATATATATATATATATATATATATTGTGTGTGTGTGCGTGTGTATGTGTGTGTATGTGTGTGTGTTTTAACATGTATCTGAAGGAGACAGAAGGCAGTGGTACCTGTACAAATTATCTCCCCCCAAAGCTGAAATAGTGATAGACAATTGAGGAGATTGTAGGTACCAATCGAGCAGGGCAGTACCCAGGGGAGGCCACATGGGCTTATGGTAAGGAGTTGCTGGAACTTGTGTTTCATTTACCTGGCTTTCCCCACTGAGAGTAATCCAGCCAATTCTCACTAACACCTCCTTTTCCTATTCATTTCACTACTTTAACAAGAAGGGGGGGGGGGACACTTGTTACAGACAGCTTTGCCTTTCGTCTCCACCATGCACATAGACAAAAAAGAAAGCCAAATTCAAGGTAGGTTGGAGTCAAAATGTCTGAAGCATTTTCAGTCATAGGATGAAGGAAAGATAGATTGAGGGAGAGAGTTCCAAAGCTTACTTGTTGAGTGAAAGAAACAGTGGGAAAATCAGTTCTCTCTTGGATTAAAGAGCTGGACAGAATAGGAGTGTGTATTAAGGCGGTTGCCCCACACTCTCCGTAAGGGAGGAGGCATACACTGAGAAACTCTGAAGAACACCTGATTATTGTTATAGTGGTGGAAGAGTGAAAGAGATGTAACATTGCGGCATGTAGAGATTGAGAGATTGTAGGGAATTAGTAAGAGGAAGTGAGTCGATGAGACAAAATGCTTTTGACTACCGTCTACCCTTTCGAGCAGTGCAGTAGGGATGAAACCTTCCCACACTTGCAAATAATACTCGATACATGGGCATACTGTACCTCTGTACAAGCAAGAAGCAGTGTGAGGGTAAGGAACCCACAAAGACGTTTGAACACACCCAACTTCTAGGAAGCTGTTTTAGCAAGAGTGGTAATATGGATTTTCCAAGAAAGGTCAGGAGATAAATACATGCCATGAGTACTGAGAGACGATAACGGATTGATTTGTGTATTGTTGAACAGTAAGGGATAGGTGCATGGCAAAATGTAATGGGTATATCGATAGATGGAGAAATCGAGTATCGATTGCAATGAAAGTAACAAGATTTTCTCTAACCCAATTGGTTATAGTTGATACATTAGAAGATATGCGTGCTATGGACCCATCACTTGAGTTTCGGTGTGATGGTGGGTCATTGTGGAATCCTATTTGAATAGTGCAAGGTAGAGGCATCAGCATAAGAGTGGTTAGCACCGGAGGTGCAGTTGAAAAAACCATTATTGAATATTTGAAAGATCTGGAGGCAGGACAGTACCCTGAGGAACACTGGGGTTGATAGGTTGAGGAAATGAGCGATGACCGTCCACAACCGCAGCTATGAAACAGCCAGAAAGGAAATTAGAGACACAGGCACAGATAGAGGGATAGAAACCGAAGGAGAGTAGTTCAGAGATTAGAGATTACCAGACTCGACTGAAGGCTTTCAATATGTCTAGCACAATAGAAAAGGTCTTATGGAAGTGAGAGTATGACTATGAGTTAGTAACATAAGAAAGAAAAGCACCAGTAGAGCGGCCCTTAACTACCTTTTTTTTGGCAGGAATCTGGGAGGCCTCATATGAGGCAAAATTAAAATCAAAGGGTTTAAATTGCGCGGGCGGAATTTTGTCTGTGCGTGGGCTACCGCAGCGCCACCAAGCAAAAGCTAACAGGCAGCATGAGGTCTTATCTCGCATCAAAGATGGCTGGAGCTAATCAAAAAAATATCGCTGTGTCCGAATCAACGCCTGCCGCTGCGGCCCGTACGCCCAAGAAAAGCAAGGCTAAAATGACCAGGAAAACATTGCTAAGTCCCAGTGGTGTTGCACGCACTCTTGAAAAGCTAAGTGAACATAGTGAACTGAGTGAACTTGATAGTGAATTTGACTATGAATAAGTGGTTAGTGAAGATGCGGGTGAAGTGGAAGATGAATTAGAGCTTCAGGGCTTTTTTGGTACCAATGAGGACGATCATGACGAGGATAATGACTATGGTGAATGCGGTGAACATATCATGAAGGTGATAAAAATGTGAGTGAGATAGTAAGTGCTCTACCCGCATCTCGTGACACGACGCTCACAACCCCGGCGTCGGCTGTCGGCACTCCTTCCCCGGCCAAAATAGCTAGGTATTTTTATAGGAGGGCTGTGCTAGATAATGCAAGGGAGGTGACATGGGAGGCGGCCGAAAGGGAAAGGGGTGATGATGCAGATAGTGAGGATGAGATTGAAAATGAGTCGAGCGTGGGTAGGCCTATCCCTTTGTCTCCCGGGCCCTCCTCACCCACGGCTGCTGCGGCATTATCCCCGAAGTGAAAGTGACATTAAACAAAATATAACAATATGTGCAAGTAAAAGACACACAAAATTATATAATAACTAACTTTTATTGAAATAATTACAAGTGTAAATTACGCTACCATACGTTACCGTACGGTAGCTCCCGTACGATACCCTACGCTTTAGAAATCAGCTACTGTATGCTTGCCTAACCTATTAAAGTAAGTGAAAGTGACACACAAATGTATAACAAGTAATAATAACAGTGAGTCACAATAATTCATAACAAGAAGAGTAATAACAGTGAAAGTGACACAATAATATCCAATATCAGCAAAAGTTCCGAAAATATGTTCTAAAAAGTTTCACATAACTCAATCATGGTTGCATAAGTAATAAATACCACAATAAATATGACATTATCACCATAGAAACATAATATCATCTCCCAGTAGTAAAGCTACCGAAGCGACGAGTGACTTAGTGCGTGCTAACCAGGGTCGCGGCGGAACATTCGCACGCAGGCAAAAATATGCGGAAAAAACGCTCCATTCCCATCATCATAACTCGGCAACGACTTGTAGTAACGATATTAACTCAACGCCAGTCTACAGACAAAGGTTAGTTCTACAATTTGCATTTAAGTTGACTCCTCTAGGTAGTCTCAATCAGTAGATATTGAATGATGAAGATTGCCATTATCCCATATGGCCCCGGACACAGCGATCGGGATCATATGAGGCTCCCCGGATCCCATGGGTTAAGGAAACCATACTGGCGATCTGAAAATATATTAAAGAAAAACAAATGCTTATAATATTTTGAAATAGGAATAGTTTAACAAAACTTAGAGATACAATAAATGAGAGCAATTGGATTATAGTTTGTGGGTTGAAGGTGGTGTTACGTTACGAGCGGGGTTCGAACCCATAACGAAAAGAAACATTCCACTAAAAACCACAAAACAAGGATTTATTATTTAGCCTCACAAAATGCGGAAAATATGAATATCAGTTTCAGTCAAGAAGAAGTGGCATGTTAAACTTCCACAAAACTAGCAACTCTCTTTGTAGTCACTAAAACCTTGGTAGGTGAAAAGATGTGGCAAGTTCATAAAATATCAGTTGATATCAAATGGCTGTTTAGCCTAAAAAACCCAAAGTTATTCCTTTCTTATCACTCGTTCAGAATTAGTTATCTTTAGTTACTTTGACTTAGATTTATCCCAACAATCAAAAGAATAATATATTATCATAAAGGTAAAATATAAAGATTATGTAAAATAATATTATAATTTATTTACATGATTAATTTATACACAAAAGTTACTTCTAGTGAAAATATCAATGTGAGAAACATTGAAATGAAATAATAAAGACACTCTTAAGAAAAATATTACATAGTTATATAAATACCCTCCAAGAGAGTAAGTGAAAGCAATCAATAAACATAGAAAAATCCTAGGAGATGCTTATTCAACTCATGGTGATTCTTTTACAAACACACTCAGGGCAGGGCAGCTTATGATGGTGGAGTAGAATACACTAATTTGGTGTTAGGTACTAGCGGCTTATATACCCATAGCGCACCTGGCTCTGATACCAACTTCTCTAACTGTATTAATCTCAACTCATTATATACTTGCTGAATTAAAGTATTTCTTTTACCAAGAACTCTATGATATATCTTGTAAACATTAACTATGATTAGAAAAGCCAAATACATTACTACCTAGTTATTATCAATATCATTCGTACGTCAGGCAACGAAGAAGTTTCAAGGGAGTTGAGGGTTACGGGTGTAGGGGATAGGGGGTAGAATGGAATGTAAGGTGGGTAGGCTGCAAAGAGCCTCCCAATACCACCACACTCTAAATCGTACACTCTTGAACAAAAATATCTTCCTGTATATGAAACTAAGCTGTCTACAGATCGAATTAATTATACCGGGCTCATAACATTGCATACGATGTTCAATCATAAATAATTAAAGATCGTACCCACCATAACAAGCACAATACCTCAATTACAAACAGTGACACTTGAATTAAATAGAAATCCCTAACACCTCCCTCACAAAGAGATTTATAAGAGAAGCGAAACTAAATCTAAACCCTAATACAATAATGTTAAACCTAATACCATTCACCAAACCATAAACCAAAACCAAAATCACATTAACAAACTTACAAAATATTGCTGGCAATGTAGCTCTTACAACTAAAATTGTTCTCATTCAGTTTTGGGACAACATGTCCGCGATAATATTGTTCTTTCCCTTTATGTGGTAAATTTCAAGGTTATACGGTTGTAATGCCAAGCACCATCTCATTAACCGCTGATTAGAGTTTTTCATTTTATACAAGAATTTCAGGAGGTTGTGATCAGTAAACACTTTCACAGGAAAATGTGAACCACTAAGATACACATTAAACTTATCCACTGCAAAGAGCAAGGCAAAACACTATTTTTCAATATTGCTGTAGTGTTTCTGATAAGGTTTGAGTTTACCGGATGCATAGCAAACTGGATGCAAAATTTCAGCATCACTGTACTGTAACAAAACTGCTCCTACACCATCATCACTAGCATCCACCTGAATTATGAATGGTTTATGAAACTGAGGGGACTTCAGAATAGGTGCATTGACTAATAGGCAACGAATCTTTGTGAATGAAGTTTGGCATTCTGGGGTCCACACAAATTTTCTCTTGGGACTAATCAAGTCTGTTAAGGGGGCGGAGAGCTGAGCGAAGTTGGGTATAAATCTCCGATAGTACCCAGCCAAACCCAAAAAGCGCATTACTGCCTTGCGGTCCTGGGGAATAAGCAGTGTTGAAATGGCTTCGACTTTGGCAGAAATAGGGCTGACTTCGCTTTCTCCTACCACGTGACCCAGAAAGATTAGTTTGGCATGGCCGAACTCACTCTTGGCAAGGTTGACAGTGAGTCCCGCCCTGGCCAAGTTGGAGAAGAGACTCTGTAGCTGGTGAAGATGATCCTGCCAGGATTCGCTGTAGACCACAATATCGTCGAGGTAGGATTGCACGCCCGAGAGGCCATCTGTCATCCGGTGGATTAGTCGCTGGAAGGTGGCGGGCGCATTCACCATACCGAAAGGCATGACGGTGTATTGGAATAGCCCGTCCAGGGTGACAAATGCAGACACTCTCTTGGCCCTCTCCGATAGTTTTATCTGGTAGTAACCCTTCAGTAGGTCAATCTTGGAGATGTACTTCGTTCCTCCCAACAGGTCGTCGATCCGTGGCAGAGGGTAGCAGTCCTGGCGGGTGAGTTGGTTTACCCGGCGATAATCCGTACACATCCTAAATGTGCCATCAGGTTTGTCCACGAGTAGGCATGAAGAGGCCCACTCGCTGTCCCTCCGTTCCACCAATCCATGGGCGAGTAGGAAGTCCACTTCCTGTTGAAGTGCCGCACGCTTCTCTGGATTAGCACGGTAGGGATGTTGTTTGATGGGAGTGGCCCCCTCCGTCAGGACCACATCATGTTCCACCAGGGGACACTGCTGGGGAACGTCACCAAACAGCTGTGGAAACTCGGAAATCAGGTACTCCAAGTCTTCACCTTGGTCAGACAAGAAGTGCTGGAATTTTAAATGGGGGTTAGTCAAGAAGTCCGAGTTTTGCAATTTGTTTTCAAGAGGCAACTGGATGTCATTATGCTCCTTGATCTTTAAATCCTCTAGTTCACCTTCAAATTGTGCTACAGATTCAAAGTTTAATACCTTATCTGGATCTCTGCAGTGATAGGCTTTCAGCAGGTTAACATGTACTAGTCTTTCTGACTTCCTACGATCAGGAGTTTCTGAAACAAAATTCACATTACTTGTTTTCTTAACTCCTTCAGACTCATATGACGCTACCGCGTCATATGGCCGAGTGAACCAAAAACTCATATGAGGCTACCGTGTCATATGGATTTATTATATTGCCAGAAAATAGGTTTATGACGCTATTGAGCCGGTCTTTTGGCTGGTAAGTCCCATAAGTTAGATCTACATGTGGAAATATCTAGCAACCCCCTGGCGTCCCTGTGAGGGCCCCGCGGGGGTAGAAACGGCCTGTCTCTTCCCACCAGCCAGTCTACTAGGTGGGTGTGCGCGGCCCTTTAAACCAAGGGGCCTCCATTTTGCCCAGCCTGGGTGGTATTTCCGCCCTAATATAACCCAAACGAAGTGCATATATCGTTGGGTTATCGATGGATATTGTGTGTGTTTAGTTCAGGGAATGATTAGCATGTTAGTGATGTGTTATGTGTAGTGACCAAGGTGGGCTCCACGAGGGGCCATGGCTTTTGCCTAAATGTTTCGCCTGTTTGTGTATCACTTTCATATAATATTGAGTGAATGATATTGCTATTTATCAGTTCAAGTAGTGTATCATACTTGTATTAGTGTTTGTTAGTGAAAAAACGTTCATACTGTAGGCTAACGGGGGGAGCACATGTCGCCATGTTCCCCCCTGTGCATTTTTGCTCGATAATTTACTCGGTGGAAAGTGCTTGGGAGGTAAGTTTTTTATTAGCAAAAGCACTCTACATATACGGCTTGGTGGCCACAAGGGAATCTCAGCAGTGTCTATTGGATAGGTGAGTGACTGTCATGCTGTCACAGAGTAAGTACAGTCAACATTTTCTGTCGCCACGAAGAGGTGGTGGTGGTGGTGGTGATGGTTGTGGTGGTGGTGGTGGAGCTCCACCACCATTTTATTATTTTTAGTATTTTTGTGTTTATTTTATTATTTTTATTATTATTTATTATTATACCTGTTATTCCTGTTCCCCAGGGTGTCTATCGGATCAGCCCCTATGTCCAGAGCAAGGGCAAGGCCCATAATCGAGTATTTATATTTTTATTTAATTTATATATTTTTTGTTTATTCCTGTTCCCCAGGGTGTCTATCGGATCAGCCCCTAGGTCTACAGCAAGGGCAAGGCCCTTAATCGAGTATTTATATTTGTATTTCATTTATATATTTTTTTGTTATTCCTGTTCCACAGGGTGTCTATCGGATCAGCCCTTAGGTCGAGAGCAAGGGAAAGGCCCATAATCGAGTATTTATATTTGTATTTCATTTATATATATTTGTTTATTCCTGTTCCCCAGGGTGTCTATCGGATCAACCCCTAGGTCCAGAGCAAGGGCAAGGCCCATAATTGAGTATTTATATATGTTTGTTCATTGATATTTTTTTTTTTACTCCTGTTCCCCAGGGTGTCTATCGGATCAGCCCCTAGGTCCAGAGCAAGGGCAAGGTCCATAATCGAGTATTTATATTTTTATTTAATTTTAATTTTTTTTGTTTTATTCCTGTCCCCCAGGGTGTCTATCGGATCAGCCCCTAGGTCCCGAGCAAGGGCAAGGCCCATAATCGAGTATTTATATTTTATATTGCATTTATATTTTATTTTTTATTCCTGTTACCCAGGGTGTCTATCGGATCAGCCCCTAGGTCCAGAGCAAGGGCAAGGCCCATAATCGAGTATTTATATTTGTATTGCATTTATATTTTATTTTTTGTATTCCTGTTCCCCAGGGTGTCTATCGGATCAGCCCCTAGGTCCAGAGCAAGGGCAAGGCCCATAATCGAGTATTTATATTTGTATTTAATTTATATTTAATGTTTTATTCCTGTTCCCCAGAGTGTAGATTGGATCAGCCCTAGGTCCAGAGCAAGGGCAAGGCCCATAATCGAGTATTTATATTTTTATTTCATTTATATATATTTTTTTGTATTCCTGTTCCCCAGGGTGTCTATCGGATCAGCCCCTAGATCCAGAGCAATGGCAAGGCCCATAATCGAGTATTTATATTTCTATTTTATGTATATTTTTATTTATTTGGTTTATTATTGTTTTTATTTATTTTATTATTGTTTTTATTTATTTTATTTTATTTATTTCATTTTATTTATAATTTATTTAATTTATATATATATATTTGTTTGTATTCCTGTTCCCCAGGGTGTCTATGGGATCAGCCCCTAGGCACAGAGCAAGGGCGAGGCCCATAATCGAGTATTTATATTTTTATTTTATATATATTTTTATTCACCCACCGACATTCACCCACCTACATTTACCCACCTTCATTCACCCACCGACATTTACCCACCTTCATTCACCCACCTTCATCATCAAAGTGGGGAAACCACTCTAAAAATAACGAGTCAAATACATTACCTCCTTGGGTGGCTTGGAAATCTGCATATATCTCTGGTTTGACACCTTGTATATATATATATATATATATATATATATATATATATATATATATATATATATATATATATATATATATCCACACAAATACAGTACATTACCATTTACCATTCTTTATATTTTGTTTGACACCTTGTATATATATATATATATATATATAGTATAGATATATATATATATTCGTTACTTTATTTACGTGTACAATATAATTATTTCTGAATTTATTACCTGAAGATAACCTGGCTTTCTTGTTTTGTTTTTTCAGTGTCAACCCAGGAGCCATTTCCCTTCTCGTTGGAAAGGGTTGTGGCCCTGCCAGGTAAGTAAAATTGACAACCTTCATGACTGACATGTCTTCTATGAACATTATACAATTATTGGCAAGGAAAATTATATAAATGTGTTGTATATTGTGGCAAAGATATACAACTGAATAAACATTCTCATATATTTTCATAACAATAGCATTGCATGGAAACAATTGCACATAGCTCGCGAACCAATTACGCTATATTATTTTGGTTTTCTCCATTAGAAAGATCATAATTTTGCGATTCCGGTGATATATACAGTTATATAGGTGTCCGAGCAAATAACACAGCGACGAGGTGGGGAACAGCTAGGAACCCGGCTAGCGTCAGCGGAACAGAGACGGGTGAAGCGTAAATATTCGCATTTTGGCTCTTCATTTCAAATATTCATAGCGCAAAAAGTATTTGTCATAGGAACTTCTATTTTTGTTTATACTCATCAGCATTATTTGCCGTATTCATACAGCCTAAATTTAAAACCATACACTTCGTAACAACGAAATAAATCGAAATTTTTATAAACCATATCAATCAAAATCCTACTTTTTTCGGTCACTGCTTGATAATTATTGAAGATAAACAATTTCTGTTTTCAGATTTGGAAAGAGGAGAAAAAATACTATTATTTGAGCAAAACAAAATATATGGTCATTACTCACAATTTAGAGATAGGACGGTGTGAAGACAATTGCATGGGAAATAATTGTATTCCGGACTCATTTCCAATTTCATATTTCGATTTATTTAAAAAAAATTTTTTTTATCATGTACTATAAATATTCCTCTTTCCATTGACATATGATACATCACAATAAACAGCATTCTGGTGGATGGCAATAGGGAAATATGTAAGGCTTCGAAAACACTCATGAGCCAAATTCAAGACTCAAAAGCTATGTATACTGCCTCCTCGGACTTATTTGAACTTAATATGTCTGAAGGAATTAAGCACAACATATGGATCATGGTACTTGCTTTGTAGCGGCTTCTTAGGTATAGGCAGAAAGGCAAGCACTAGATCTCCTGGCTGAAATTCTCTGACAACTGTAGTCTTATCATACTGTACTTTCATTTTATCTTGAGACTTCTCTAAATGATTCATAGCTAGTTCTACTGCAGATCTCAGTCTAGATTTAAATTGATGCACATAAGTGAGATGTTTATTAGAGTTAGCATTGATCCAAGTATCTTTTAACACTTTCAAAGGACCTCTGACCTCATGACCAAAAACTAGGGAAAATGGTGAAAATCCTAGAGAATCTTGTACCCTGCTTCTTACAGCATACAACACAAAATGGATGCCCTCATCCCAGTCGGCATTGTTCTCTTCACAATATTTAGTGAGCATGGATTTGAGGGTCTGATGGAACCTCTCTAATGCCCCCTGGGACTGTGGGTGACTGGCAGTGGAATGGTACTGGTGTACTCCCAACTCTTCCATGGTTTGCTTGAAGAGCCGAGAGGTAAAGTTACTTCCTAAATCAGATTGTACCACACAGGGTATTCCATACTGGGTGAAAAATTTACTAAGCGCCTTTACTACATTCTTTGATGTTATACGCCTCAAGGAGAACACTTCTGGATACCTAGTGGTGGAACACATGACAGTCAACAAGTACTCATTCCCACTACGGGTTCTTGGCAAAGGTCCTACACAGTCAATTATGATTTTACTGAACGGTTCATCCGTTACAGGGATGGGATTTAAAGGTGCAGGTTTGATGGGTTGGTTGGGTTTCCCAGCAAGTTGACACACATGACATGTTTTACAGTAAGACTTAACGGATTGTTTCATCCTCGGCCAAAAGAAATAATTGAGAATTTTGTCATAAGTCTTGTTGACACCCAAATGTCCACCACTAAGGTCATGAGCAATGGAAATTATGTCTACTCTATATGTATGTGGCATGACTACTTGATGCACCTCTTGCCAGGGCTCATCAGCTGGCACATTGGGAGGTCTATTCTTGCGCATCAGGGTACCATTACTTAGATAGAAGCATTGAGGATAGTTTCCTATATGTGACTCTTCCACAGCCCTATCAAAATATATTGCCAGTTCAGGGTCCTGTTTCTGAGCCTCTTTGAGAGTTTCAGAATCAATGGGAATCTTGCTAATATACTCTGACTCTACATCAGGAAATAGGGAGGAAGTGTCTAGGTCAGCACTATCAGGATCAATTTGTCCTTCTTACTGTGGTGACCAGCCCCACTCCTAGTCACTACACAGGAGGGAAACAAATTGGGATACTGACTTTCTAATTGCTTAGTGTTGTTATCAGAGGAGGGAGTGGAGGTAACTATGGGGTCTGGTATCACTTTGCCACCGGCGATATCGTTGCCCATAAAAAAGTTCACTCCCTCTACAGGTAGGGAATCTTGTATCCCAACAGTAAAGTAACCACTAGCTAAATCAGTGTTTAGATACACCCTAGCCAAAGGAACAGCAAGACACCCACTGACTCCCTGAATGAGTATACTTTGGCCCAGCAAACAGTCCTCAATACTGGGCACCAATCCTCTTACCAAGAGGCTATGAGAGGCTCCTGTGTCTCTCAAAACATGAATCGGATAGTCAGTGGAAGCGTTAGTAGAGGAAACTGATCCTGTGGAAAGAAAAGGTTGGAACTGGTTAGAACAGCTAGGTGGTATACTAGGGAAAACCTGGTTGTGAGAGCCATCAGAGTCAGAACAGGCACTCAACACAGGTGGAGTAGGAGGGGATACTGTTACTCTATTTGGATGAAGTACAAGGGAAGAGGCTAGAACAGCACTACTGTCTGGTTTACGGGTTTTCTCTTTTAACTTAAATTTGGGACACTCTCTAAGAAAATGACCAGGTTGCTTACAGTAGGCACAAACTAAGGGTCCAGGAGGTTTAATGGAAGAAAGAGAAGTTTTGTTAAATTTCTTTTTATCAGATCCATTGCCCCCAGAAGCTACCCTTGAAACTGGTTGGGAGACACCAGCATAACCAGACCTACCACCAGTAGATTGGAAACTACCACCATCACGAGGACCAGCTCCAGAATGTGGCCAGTTCCCAGGCCCTCTCTCTCCTGTCCTGAAATAAGAATCACCAAGAGTTAATCGGTAATTTTCAGCCAAAATAGCCGCCCTGTCTACAGATTGCACCTCTCTCTCTTGGAGGTAAAGTTTTAAGGGGAAGGGGACTTTGCGGAGAAATTCTTCAAGCATAACTAGCTGGCACAACTGCTCAAAGGTTGTCACTTTACTGGTTCTCAACCAACTCAGAAACTTTCGCTCTTTTTCCTTTACAAATTCTAGATAGGTTTGTTTTTCACCCTTCTTCATATCCCTGAAATACTGATGATGTGTTTCAGGAACCTGATCATACACTGCTAAGACTGGGGTTTTAAGAGTTTCATAGGTCAAGGAATCAATGGGGAGATTGGTGTAAACCTGTTTGGGTCTACCTATGAAAGCAGTCTGGGCTAGAAATGCCCACTGATCATTTGGCCACTTGAGTTGGTTGGCTGCCTTCTCAAAAAGGATGAAGAAATTCTCTGGGTCAGTCTCAACAAAACTAGGGACAAATTTTAAACTATGACTCTTATCAGAAAATGGTCTACTTGCAACCGAATCCCTTTGATTCCAGATTTCTTCAGCTTTTAACTTTAACATGTGCTCATCATGCTCTCTCTCACGTTGTTTCTCCTCACGCTCATGTTCAATCTCACGCTGTTTTTGTTCAAACTCATACTGTCTTTGTTCACGTTCATGTTCAATTTCACGCTGTCTCTGTTCTCTGTCAGATTTTGCATTCTCCAGCTTTAATAGTTTCACTTTCATCCATGCATCACTACCTCCTTCCTCTACACACAACTGATATGCTGCCTCAGACAAAACACCAGTATTTACCAATTTCTCAATCACACTCCTTCTAATCTCACCTTTGGTATTACTAGTTCTGTAAGGTGCATCATACTCTGTGGCTAAGACAATCCAATCTACTTTTCTGAGCTTCGACACAGACAAAGTGCTCAAGGAGGGGTCAGCGACAAATTCACTAATTTTAAATTCCATGATTGAATGCTATGAACAATGGATGAACGAGAAAATGTTTGACAAATTAAGATGAGTGATAAACGCGAATAATTGGCATTAAAGAACGTAGAGGCTGACACAGCTCTCTCAACTCATTAACAGAACGAAATTAAGATGAGTGATAAACGCGAATAATTGGCATTAAAGAACGTAGAGGCTGACACAGCACTCTTAACTCGTAAACAGAACAAAACGAGATGGATGAGATGAGCATGCGATGTCCTAGCGAGGGACTTAATGTTTCACTAATGTTCTTAATTACTACCAAACGAGGGAAAGAAAGGAATCCTGGTCACACGGCACCATGTTACGTTACGAGCGGGGTTCGAACCCATAACATAAAGAAACATTCCACTAAAAACCACAAAACGAGGACTTATTATTTAGCCTCACAAAATGCGGAAAATATGAATATCAGTTTCAGTCAAGAAGAAGTGGCATGTTAAACTTCCACAAAACTAGCAACTCTCTTTGTAGTCACTAAAACCTTGGTAGGTGAAAAGATGTAGCAAGTTCATAAAATATCAGTTGATATCAAATGGCTGTTTTAGCCTAAAAAACCCAAAGTTATTCCTTTCTTATCACTCGTTCAGAATTAGTTATCTTTAGTTACTTTGACTTAGATTTATCCCAACAATCAAAAGAATAATATATTATCATAAAGGTAAAATGTAAAGATTATGTAAAATAATATTATAATTTATTTACATGATTAATTATATACAAAAGTTACTTCTAGTGAAAATATCAATGTGAGAAACATTGAAGTGAAATAATAAAAACACTCTTAAGAAAAATATTACATAGTTATATAAATACCCTCCAAGAGAGTAAGTGAAAGCAATCAATAAACATAGAAACATCCTAGGCGATACTTATTCAACTCATGGTGATTCTTTTACAAACACACTCAGGGCAGGTCAGCTTATGATGGTGGAGTAGAATACACTACTTTGGTGTTACGGTACTAGCGGATTATATACCCTTAGCGCACCTGGCTCTGATACCAACTTCTCTAACTGTATTAATCTCAACTCATTATATACTTGCTGAATTAAAGTATTACTTTTACCAAGAACTTTATGATATATCTTGTAAACATTACTTATGATTAGAAAAGCCAAATACATTATTACCTAGTTATAATCAATATCATTCGTACGTCAGGCAACGAAGAAATTTCAAGGGAGTTGAGGGTTACGGGTGTAGGGGATAGGGGGTAGAATGGAATGTAAGGGGGGTATGCTGCAAGAAGCCTCCCAATACCACCACACTCTAAATCGTACACTGTTGAACAAAAATATCTTCCTGTATATGAAACTAAGCTGTCTACAGATCGAATTAATTATACCGGGCTCATAACATTGCATACGATGTTCAATCATAAATAATTAAAGATCGTACCCACCATAACAAGCACAATATCTCAATTACTACCAGTGACACTTGAATGAAATAGAAATCCCTAACAATGGTCACCCATATTTGGGATATGATGAATGAGACCAAATATCCAGATAGAAGGGAAGGCGTCAGAGAGACCACAGAGATGAAGGAGTTGTGAGTCAGCATGGAAGGAAAGACTTTGAGCACAACAGGAGGAACACCATTTGGTCCGTACGCCTTCTTAGTATTAAGCCCAGAGAGGGCAGAAAATACATCCTTAGAAGAGATTAGTATGTTAGGCATAAGAAAGAGAGAGGGAGGAACAGCACCCGAATCATCGAAAGTGGAGCTGTCTCGAAACTTTGAGCGAAGAGTTCAGCTTTGTCAGAGGAAGAAATTATGGTGGTGCCGTCAAAATGAAAAAGAGAAGTGAAAGACAAAGAAGTAAAATTGTTTGTAGAGGTTTTCGGCGAGATGCTAGGAAGCTTAGGAAGAGCTAGTGTAAGAAAGTTCAGAACATATAATATTCATGAAAGAGTTATTGACGAGTCGAAGAACAGATTTAGCTTGTTTCCCGGCATAAATATATAAAGTATGGTACAAGATTCTTGAGTTTGAAGGTGATGCTACCGTTTGAATGCTTCCTCCTTATTCCGGACAGCAGTAGAACAAGCATGAGTAAACCAATATTTTTGTGCATTAGACTGAGAGAAAGAAAATGGAATTAATGCCTCCATGACCGAGATTATCACCTTGATGATGCGTTCAGGACATTATGAGGGCCACTGGCCACGGAAGCAAAACTAATTCCATGGGAAGTAAAAAAAGTACTGTCTAAAATCCAGTCAACAGTGCTGCCAAAGCTCCACCGGCTGGGAGGATCGGCTGGCTGTACTGGAAAGATAGGACAGGCAACGGAGGGGGAGCCCAACAGAGAGTAAAGGTTTACAATTGTGATGCCTACCAGCATTGGCAGAATCACCTCCCGTTAGCTGCTAGCGCTCGCCAGGGCAGTGAAGTGGGCTACAATTATCAGAGAATGTTGTTCTTTCTTTCATAGTACTTGCATTGTTACTAACAGTCCAATGGTGGTCTTTATTTTCGTCTGTGACAACGGGAAGTATTTTATATTATGAATAGAATATAACATGCAATGTATATAGTTAAGGAGAGAGAACAATATAGGCAGTGGGGTGGTAGTGTGTGCATGTGTATACATGTGCTGCCTCCCCTGCTCGTAGGCTTGCGTGCGTGCCTTCCCACGCCTCATGATTGGCTGGTGGTTCTTGGCGCGTCATGGAGGCCTGCTGCCTTGTGACGTATCGGCCTGTGATTGGCCGACCACCATGCCTTTGTGGGATCCTGAGGGTCCCGAGGAGCTACCCTCCTCAGAGCAGGCTAGGGACGCACATGACTAACATCCTTTTTACCACTGTCCCCCATATCTCCACCATTCTGATACTGTCTCTCTTACTCAACTTATTTTCTTTCGTTCCTCTAATCTTTTAGCGTCACAGCACTCCCTTTGGGTTCTGCACACGACTTCATATCGGCCCATCGTATTATGTGTGTCGCTCTCTGAGATATTTACATGTACTTAGAATAGGTTTGAGGGTTATTAGTTAGTAGAGGTTAAGAACTCGGTGTGTGTCTCCATTATTGATTTAGTGCTCTGCTGGGTTATTTAATGCTAGACTGGGATAAGGCTTCTGTTGTCGTTGTCAGCGATGTGTGTTCGGTTTGCTTATACCTACACGACTTCGACGGGTTCTGTGGTAGCCTAGGTTGCCCTTTTGGTTGTGCCTTTTGCGAGTGCAGCATCGTGTTGTAAGAGGGCATTTGCCTACTACCTTAGAACACAGTGCTGCCTCTTTGCTTGACTTTAGAGGGATCGCCAGGGTAGAACCAGATACTTGAGATCTGGATCTACCAAGAGAGCATCCCCGTCATTAACGTAACTTTAATCATACCGCCTTAAGGACAACGCTAGGCTACGAGCCAGTCTTGCTCAGCCACAGTTTCCTAACCTTGATATCTCAGCTAGACTTTATTCGCCGAGCAGACACTAGTTAGGACATGAGCTCTTTATGATATGTATGCATTATTATTCACAGCATTTATTAGTCTAGATTGTTGTTGAGTTGCACAACCATAGCAGACCGTTTCGTTGATGAGGAAGTATTTATTTTAGTGTTGACCATTACTGCCATTGCGCATTTATAGTATTCCTGTGTCAGTTAACATTATATGTCCTATCTTTTAGTGTATTCAGTCTACACGTATGGTGTCCTGTCTCCTGCCTTTATATAATTTAAGATATGAGCATCAGACTTTCTTCAGAAGTTTCAAGGTCTATGCTCTAGGACTAGACTTCACTTTCTTTCAGATAGGAGTGAAGAGTTTATTGTTGTTTAGAGTAACTGTATTGAAGCATCTTTTTATTGTATTAAATCTTGCAGGGATTTAATTGATCTTTCCATAGCTTCCCTTTTATGCATTTTAACGTAACTTGCATCTTGTTTGTTATCAGGCTATACCAGTGTGTGTTAGCCTGAAGTAGAGTACATTTATGCCCAGTTAAGGATACCCCGTTATCGCAGATTAACTTTGGAGGGTATAGGTGTTTTTGTTCGCCGGCATATAAGTTCAAGGGTTTGGATCTAGCGTACCGTTGTTGCATAGTGCCCTATTACTAGTCCAATCATTAAGTGCCCTTGTTTTATTCGTAGCCCCGGTCGTAACAAATGGCGACCTTGTCCAGTATCTTATTTTAGTAGAAACCAGGATCCATTTGTTGATTATTGCAGTAATAACAAATAATGACCTTGCCTGGTATCTAAGAAAGAATTGCAGGATTGTTGGACATTTGTTTTTGAGGAATATTTTGGACACATGGAATTTGTTTTGGCAACGTAGTATAGCACTTGAGTTGTCTTCGAGCATTTTATATTTTTAAGTGAATAGTGCTACATGAGAGTTTAGGTACCTTTTTTTTTTTTTATAAACGTTGAGAATTTTCGGTGGACACTATGTCGAACGACGGATCAATGTACAGTGAGGACATAGTACGGGAAGCAGACTCTGAGGTGCAGCAGCGGGGTTTGTTAGAAGGTATTAGAGTAATAACTAGTGAGGATGATGCAAGGAAGTTTCTGGAATTTCTGGAGATACCTATTACTGTTGACCGGGTGTCGGGGATTGATCGGTATGGTCTCCAGTGTTTGGCCACGGTCATGGGGCATGTAGGCACTATTAGCATGTCGAGAGGTGACCTGGTGGCCTGGGTGCTCGGCGGGGTGCGTGGGGCTTCGGGTGGAACGGGAGCTGGGGCACTTTCGGCACAGCCCCCATTCCACTCGACTCCTACCATGGCGCGCCCTCGGGCTTCGGAGCCGGGTACGTTCCCGCAGGCCGATAGTCACTGGCAGCGTGGTTTGTCACTGGGTGGGTCTCCAATTTTTGCATCTCCTCCTCCTCAAGGTTTAACTGCGGATATGATCTTCCAGCTTGAGATGGCTAAAATGCAGGCTGAGCAACGAAGGCATGAGGCTGAGCTGGAGCAACGAAGGCATGAGGCTGAGCTTGAGCAACGAAAGCATGAATCTGAGATTGAGATGCAAGGATTCAGCAGCAGCAGCGGGAGGCTGAGCTCAGGATTCAGGCTGAGGAGAGAAAGACCATGTACTGTGCAGACATAGAGCTTGAGAAGTCTCGGGTGGAGTCGACAGGGCAGCGTCTCGGTTCTGGGAATCGAGGTCATGATCAGTCTTTATCGCACCTTCTTAAGTTAGTCCCTGTATTTGACGAGTCGGGTGTCACCGAGTTTTTCCTGCGTTTTGAGAAGAAGTGACGGGAGCAGCAATGGCCCGAGGTTAAGTGGGCAGCCCTTGTTTCCTCTAGGTTGGTTGGCAAAGGACTCAAGGCATATGATGCGTTGCCCTTGGAGTCTTGCGTCGACTATGAGGTGCTGAAGGAAGCTGTTGTGCGGGCGTACGAGTTACAACCAGAGACATATAGGTTGAAGTTCCGGGGTGTTACGAAGGGTCGTGAGTGCACTTTTCTAGAACATGCCCGGGAACTGTCTGATGCATTGAGAAATTGGCTGAGGTTAGAGAAGGTGACGACGTTCGGAGAGCTTGAGCAGTTAGTCCATCTAGAGCAATTTTTCAAGTGCACAGGCGGCGATCTGACTTTGAACCTCAAAGAGAAAAACCTAAAACTCTACAGGAGGCAGCTGAGATGGCCGACCTTAGGCTATCGCTGATTCGTGGGTGCCGGTCTTCACACCGGAACGATGCAGGTAACAAAGGGCGCAACACTCCACCCCCCCGAGTCAGTGATACACCATATAACAATCAAAACAAGAGCAATGATATTAAGCCTGACTATAAACCTAATACCGTCCCGTTTAAGAAGGGTCCGGGCCCTTCCCCACCTTAAGAGAAGCCCAAGGGGGAGTTATAGTGTTTTCATTGTCACAAAAAAGGGCCATTTTTCACGATCCTCTCCTAGCAAGCTACCTACAGCAGTCGTGTCTTTGGCTCGCAACATTGGAGTGTCTTTGAAGTCGTCTGCGTTTGCCCGGGGTAAACGGTCAGAGGCTGGAGCACAGCCAGTGAAGAAGTGTTCGGAAGGTTTGACACCTGTCCGTGATGCTGTTTGTGACCATAGAGGGCGCGGCTGCGTGAGTTGGGCTGGTTGCGAGCATGGAGTGGAATTTTTGCGTGATACGGGTGCTTCCCAGACATTGATGAAAAACTTTTCAGGCAAACCTATAAACGCGGCACGGGTAGTTGTGGTGCAGGGTATCAATGCTACATGGTCATACCCGTTGGTCCGAGTGGAGCTGGAGGTCGAAGGTGTGACACGAGAGTTGGATGTCGGAATCGTGGAGAAACTGCCAGTAGAGGGCGTCGACCTTCTTCTCGGCAACGACTTTGTGGTGCCTACTTCTGAAGTTCCACCCTTAGTCGTTGCCGAGAGGGCGGCCGACGTGAGTAGGGAGGGGCAGGAGTTGGTCGAGAGGTGTCAACTAAAGCAGATGGCGTGTGTTGTCACCCGTTCTCGTGCATCCAAAGTGTCACAGCCTATTCCTCAGTCTCTAGACCAGCGGAGGAACGGTCGAAAGGAGAAGGCTAAAGTTGGAAAAAGTTTTTGAGAGTTTTGAACCAGCCGCTCTCCTTGGCGACTCAGTATTAGCACCTATGTTAAAGTCCGGAGTGGCCCGAGAACCTGTCACACTTGTTGGGAAGGAAGGGCGTGTGGAATCTCTGAGACAGCACCGTTACTTGCAAAAGCAGGATAGGGTCAAACAGCCTAGTACCGGGGGAGGCCATAAGTTGCTCCGGGAGCATCTCGATAAGTTAGCTCCTTCGGATATCTGTCGGCTGCAGTTGGGTGATCCTGAGCTTCAGAAGTGAAGTAATGGTGCAATCGAACTGAAGGAGGACGGGGATGCAAAGCCGGGGGACTTCTTTCGTGTAGGGGGTATTTTGTACAAGCGTTTTCTAGATCCCAGACGTAGTTGGGATGGGGGGTCGAGAGTGGCTGACCAGTTGGTAGTGCCTCGTGTGTACCGGGATGGCCTACTGAGGTTGGCACGTGAGGTACCGTTGGCAGGGCATTTGGGTGTACGTAAGACGGTAGCAGCATTGGCGAAATTGTTTTGGTGGCCAGGGATGAAAGCACATGTTGCGTCATGGGTGGCGATGTGCAGTACCTGTCAGACAGTAGGTAAACCAAACCAGTGTATTCCCAAGGCTCCGTTACACCCTATTCCTGTTATCGGGCCACCATTCAGTAAGGTTATAATCGACATGGTTGGCCCTCTACCCCCTACTTGTGCAGGCAACAAGTACCTCCTCACCATTATGGATATTGCCACTCGTTATCCGGATGCATACACCATGCGAAATGGTACTGCTAAGACTGTTGTTCGTAACTTGCTATTGTACTGCTCTAGGTACGGGTATCCGCAGGAACTGCAGTCGGACCAGGGATCCAACTTTACTTCTAACCTTTTTAAACAGATCATGCAGCAGCACGGTGTTAGCACTGTTGTCTCATCAGCCTACCACCCAGAGAGTCAGAGGGTGTTGGAGAGGTGGCACTCGACTCTCAAGAGCATGCTGTGGTGTTATTGTGCTGAGAATGGTAAAGATTGGGATCTTGGGTTGCCCTATGTATTATTCGCTGCTCGGGAGGTACCTGGTGAATGCCTAGGGTTTAGTCCCAATGAGCTCGTTTTTGGACATCAGATCAGAGGCCCCCTCAACATGGTTAGAGAAATTTGGGAGGGCACAGCAAAAGCATGTTCCATGTTAAAGTATGTCCTCGAGAGCAGAGAAAGAATGCTGAGAAGCCTTGAGTTGGTAGGTAGGAATTTGGTAGGGTCGCAAGCACTTATGAAGGACAGGTACGATGAGAAGGCGAAACTCCGGGAGTTTAAGGTGGGGCAAGAGGTGTTGATTCTGTTACCTCTGCCAGGTTATCCTTTGTCTGCCAAGTACGCTGGTCCTTATAAGGTGGTGAAAAAGATCTCTGACCTAGACTATCTTGTGGCTACTCCAGATAGGCGTAAAAAGAACCAGCTGTGCCATGTGAACCTGGTAAAGGAGTTTGTGAGGCGCCCCCCTGAGCCTCTCGCTGTCCCTGTGTTAACCTGCAGTTGTCATGGAGGAGAAGGATTGAGGGACAGTGAAGCTCAGGTGGTAGATAACTGGGAGTGTCATGTCTCTGCTGACCAGTGGGCGGGGAACTCCAGACAGGTGGCTGATGAGGCTCTAGTGCACCTGCCTGAGCAACAGCGTGTAGCCGTGCAGCGCCTGTGTGATTCATACCCCACTGTGTTCACAGAGCATTCAGGCCTCACAACTCGGGTGGTGCATGACGTAGACGTGGGAGATCACTCCCCCCCCCACTCCCCCTTTAAATCAGTACCCTACAGAATTCCACCTATTAAACTCCCAGCCCTCAGAGCGGAGTTAGAGTATAATTATGTTAGAACGGGGGTTGATTGAGAAGGGGGCAGTTAGGTGGAAATCTCCTGTCACTCTGCAGCCCAAGCCTGACGGGAAGGTTCGCTTCTGCATTGACTTTCGGAGATTGAACGAGTTGACTCCCACCAATGCTTATCCCCTTCCCCGTGTTGACGATAGCGTAGACAAGATTGGTAAGGCTCAGTTTGTAACTAAGGTAGACCTAGTGAAAGGCTACTGGCAGGTGCCCTTGTCTGAGCGGGCGAAGGGGGTATGCGGGTTTGTGGTTGATGGGAACACCTACCGTTGCAATGTGATGCCGTATGGTCTTAAAAATTCCCCAGCAACCTTCCACAGTCTTATGATTGAGTTAGTAGCTGACATCCCTAACTGCACTGTCTACCTAGATGACTTTATAATATACGATGACAACTTTGAGAGTCACTGTGAGCACATAGAAGCCTTGTTTCGGAAGCTTAGTGAGGCCAGCTTGGTGGTTAATCTGGGCAAGTGCGACTTTGTCCGGGCAACTGTGCAATATCTTGGGTTTGTGGTCGGATTAGGTCAGATGTGCCCCCCCCAAAACAAGATACAGGCTATTAACCAGTTCCCCAGGCCGTCCACTAAGCGGCAGATCATGAGATTTTTAGGCATGATCGGTTACTATCGCCGCTTCATTCGAGGTTATTCTACTGTGTTAGCTCCTCTGACAGATTTACTAGCAAAAGACAAAAGTTCAAGTGGGCACCTGAGTGTGAAAGGGCTTTTTCGCTGGTTAAGCACCTACTATGCACTCACCCAATCCTCAGGGCCCCTGACTTTGAAAGACCATTCCAGCTGGCAACGGATGCTAGCGGTGTAGGGGCTGGTGCCGTCTTAATGCAGACAGACGAGGAAGGTTTGGAGCATCCAGTCAGTTTCTTTTCCAAGAAGTTTAATTTCGCTCAGAAAAACTACTCTGTGGTAGAGAAAGAACTGCTGGCAATAGTGTTGGCGCTCAGGCACTTTGAAGTATATGTTCCTGCCTACGGGCCAGTCGTGGTGATTTACACCGACCACCACCCTCTTAAATTTCTGAACCAATTCCACAACCGGAATATGAGGCTGACACGTTGGTCACTCATGTTGCAAGAATACAATCTAGACATTCGCCATATTGCCGGTTGTGAGAATGTGATTGCAGAATGTTTGTCGAGGGTGGAGGATTCGACGTAGATCACCACAGGTGTGTGGGTTTGAGTGGAGAAAAATCAGGCTTGCCCCTGTAGAGCAGCCGTCAAAAAACAACATTAAAATAAAATAAAAAAAATCACATAAAAACTCTTTCTTTTGATAGTTAATTGTAAGTTGCCAATGTTATAGCTAAAGTCCTTAAGTTGAACCTGTCTTTCACTTAGTAGGCTGGGCTCTGTGAAGCTCGCTCTGGGAGCATAGCAGGCTAAAATTATACTATTATGTTTGGGAGGGGTTATAAGATTTTATTTATGCTAAAATGTTGTTTTATTTATGATTGAGCTTTGCATTTCATTTCTGGCAGAGTGGCTGGTTGTGGCGGGTCTTGTCGGCATTCTGCCTTGTCAGATATAGTGCTCGCCTAATGTTGAGCGTCCCATATCTTGGGCGGGGTGTGACGCCTACCAGCGTAGGCAGAATCGCCTCCCGTTAGCCGCTAGCGCTCACCAGGGCAGTGAAGTGGGCTACAGTTATCAGAGAATGTTGTTCTTTCTTTCATAGTACTTGCATTGTTACTGACAGTCCAGTGGTGGTCTTTATTTTCGTCTGTGACATGGGAAGTATTTTATATTATGAATAGAATATAACATGCATTGTATATAGTTAAGGAGAGAGAACAATATAGGCAGTGGGGTGGTAGTGTGCACGTGCGTATACATGTGCTGCCTCCCCCGCTCGTAGGCTCGCACGCGTGCCTTCTCACGCCTCGTGATTGGCTGGTGGTTCTTGGCACGTCATGGAGGCCTGCTGCCTTGTGACGTATCGGCCTGTGATTGGCCGACCACCATGCCTTTGTGGGATTCTGATGGTCCCGAGGAGCTACCCTCCTCAGAGCAGGCTAGGGACGCACATGACTAACATCCTTTTTACCACTGTCCCCCATATCTCCACCATTCTGATACTGTCTCTCTTCCTCAACTTCTTTTCTTTCGTTCCTCTAATCTTTTAACGTCACAGCACTCCCTTTGGGTTCTGCACACGATTTCATATCGGCCCATCGTATTATGTGCGTCGCTCTCTGAGATATTTACATGTACTTAGAATAGGTTTGAGGGTTCTTAGTTAGTAGAGGTTAAGAACTCGGTGTGTGTCTCCATTATTGATTTAGTGCTCTGCTGGGTTATTTAATGCTAGACTGGGATAAGGCTTCTGTTGTCGTTGTCAGCGATGTGTGTACGGTTTGCTTATTCCTACACGACTTCGACGGTTTCTGCGGTAGCCTAGGTTGTCCTTTTGGTTGTGCCTTTTGCGAGTGCAGCATCGTGTTGTAAGAGGGCATTTGCCTACTACCTTAGAACACAGTGCTGCCTCTTTGCTTGACTTTAGAGGGATCGCCAGGGTAGAACCAGATACTTGTGATCTGGATCTACCTAGAGAGCATTCCCGTCATTTACGTAACTTTAATCATACCGCCTTAAGGACAACGCTAGGCTATGAGCCAGTCTTGCTCAGCCACAGTTTCCTAACCTTGATATCCCAGCTAGACTGTATTCGCCGAGCAGACACTAGTTAGGACATGAGCTCTTTATGATATGTATGCATTATTATTCACGGCATTTATTAGTCTAGGTTGTTGTTGAGTTGCACAACCATAGCAGACCGTTTCGTTGATGAGGAAGTATTTCTTATAGTGTTTACCATTACTGCCGTTGCGCATTTATAGTATTCCTGTGTCAGTTAACATTATATGTCCTATCTTTTAGTGTATTCAGTCTACACATATGGTGTCCTGTCTTCTGCCTTTATATAATTTAAGATACGAGCATCTTATGAGCATCAGACTTTCTTCAGAAGTTTCAAGGTCTATGCTGTAGGACTAGACTTCACTTTCTTTCAGATAGGAGTGAAGAGTTTATTGTTGTTTAGAGTAACTGTATTGAAGCATCTTTTTATTGTATTAAATCTTACAGGGATTTAATTGATCTTTCCATAGCTTCCCTTTTATGCATTTTATCGTAACTTGCATCTTGTTTGTTATCAGGCTATACCAGTGTGGGTTAGCATGAAGTAGAGTACATTTATACCCAGTTAAGGATACCCCGTTATCCCAGATTAACTCTGGAGGGTATAGGTGTTTTTGTTCGCCGGCTTATAAGTTCAAGGGTTTGGATCTAGCGTACCGTTGTTGCATAGTGCCATATTACTAGTCCAATTATTAAGTGCCCTTGTTTTATTCGTAGCCCCGGTCGTAACACAATGTAAACAGAAGCATTAGAGGTTAGAAATATGTCAAGAGTGTTGGGCCGATCTCCAAGGCGGTCAGGGATACGAGTAGGGTGGTGGACGAACTGGTCTAGGTCGTTTAAATTAGGTTTACATTCGTTAGAGAGATGCAGATTTAGAGGGGATGTGATAAAGGTGTTCAAGTGGGTTAGCGTGATTAACAAAGGGGACATGACAAATGTACTAAAGCTCAGTGATAGCGAAAGAACTCGTACCAATGGTTTCAAATTAGATAAATTTCGTTTCAGAAAAGATATAGGCAAATATTGGTTTGGTAACAGAGTTGTAGATGTGTGGAATGGACTACCAAGTGCTATAGTGTGATCTAAAATGGTAGGGAGCTTTAAGATAAAATTGGATAAGCATATGGACGAGAAGGGTTGGGTGTGAAGGGGGATCAGCCGGGTTGGGCCAATCAGCGCTCTGCAGACCCCCATAATCCTGCGTTAATCTCTAACCATTTTGGTAAGATGATCCTCAGGGTATTAGAGTGTTGAGCCTATAATTGGGCTTTGTAATTGAATTGAGGTTGTGTGGGACAGGGATCTGCCTTGCTTAGGCCAATCGGCTTTCTGCAGACTCCCATTTTCTTATGTTCTTATGTTCTTATGTTTATGATCGAAAAAATGTAGGCTTGTTCACCAAGTTGGTCAGTGAAATGAGAGAAGAGCCATTGGCGGTGATGAGCGTTGAAGTCTCCGAAGATTAAGATTTCAGAAAAAAGGGAAGGTTGATAGAATTTGTTACACTTTAGAGTTTAGATAGTTAGAAAACTTAGAAGACTCTGTAGAGTTAGGGGATAGATAGACAGCACAGAAATATTTAGTTAGAGAGTGACAGGAAAATTAGAGCGACAGAGTTGAGAAATTAGAAGGGTCGAAGTCTGGAACACGAGAGCAAATGAGTTTGTTGTGCACATGTACACAACATCCACCTTTGGCTTGAAAACTAGGATAGACAAAGTAGGAGGATGCAAAGAAGGGGATGTTGGCAGTTACTTCAGACACTTGAGTTTCGGTGAGGAAAAGAAGATCAGGTTTGTTGGAGGAGAAGTGGAAACAGTGGGAAAGTTAGAGGAAAGGCTGGTGACGTTACAAACATTTATAGAAAGGGTACCAGGCCGTGGTCTAGAGCATTTTGATGAGTCAACTAGCGAAGGACAGTTGATTTGGGGGGTCAATAAAGAACCCCTGCCCCCTGGGAATTCCGAGGCATCTATATTTGTTGCCATTTTTATTAATATATTTATTCATTTATTATTATTTGTTTATTTATTTTTGGTGTATTGGAAAGAAGTGTGTTGCGATTGTTTAGTGTATTGAAATGCATAGGAGGAAGAGGTGTTTCCCTATAACTAAAAGGCAAAAGAAACGCCGTAGCAAAAGACAATATTGCTGTAGCCAATGCACCCAACACTGCTCACCGTACTACACTAACCCTGCCACAGACACGCTCTTAACCCTTTCACGCATTTATGACGCAGAGGTTGCCAGATTAGCAATAAGATATAGAGTTCTCTCACTCTATAATTACCTCTCCAAAACTAGTTTTCTGCCCACAGCTAAGTCAAACACAACTGCAGAGGTTGAAGTAACTAAACTAAAGGGTTCTAAATACCCCTGATGGTACCAAAGGCTTTAAAGTATACCCAATAGCCTCAAAATCGCATCATATGTTGGAGAGGGTTAATATCTGACTCAAACACCAAGACATGCAGGTTCTCTAGGAAAGGGGTTATCTTCCTCTTTGCTCTATTAAAGCAGTACTATAGGAGACACAAACATATCTAATGTCTCAGAGTCAGGGCCTACCCGACTCGGGTTGATAGTGATATTAGTAATTCAAGAGTACTTCTAGGATTATTCTAAAACTGTGCAAAAGTGGCAAAACATAATTCTGCTAGACTCACAGAACAATTCATATCATGCCCAGTTGCTCAGGAACCGAGAATAATACAAAATATAAACCATGGGAAACGGCCAATGCAGTAGCATAACAAATGAGACACAATGGTTGACATCTCAGGAGGTTGGTGCTGGCTGTTAAAACGCTGGCCTAAACAAGCCAGGCATCAAACCCCTGTAGATGTCAACCTCAATAATATACACAATATAAACAAACACTAATAATTCACAATGCAGTAGAATAAAGGAAAATAACTGGAAGAGCAGTGTGAAGCTTATAACTAGATTGCCAAAAGAAAGGCTGCAGATTCTATCTAACACGAATGCAGAACATTCTTAAATGCAAACTAAAAAGTTGAAACAAAACTTTAATGCTCAAAATGACTCAAGCCTTGCTCTGCTACTATCCAATAAGAAACAAAAGACATATATCGGTATTAAGGGAAACGTGGAAGCAAGCCTAACAAACACGGAGGCAGTGCGTGTTGCCAGTACAGGGTCTGTGACTGGCGCGACCGAGGGAGTCCAGGGGGCCTGTGTGGGGAAGAAAGGGTTCCAAGCGCCGCCAACCTACATAATTAAACTAGGTACCTGTGCTTTAACTAATAACATAGAAGTAAATTATGAGAAGCTAACACAATCCCCCAAGGGCCGAACAAAAGAGGTAATTACACTCGAGAGACCAACGACAATAAACTGCATGGCGCCACCAATGACGACAACAGCGTTCCCATGAGGCGCACAAAGGAAGAAAGAACTAAAGAAAAGTAGCTAGCCTCTCCCCCTTCACATCTAGGCTTCGTGAATTATACAACACTTACAACTGAGGCAGGCTATAAACTCAGTTAGAATTGACAATATATATATATATATATATATATATATATATATATATATATAATTATATCTCCCTACAAGGTGATATATGTATGTAATTGTATGTACTCTCGGCCGCAATTTCGCGTGGGCTACCTAGTCGAAGGGTTTGGGTAAATTTGATGTGTAGTTTGTTCGCTCTGAATATAGAAGGATCTAACACTCCCCTCTCTGAATCAAACACAAATTTTGTTCCATAGATGGCGGAGTTAGATGGGAAGGGAAGTGGAGCTTGTCATAGTGTTGAGAGGGTAGGACACAATGGGAGGGGACAGAGTTTGGTTGCTTACAATCAACGAGATATATATGCTGTTAGTGAACACTTCCCAACAGTTATTTATGTGTTGATGACGTTTTATATCATGCAATGGCAAATGTTAAACTTATTTACTATTGTTCATACAATAATGTTCCCGAAACTAATTCGTAATGAGCAGTAGATTCCCTCCTTCAGTAACTGAAACGTCTCTCTCTCTCACTCCACCCACTTTATTGGTATGAACAAAATAATAATATACAGGCCATTATATATAATATATAACATAAACCTTTTGTTAATAATAATATACAGGCCATTATATATAATATATAACATAAACCTTTTGTTAATAATAATATACAGGCCATTATATATAATATATAACATAAACCTTTTGTTAATAATAATATACAGGCCATTATATATATATATAACAAACCTTTTGTTAGCAAACCACAAACTAGCGACAAATTAAATTAACAGATATTATAGTAAACTATTATAATTTAGATAAGTTACCTTTGTAGTGTCAAAATATGACGATCTGTGGATGACTTACCTCAAGCATTAGACTCACAGTTAATACCGAGTCAGTGGGATATTGATTAAATTGATCATGATTCATTAAGTTTGGTAATATTATTATCAAGATTCTAAATTACCTGTAGCCAGGAAGAAAACATTGCATAGGATCACATTGATACATTAAGCCAAATGGTAGAGGTATGGCATGTCTGATTTATATATTAAACAAGTAATCTACATCGAGGCAAATTTGTTGATAAAGCATTTCCCTCAGGAATATCAGTATATTTAGAGTAGCTGGCAACAGTGTCTAAACTTAGATACAACATTCCTCTATGTTGATCGCGATTAAAAGCCTATTTTCCTGTGCATCTAGCTAAACTACCCCTTCCATACCCCAAACTGGATAGTTAAAAGTCTCGTTTCACCTTTATTGCTCTCTTACATTAGGTAGAAATTAGTATGGATCTTCATAAAGAGCTCCTTGCCAAAACTTCTGCTAAAAATACACACTTCCTACTCGTCAGGCTTGCCAACATGTATCAGGGTAAATTCTATGACCTTAACTATTCAGCTACAGTACCAACCTAATTATTTCTGATTAACTTGCACTATAGACGAATGCTAACAATAGATGTGTGCTAACCTAGAAACAATAAAGACAATAATTACTAAAGTATATGAAAAATCTGTTGGTATCACGGAAGAGCCAAGTCTGGTTTATCAGAGAGAAAGAGAGATAAAGAGAGAAGTTACACTGTTTTAATCGATGTATGTAGTAAATATTGTATTGATAAATAATCTCTGCATTGCCTTGGTAACAGTGAAACTATGAGTAACTGCATGCAAACTCAGGTTATTAGATACCACTGATAGACCAGGGTATACACAGAGAGTATTATTACACACATATAATTGTTTTATACTGATATGTTATACTTTGTACATGTGGTTTGTTACATATTGCCAAGTCTGATAAGATACTATGATAGAAGGGAAAGTATTCAAGGTTTGTTGTGAAAGTAACCTCTTTTACATAGAGTTACTTACCCCCGAGAATTGCAATCCATTATTTCCCCACCACATTATTCCCTTGATCTATTTACTTTACTAGGACTGTCTAATTAATATCAATTAAATCATTATAATTCCTGGAGCCATAGACTACAGTAGATCTGGACTGGACACGAAAATGGAACTTTACAGTAAGGGACCCAAAATCGGAGCACGAACCCCCAAGATCGAACCTCGAAACCGCGAAAATATAACATTTTCGCGGCTTGGAGGTTCGAACTTGGGGGTTCGTTTTCCGATTTTGGGTCCCTTACTGCAAAGTTCTATTTTCGTGTCCAGTCCAGATCTACTGTAGTCTATGCTGGAGCTAATTGAGTATACCTTTATCAATTGCTCACATTACCGCAAACATGATGTTTATCAACAGGACAATTATTAATATGCGAAATACACTTGTTTAATCTAGCTACACATGTATTGTGAAATTAATTAAGTTTAAAGCTAGATAATCGAATAAGTTGCCTCGGCATGTAGAAACATATAAAGGTGATACTTTCACGTCCACCTCCTCTCGGGAGTTAGGGTTGTCTGGCAATATATAGATAGATCAGATTAGCAAGTTCACGAAATATGATGTTATAACATCAACATTTGTTTGCAATGATTAACCGTAGTTTAATGCATCATTTATATAAACATAACTATATTTAGCACCATTTAGTGAAATATGCTAATTGTGCAAACCTAATACAAAGTAAAGAGTAAGTAAGGACATGTCAGTATGAAAAGAGATACAATAAGAAAACATTGAATATATAGGACAGAAACAAATTTAGCTTTATATTTTTCCACCCGCCAACGAACACGAAATATATAATGCATTCGTGTCCCAATCGCCTTTTAATTACACACACACACACACACACACACACAATCATACACACACACACGCACACACACATAGTGAATTATCCTAAATTTACAGTTATTATACATTCATCCACCAGTCTAAACAATCCCACCACAACTCCTCCACCTCTTCACCCATTGTTCGTCACCTCCACACCCTTACCTCCCTCCAACCTCTATTGACAACTAGGATAGAAACAAGTCCGAGCCCGTAGAGGGAGAGGAAGGTGGCTAATTATACATGGCCGCGACAGTATAATGTTACTTT
Source organism: Paralithodes platypus (assembly GCA_032716605.1). NCBI lineage: Eukaryota > Metazoa > Arthropoda > Malacostraca > Decapoda > Lithodidae > Paralithodes > Paralithodes platypus. Next base: position 22,739,853 of record CM064547.1, on the reverse strand, counting down.
AAAATATATTCTTCTCAAGTTCTCATAATATTACTGAATACATTCCATAATGTGATTCATTAATGTAAATTATAAATGGACATTTATAATAGTGTTACTTTCAACATACTGTATACCTCTGATATCCTAGAGAGATAGAGAGAGAGAGGGAGATACGTTTCAGCTACTGAAAGAGGGAATCTACTGCTCATTACAAAATTAGTTTCAGGTTCGGGAACATTATTGTATGAACAAGTAGAAGTAAATAAGCTTACCATTCTTCACTGCTTGTTATAAAACGTCATCAACACAGAAATAACTGTTAGGAGATGTTCACTAACAGCATATATATTGCGTTGATTGTAAACAACCAAAAAATCCCCCCCCCCCCCCCCCCAACATTGTGTCCTAACCTTTCAACATTACGACAAGCTCCCCCTCCCTTCCCATCAAGCTGCGCCATCTATGGAACAAGATCTGCGATTAATTCAGGGAGGGGAGTGTGAGATCTTAATATATCCAGAGCGAACAAACTGCACAACAAATTTACCCAAACCCTAGGACAAGGTGGCCCATGCGGAATTGCGGCCGAGTGTATGTAAATAACAAAGGTATACCAATGTAAGTAGCGGGGTACCCCAGGAATCGGTACTAGGACCAATTATCTTTCCAATTTACATTAATGACATAGATCAGGGTTTCACCTGTACAATCTCAAAATTTGCTGACAATACCAAAATTGCAAATAGTGCACTCTCAAAAGAACAAGTTGACAATATGCAACACAATCTAGATAAGTTGTCATGTTGGGCCCAAATTTAGCAAATGAGTTTCCATGCGGATACATGTAAAGTACTACATAATATGGATACCGAAATGTGAAAGCAAACTAATCGATGAATGGCACTCCGCTTAAGAGTGTAGACAGAGAAACCGATCTGGGAGTAACAATATCAAGTAGGCTAACCTAAAACCGAGTCAACAATGTTCAGAAGTTGTTAAGAAGGCAAACAAAATAATTGGCTTTATAGGCAGGTCATTTGAGCATAAATCCAAAGAAGTTATCCTATCTCTTTACAATTCCGTAATCCCCCTTCTTCTGGAATACTGCGTTCAATCCTGGTGCCCTTATTACCAAAAAGATATAGACAAGCTAGAACGAGTTCAACGAAGAGTTACCAAAATGATGCCTAGCCTAAAGAACAACCATACGAGGAGCGTCTTAGAGAATTAAATCTATTTCCTTTAACCCAGCGCAGATTAAGAGGCGACTTAATTCAATAGTTCAAATTCATCAAAGGCATCGACAATATGAACTGTAGTAAGTACTTCACTATCGACCAATCTAATTACACACAGTGAAACGGTTGCAAAATTATTGGTAAATCTTTTAACTCACATGGATCTAAAAATGTCTTCTTCAATCGAGTTGTCAACTTGTGGAATGGGCTTCCCCGAGACGTTATAGACTGCAGCATTGTTGATTCTTTTAAACTTCGCCTAGACAAATATCTTGCATCAAACCCGTGACTGACTGCGTTTGTAAATGAATAACTTTATTTTATTCCCCCCTCAGATTCATCAAGGATTATTACTAAGACGTTACTCTCCTTTTCCAGATATACGAAAGATCACTTATAACTGTGTTATGTTACTAACCCATCTGTCCCCTACTAACTTCCTAATCCTGCCACGGACAATAGTTCCAGGGCAGTTGTTCCCTTTCCAAGTTTCCCTTACCCACTCTAAACCACTGTTTGGACACTTGATCCTCAGTGTTTTTTGGAGGACAACCAGCCTAGAGGGGTCACTACACCTGTTGATGCTTGATTTCCTTTGTACTCCTTTGTATATAATTCATCCAATATAAAATAAATTATAACTATATATAAATCCCGACTATTAAATTTGCATACTGAATATAAAAATTGGTCTCAGAACATTGGTGACGGTATTTATTAAAGGACAATGCAATCGCTAACACAGAAAATACATTATTTAGATTCACTGTTCCAATTATTTGAACCACTCTAAGCAGCTAAATGACTACACCATTTGTTTTATTTAGCAATGCTCAATCTTTTACGATTATGGTCATGTAGTTTTACAGTTACTCGTGCTGGTGACTATAGTAAAATACAATAATTCTATACATGTCATACAGGTAAAGCTTGCTGAAGATGTCATACCACACACACACATACACATAATGTACCCCTCTGACGTCCCATGGATTACTTCTCGGATCAAGAGACTGATGCAGAATCGGAATAAGGCCTTCTACACGGACAACAATCGCTACAAGGACCTACGCAACATTGTGATAAGGGAGATCCGTTGGGCGAAGAAGTCCTACTACTCTACAAAGATTCATCATTTAAAACAAACCAATATCAGTCAGTGGTACTCTAAAATTAAGAATCTTTGTGGCTTAAATAGTGGGACTCCTTCGATCCCCTGTGTTTCCCATGTCCCTCGTGAAGATGCACCTGAACTGATAAATAATCACTTCTCTACCATATGCCAGACCCTCCCCAAACTAGACCGCACCAACCTCCCTGCCTCCCTCCCATCCCCTTCCCCCCCAGTAACTGTTCAAGAATATGAAGTGGCCAAAAAGCTCTCCAGTTTCAAATAAAAAAGATCAACAACCCCAGTAGACCTACCCATGAAAATATACAAAAAAAAATCGGTTGAATTTGCCACCCCCCTTTGCTCGATAATTAATGCCTCCTTAAGGCAAAGTAAATGACCTGCAGACTGGAAAACTTCATACGTCACTCCAATTCCCAAAACCCCCTCCCCACATTCTCTTAATGAACTCAGACCAGTTGCCATAACGCCCATCCCTAGTCTAATCTGTGAGGACTTTGTATTCACCTGGGCTTACTCACAAATCCGTCACTTAATAGATCCCCAACAGTTTGGCAACGTAAAAACCTCCTCCACCACTCACTGTCTTATTAGCTTCCTAGATTATATTTACACAAATCTTGAGAAGAGAAAGACTTCCCTCGCTCTTGCCTTTATTGACTTTAGGAAAGCATTTGACCTTGTTGACCACACCATCATCATCAACAAGGCCATAAAGTTGGGGCTACATCCTACCCTGGTTGCGTGGTTGACCGACTTCCTTAGTGAAAGACAGCAAGCAGTGCGATATCAAGGCTTCATATCCACCTTCCTAGACATCACATGTGGAGTCCCACAGGGCACAAAGATGGGGCCTCTATTGTTCCTCATCTTGATTAATGATGCCCTAAAGGACACTCCATTCCACTGGAAGTACGTGGACGACTCGACAGTCGGCATTACTGTCGATAACACCTCCCCTAACTGTGACCCCCTACAAGACATCCTCAACCGTCTTCAAGCCTGGACCACAGTCAATCATGTGACCATCAATCATGACAAGACAGTGGTCATGCACATCAACACCTCCGTTACCGACCTTCCTCCACCCACTGTCACAATTGGTCCTCATCCCCTTCAGCTTGTTGAGTCCACCAAACTCCTCGGAATCACTGTGGACAACAAGCTGAACTGGAAGAAACATGTGTCTACCACAGTCAGGACCGCCACATACAAGTTGTTTATGCTAAGGCGGCTGAGATCCCTGGGGCCGCCGGAGAATGAGCTGAAGAATATACAGGGTGTTTTAAAACAACACTGCCAGAGTATGATGACCACATTGATAAAAATATATAATACACATATTTTTATTCTATTTTTACCAAAAATATATTGTAACGGAGATAAATGGTTATTTAGAAATGTAGCAAAACAGGGTTCTGAGCTCAGCACAAAACATATGATACATAATATGAATGATTACCAAGTAAAAAAGGTAAAGAGGAAATATCTAATGACCTAATCACATATGAATAATTACAAAATCAAAGTAACATAAAATTGGTAATGATATTTTGCAATTAGAAGAAAACTGCTAATTATTATAATCCAAGTAGCGTAAAAAGATATGCACCATTTGTAACGATGACCAAGAGGTAAAATAATGAATCTCAAATCTGGGTCAGGTATCCGAACACTGCTATAGGTAATTTAATCGTTCGTGACACTAGCCCGTGTTCGGATTATAGCTCATACCTGGGTGTCACTAATTAGTTTACTCTATGTGGTTTAAATCATTAATGTTATATTATTTTGCATTTTGTTCTTAGATAATCGTCTTAGTTATTGTATTTACTAATCAGCAGATGAGGTCTGGCAGTCTTGTTTTAAAACACCCTGTATATAACATCTTCATACTCCCTAAGCTCACCTACGCCTCTCCCGCCTGGTCCTCCTCTCTAACCCTGACACAACAACGTCAATTGAAGAGAGTGCAGAAGAGAGCATGCAGGATCATCCTGGGTGGCACATACCCAGGGTACGAGGAAGCTCTCACCACCCTTAGCATACCTGCACTTTCAACCCACCACTACAACACACTCAAGCAGTTTGCATCTAAGCTACTTGTTCACCCACGACACAGAAACTTACTTCCACCAGACGCCCCTAGACCAACACGTGCAGCTCGACACTTCAACACACTCCAACCAATAAGGGCAAGAACTGACAGATACAAAAATAGTCCTATCCCAACCATTGTAAATATTATTAATAAAGTGTAATGCCAGCCTGTCACACCATATATACGTGCCCTCCTTTAATAATGTATGCATAAGTGTGTGTGCGTGTGTGTATTAGAATATATGTATGTATTTGCTTGAGTTTGTTTATGTGTGTGTGTGTGTATATGTGCATTTATGTATGTACAGTATATGTGTATGTATGTGTGCGTATATGTGTATGTATGTATGCGTTAATTATCTATATATGTGTGTGTCTATAGTGTCTGTTTGTGGTTCGAGGCTCGAGCCCGGCTGAGAGTATTCTATCACACACACACACACACACACACATAAACAAACAAACACACACACACACACACACACACACCTACACTGAAGAATGTCCCATATACTATAATTCCCCCCAGCTGTCTCTCCTTATTTCATATTCTTCTTTTGTTCTCTACCGAGGATCCCATTGTAGTAGGCTTTACCTGACCCTACCTGTACGGACCCGTAGGCCATTTCGCCTTAACCCTTTTCAAACTCCTCATTTGATCTCTTCCGACGTTTGACATTCCATTCTAATTGGCTTTACCTGACCTACAGGCCGTTGCCCCATTAACCTTTTTCCAATTCCCTCATTTAATCTCTCCCAAGGATTTAACTTCCATTATTAGCCTCACCTGACCCTACCAGAACAGTTTTTGTATGTATGTATGTTTGTTTGCATACGTGAGCGTTTATGTATACGGTCATGTGCACACTTACTGCATGTTCTTATGTTCTTATATATGTATGTATATATATATATATGCGTATTTATGTGTGTACGTATGCTTATATATGTATGTTCTGTATATATATGAGTAAAATAAATGTGTACTGTATATGCACTGTAAATCACTTACTCTCATGGTTAATTTATGATAATTTGTATTTTGCACTAGCATAATTATTGTATTAATTTCTTGTTTTAACCCTACCTACCCGGGCGTCCTTGTGGAAGGACACCGCTGCAGAAGGGCAGGTACCCGGGCGTCCTTCTGACAGACAGTAAGCTTGCAAGCCTTGCAAGTTGATCCGAACGCCGTGCGTCGGACGAATGTAAACAAAGTCGGTCGCTTCGTCACCGCACCTCCGAAAACAAGAAGGAGAAGACTCGTTTGTTATTATACGTCTGTATGTCGTAGTTTCATTAGTGAAAAGATCGTCGTATTGCTAACATTGCCAGAAAATGCTCTCCACTAAAATCGTCATCACAACTGAACCAGTTGACTTAGAGAGCTCTACTCAACGCCAGTTTATAGATTGGAAACCGCACTACGTTTAGGGATGCGTGGGAAATTTCTAGCAGTTAAAATAAAATAAAAATACGGTAGCCTAGGCCTAGACGTTTTTCGGCCATTTCGCCCGGGTACGGGCGACCGTCCTTCTAACAGGCAGCCCGGGTCCCGAGGGTTAATGTAAAGTATATTATACTCACCCATTGTAAACTGAGCTTACCATTTTCATATCTGTACATCTCATGTTCATCTACTAATTGTAAAATATGTATTTTCAGCTCATGAGGCTGCCATTCTTTAATAAACCGTTTCTTATTATTATTATTATTATTATTATTATAACCCCCAGACACTCATCATAATGACTTCCTTAATGAACATTTGTGCTCACTTTTACGAGTGTGAATTACCAACAATAAATTAAAGCAGAGCCAATTAAGCTGTCCTGTTGCCAGACATGTGTGGAAGCACGGTAGGGGTAAAGTTGGATGTAAACGGTGCCATTCTTTGTGCAATAATGGCATGTACCTTGAATCACAAAAGGATGCATACCGATTCTTACCCCTAATATTTAGAAGCAGGAGGAGGCTTCCCACACAAGTAGAAAGGTCGTGCTAAGAAGACGTTACCCACCTTGCCTTCCCCATACATACCTCTGTCACAGAGGCATGCAGCACAGAATGCGATCCATCAGTTTGCTTTGTTTGAGTTACAAATAAATAAGACTTAAAACGAAAACAAAACCAATGATTATAGACAAAATTACTCCACATATCGGAATAATTGTTACCAGAATGAGGTCTCCGGAAGGATCGTGGGACAGTTGAAATAATAATTATTAAATGCAAAGTAATGAGAACATTTGGTTGCCCACCGAAATAGATATTGGGAAAACGCCAATGTCATGATATGATGTCACAAGTCTCTGCCGGAGAGCATGAATCTGAGCCCTTCCCAGTGACCACTACTACAAGACATGCATTTGTACTACCACCAGTGCATTAATACCTTGATCTATATTACATCATTCTTACACAGGGACAACCAAAACAAAAGCGGGATTACCTCACTACAAATGTTCAAATTACAAATTGCAACCCCAGATCATGGGCCTACCCTTGAGCTACAATATGCAAATTAATGTGCACTTCCACTAAAAAAAAAAAAAAAAACACACACACACACACACAGATGACCTTCAAACAACGCATAAGGCAGCTGTTGGTGCATATACCAGAGTGAGTCTCGTTGTAAATATACACAAGACTAATGCTGGGGTCACACATTCACGTACATGCTCCCGTATGCTCCCGTACGAAGGTTTATTGGTAGTTGCCAACCGAATACGTAAAACGTAAGGGCTTAGTACACAAAACGTAAATGAAATTGTGTCTAGTCGTGGGGGTTGGTACGCATGGCGGGGGTAGCCACGCTGGTCAGGGAGGTGGATGGTGCGGCCAAGGCCGCCCGGTATGTTTTGGATTTCGAATCAGATACGTGGCTCGCGCTCCCGTATGTCAATAGTCGGGAAATCCTACGTTTGACCGGGCGATCTGCTACGTCTGACGGGAGCAGCCCCGTAAGACGTAGCAGCTAGCCCGGTCAAACGTAAGCTTCTCCCGCCAATCGTACAATATTCCCGTCAAACGGGACAGTTAAAGTTTGTCCGGGCGCATCTGGCAGCACCGCCGCACTGCGTGTTGGCGGGAAGACACCGCAACGCTGTACGGGGGGTATATAAGGACTGGCGGGGGACACTCCAGTCACACCTCTCACCACACCGGAGCAGCAAACAACAAGAACCCTGCCACCTGTTTGGCACCCTCTGCACCCTACCCTGCCCTGCTTGCCACCCTCTGCACTCTGCCTGCTGCCCTGCTTGCCACCCACTGCACCCTTCCCTGCCCTGTTTGTCACCCTCTGCACCCTGCCCTGCCCTGCCCTGTACCATGCACAAGAAAGGCGTGAAGAAGGCCTGGAAGGCTTCCCCTGCCACCTCGACGTCTGCCACCTCACCGCCTGCCACCTCACCTTTTGACCCCTCTCAGCCTGGCCCCTCCAACTCTGACCCCTCTCAGCCTGGCCCCTCCAACTCTGACCCCTCTCAGCCTGGCCCCTCCAACTCTGACCCCTCTCAGCCTGGCCCCTCCAACTCTGACCCCTCTCAGCCTGGCCCCTTCAACTCACCGCCTGCCCTCTCGACGCCTGAAGATGAAGTTGTTATCGACCTCGGCCCCGATAGTGGAGAGCTCGAGGTTGAAGAGAGTGAGGAAGACGAGGAGGAAGAAGAAGAACCAGAACCTACCAACAGCGTACAGGCCCCACCAAAGAAACGGCGCCGTGAGAAGACCAACATAATACTGACTGAGGAGACTGAGCGTATGCTAGCAGACTGGATTGAGCTGGATGCGCCTTTTATTTACGATAAGGGTGACCCCAGGCACAAGAACAAGGAGCATATTGAGGCTGTATGGGGGGAGAAGGCTGCGAGCATGGACCCACCAATGACCGCCTTCGATTTGAAGACGTGGTGGGGATCTCTCCGCTCCAGGTTCGGCCGGCTCAGCAAGTTGAATAGTGGTGATGGGGCCAAACGACTGACGGAGAGGGAAAAGTGGATCCTCAACATGTTCCACTTCATGAAGCCACACATCGTCCGTCAGAAGAAGCCCCGGTCACTTGGTATGCCTGAGGTACGTTGATATTTTTTATGTTTTCAACCCTTTCACAGTGACAGTGTCAGTTTTTGTTATTTTCGTAATTATTTGCTTATAATGATGCTATTATTGTGTTCAATTTATCGTGTTAACTTCAAATATTTGTTAATGAAACGCATAATAACTCAAACCAGTTTATTCATGTTATTTTAAAGGTTACAAGGATGAATGCTTATGTTGAATGTTATTTTAAAGTTCATAAATAATGTACATGTTACTAATTATACATTCATGTCACAACAGTCTGCTGCCCAAGCTGCAGCACCGGAGCCTGGTGCTGTTCCTGTCCCCAACCGCACCCCAACACCTCCCGTCCCAGTATACGAGGTGGATGACCCCTCTGCCGGCAGTCAGGAGGAGGAGGACACACCCCCAGCCATCGCCCAGCCTGCGCGGAAGGTGAAGAAGGGGAAGCCTCCTGCTGCTGTCCCTTCAACTTCAACCCACGGGACCCTGGAGCAAGTGAGTAGAGGAAATATTAGTTACATTGTTCATTGGTGGCACCCCATTGCAATTCCATGCTATTATTAGATAAAGTGTTTCTGTTTCCAAAGTTATTAGAATAACATAAAGTAATAATAATACTAAAGATGTCATGATTTCACACCATACTATCAACAATAACTTTGAACATATTTGGTTCCCAGAATACCACAAAATTTCATTGGTTAAAATAAATACTTGGTCAAATATGATAATATTTTGTTTCGTGTGTTTAATGTTCTCTTGTTCCTTGTTCAAGGTCCTCGTAAATTCGGAGAAGCTGCGCCAGAACCTGGGTCAGGCGTTCGATGTGGTCGAGGACCAGGACCACAAATATTGGCGCTACTCCCTGGAGGGCATGGTCAAAGACTGTGTCGGGCTGCCTCCAGCTTATAACACCACACTCAAGTTGGAACTCTTGGCAGCCATCGACCGGTTCAAGGTTGCCCATGCGGAGGGAGTGGCCCGGCCTGGTCTGGACCTCTTGCTCCATGCCCACAGGAGCTTTGGCTTTCCGGCGCCCCTACCCCAACCCGTGGCACAGCAGCATCCGACAGTGATGTACCAGGGCACTCCGGCAACCACCCTGCCTCCTCCAACCCTGCCTCCTTCCACCCTGCCGACCCAGCCCCAGCCTCCTGTTGGGGGCATCGTGCTACCTGCACACCAGCTTGCAGCCTTGCAGTCGTTGCTGGTGCAGCAACGCGTAGCGACACCCCCTCGCCAATTCGTCCCGCCTACTGCCTCCACACTCAGCCACACATCGTTCGACCTGGGGCAGTTTGGCAACACATTCATTGCTATGTTGACGGCACAACAATCACCTGCAGCTGTCATTCCTGGTATGCCTGGGTCGGCCATAGATCGCCTGAATGAGACCCAGGAGACCCCCAAGAAGTAACAATACCCGGTGTATATATATAAATATATGTTATTTTGTATTTGTAAAAAATATATGTATTTGTGTAATGACGTGTGTGTTTCTATTTCCAATATTTTATCATAATTGTTGATTAATAAGATGACAAATGAAATCTATAATGAAAGTAATGAGCATACAAAATAAATAATTCATATAAACGCAATAATGATAATAATTATGGTTAATACTAATTATGAAAAACCTTGACTGACAACTTACATTAAATATAACTGTTAAACATAAAGTACCGAACAAAGGTAACATGGAAAAAATAGCAAAATTGAATGAAATAAGAAAGTAAAAGATGTAAAATTAAATAAGCATGGTACAATTTAAGTAATTAAATGTGTATTATACAAAATTATACAATATAAACAAAAAAGGAAGAACCTAAAACATTAGAGAAAATCCAATTTAAAAGATAAAAATACAATACAAAGCAAACTAGCAAAGCCTATCTATCTATCTATCTATATGTTCAGGCCCAATCCCCATTTTGGGGGTAGCCGACTCAAGACAGAGCAAGAACAGGGAAAACACAAAAACAACATAAAACAACAAATAAACACAGATAAAAAGCACAAACTCACACACATCCAGGTCACCCAGGACTGGATAACTTAAATGTAAGATGAAACTAAAATATAAAAAAAAATAATAAGTAAACAGGGGAGAATCTTACAATTTTCAATGAAGTATTTAAAAGTAAATGTAACTCACCTAAATCCGGTCATCCTGCCAAGCCACAGATCCTTGAGGGGAATTGAAGTAGGTCTTGAGGTAGTTGCGTTGAGCCTTGGCAAGCATGGTTGCAGTGTTGCGGGTCACGGGTGGGATGTTGTTTCCTACAGGTGGGTCACTCCTCCAGGCGGCAGGTATGAGTTGGTGGGTGTGTGGGTCCTCTTGATCTACCTCTGATTGGGGTGGGCATCGTCCTCGTAGGATGTTGTGCAGAATGCATGAGGCCAACACAACAACCTCTACACGTTTAGGTTTTAGAGATACTGGAGTGTGGAAAACCCGGAAGCGGTTGGCAAGAATGCCAAAGGCGTTCTCTACCGTCCGGCGGGCCCTGCTGATTCTGTAGTTGTAGAGGAATCGTAGGGGGTAGGGCTTCATCATGTAGGGGCGCAGAGGGAATGCATCATCACCTACTAAGAAGTATTCCATGGGTGGTCCAGTGGGATCGGTAGAGATGACCTCGGCGGGTGGCAGATTTGCGTTCTGTTTCTCAAGCAACTTAGACAGACTGGTGTGTGCAAAGCCACCACCATCAGACTCTGACCCTATGGCACCAACGTCGACGTAAATAAACTTGTAGTTGGAGTCAACAATTGCCATCAGGACAATGGAAAAAAACTTCTTGTAGTTGAAGTAATAATTATGTGCCACCAAAGTTTGGGTTTCGGATCCGTATGTGTTTGCCATCAATGGCTCCTACACAATGTGGCAGATTCCATCGTTCCTCATAGCCGCTGGCAACCTCCTTCCATTCAGCAGGCGATTGTGGTGTCTTGATCTCCTGATCTCCGTAGACAGAAATGATGGCCTGGCAGGTGTCTGGAACAATTTGGCTGATGGTGTTGTGGGCAACACGAAAGTTGTATTGCAGGCTCTTATAGGAATCACCCGTAGCGAGGAAACGTAGGGTGATGGCCACCCGCAGACCAGGAGGAATGGGGTTCCGCCAGAACGTAGGTTTCCTCTGAATGAGGGGGGTGACACGTTCCACTATCTCATCAAATAGTTGTTTGTCTACCCGGGTGAAGTTTTTGTACAGTTGTGGACATTCGTGGCCAACTCTTGCATCAGCTTCTCATAATGGCCATGTTCAGGCCTTCGTTGTAGATATGGCCACACCCACACTGTCCTCTTGCTCCTTTCCTTCTTCTTCTCTTGTTCATCTTCATGGATGTAGTTTGCTATTGTAAGCAGTTCTAACATTTCTATGTAGGAAATGATCCATTGAATGAGCCGAGTGTTATGCCTGTTCTCCGGTTTGATTAGGGAGTTCACCATCTTGAACTCCTCCAGGATGTATTCCGTGATGTTCTTCATGGTGCCGAGTCAGGAGTGGGAATGGGAACGTTGTGGCCAGCCCTGCCCTTTATGTAGTTCCCAGATTCCAACCCAGACCTACATGGTTGACAAAGACTCTCTTTGTCTGTGTTTGGACAGACGGGGTGTGCCTACGATTGTCCGGAAACGGTCCACGTAAGTCCTACATACTCCCAAGACGTACGGCCTCAGCTGCGCAGGTCTTGTGGGGGCGTGGCCATGGGCGTGGCCTGTGTTCCCGCAAATCGGGCAGCCCAGGCGGACTAACGGGGACATGCTTACGCAAGTCGCAAGCACGTACGTAGTTCCATACGACTACATTACGTCTGACGTAACACTGGCCCCGTCACGGTACGTCAGTCGGGAAGTGCAATAGTCGTGGTCTATACGGGCGTACACGGCCGGACTACGCGCGTCAGAACACAAAATTGGCGATCACGCCTGACGGGAGCTGTCGGGAGCGATATACGTGAATGTGTGACCCCAGCATAAGGTTCTCTGCCAGTGGCATATTCTAGCACCACCTGATCCTCAACTATTCAGAGAAAATGTGAACACTTAAATAACTTATCAAGCTTTGAATATCTCGATAGCTGCTTCTTAACAACTGGTAACCTAGATGATGAAATTCAAAACGAACTAAATATATTCAGGTGATTTTTCAAACGGAGAGGCTACAGGAGGAGGAAATCAGAGAAGAGTACAGGAGAGCAGTAGAAAGACGACTAGGTGGGTTCGACCTGGAAGATATGGAGGAAGTGGAGGTGATAAGCAAGGTGTTTAAGGAAGAGATCTGTGCAGCATGTGAGTAGGTGTTAGGAGTGAGGAGAAGAGGGAGGGGAGTGAAAGGTACAGCATGGTGGACAGAAGAAGGAAAAATAGCTGTGGCAGATAAGAAGAAAGCGTATAGAGAGTGGTTGGGTAGTAGAGGGAATGAAGATTTGGAGAGGCAGAAACGAGTGAAGTACGTGGAGAGGAAGAGAGTGGTGAAGAGAGTAGTGAAGGAAAGTAAGAGAAGAGTAGATGAGGAATTTGGAAGGAATCTAAGTGTAAAATGGAGGGAGTGTAAGAAACTGTTCTGCAAAGAAGTCAAGAAAGTTAGGGAATGTAACAAGGGAAACAGTAATGGTGTGAAAGATAAGAATGGGAGAATACTAGCCGAGAAGCAAGAGAGAGTCGAAAGATGGAGGGAGTACTTCAATGAGTTGCTAAATGTAAGGAATGAAGAGCCAGCAAACATAGTTGGATATGGTATGGGAGGGAGAAGAGGAGAAGTAGTGGAGGAGGAGGTGGGGATCAGGAGGTCAGAAGTGTGGGAAACTATGAAAAGAGTGAAGTTGTGGAAAGCACCAGGAACAGATGGAGCGTGTGGGGAAATGTTGAGGTATGGTGGTGAGATAGTGATCGAATGGGTATGGAAAATGTGCAAACTAGCATGGGAGAAGGGGAATGCACCCAATGACTGGAAGACTGGCATAATAGTCCCCCTATATAAGGGCAAAGGGGAAAGAGGAGTGTGTGGTAACCACCGAGGAAAATGTCTTTTAAGCATAGTAGGGAAGGTGTACAGTAGGGTGGTGATTGAGAGTGATAGTGAGAACGGAGAAATGGATAGGCGACGAGCAGGGAGGCTTTAGGAAGGGAAGAGGATGTGTAGGTCAGATTTTTACCCTGAATTGTGTTGTGGAGAAATATCTGGAGAAGAAACAAAAGGTGTATGTTGCCTTTATGGACTTGGAGAAGGCCTATGACAGAGTGGATAGAGAAGGCATGTGGAAAGTACTTAGCATATACGGAGTAGATGGCAAGTTGCTGAAAGCAGTGAAGAGCATGTATGAGGGTGCAAAGGTGGCAGTACGTGTGGAGAATGAGCTTAGCGAGTACTTTGACCTGAATGTTGGGTTGAAACAGGGGTGTGTGATGTCCCCGTGGTTGTTTACTGTATGTATGGATGGAGTCATGAAAGAAATACTAGGAAGAGCAGTGGATGTTGGTGTATCGCTGGAAAGGGAAGGAAATGAGTGGAAGCTGCCTATACTGCTGTTTGCGGATGATACAGTTCTGATAAGCGATAATGAATGGGAGTTGCAGGGTCTGGTAAATGAGTTTGGAACAGTGTGCGAAAAATGGAATTTGAAGGTAAATGCGGGGAAGAGTAAGGTTATGGTCTTCGAAAGGGGTGAAGTCACAGAGTGTGAGGTGAAGTTGAACGGTCAGGCTATGGAGATCGTGAGCTCTTTTAAGAATCTGGGCAGAGTGTTGAGTAAAGATGGGACTATGGATGAAGAAGTGCGGGAGAGGGTGCAACAGGGGAAGAGGGTTGTAGGAACGTTGAAAGCAGTAACAAGAAATAGAGTGGTCAGTATGGAAGTGAAGAAGTCCTTGCATAACAGTGTGGTAATCCCGACACTACCTTACGGAAGCGGAACATGGACGTTCAGGAAGAGACTTAGACCAAGAGTGAGAGCGGTGGAAATGAGTTACTTGAGAAGTGCGTGCGGAGTTACATGGAGGGATAGACAGACGAATGAGGAAGTAAAAAGGAAGTGTGGTGTGGAGGTAGATGTGCTGGAATGTGTGAAAAGGAACAACTTGAGATGGTTCGGCCATATGGAACGGATGGGAAGCGAGAGAATGACTAAGAGGGTGTACGAGAGCGAGGTGGAAGGACAGAGAGGGAGAGGGACACCGAAGGAGAGGTGGAAGGATGGAGTGAGGAAGTATAGAAAATAGAAGGATATAAATAGGAAGGATAGAAAATTGGCTCAGCAACAGAAAGCAAAGGGTAGTCATAAACGGTAAGGCATCTAAATGGACCAATGTAAGTAGCGGGGTACCCCAGGGATCGGTACTAGGACCAATTCTCTTTCTAATTTACATCAACGACATAGATGAGGGTCTCACCTGCACAATCTCAAAATTTGCTGACGATACAAAAATTGCAAATAGCGTACTCTCAAAAGAACAAGTTGACGATATGCAACACAATCTAGATAAATTGTCATGTTGGGCCCAAATTTGGCAAATGAGTTTCAATGCGGATAAATGTAAAGTACTACATATCGGATACCTAAATGAGAAAGCAAACTATTCGATGAATGGCACTCAGCTTAAGAATGTAAACAGAGAAACTGATCTGGGAGTAACAATATCGAGTAACCTAAAACCGAGTCAACAATGTTCAGAAGTTGTTAAGAAGGCAAACAAAATAATTGGCTTTATAGGCAGGTCATTTGAGCATAAATCCAAAGAAGTTATCCTAACCCTTTACAATTCCTTAGTCCGCCCTCTTCTGGAATACTGCGTTCAATCCTGGTGCCCTTATTACCAAAAAGATATAAACAAGCTAGAACGAGTTCAACGTAGAGTTACCAAAATGATACCTAGCCTAAAGAACAAACCATACGAAGAGCGTCTTAGAGAATTAAATCTATTTCCTTTAACCCAGCGCAGATTAAGAGGCGACTTAATTCAAGTGTTCAAAATCATCAAAGGCATCGACAATATGAACTGTAGTAAGTACTTCACTATCGACCAATCTAATTACACGCGGGGAAACGGTTGCAAAATTATTGGTAAATCTTTTAACTCGCACGAATCTAAGAATTTCTTCTTCAATCGAGTTGTCAACTTGTGGAATGGGCTTCCCCGAGACGTTATAGACTGCAGCACCGTTGATTCATTTAAATTCCGCCTAGACAAATATCTCGCATCAAACCCGCGACTGACTGCGTTTGTAAATGAATAACTTTATCCTCCCCTCAGTTACTAACCCATATGTCCCCTACTAATTTCCTAGTCCTGCCACGTTAGTGGCAGGGCAGTAGTTCCCTTTCCAATGTTCCCTTACCCACTCTAAACCACTGTTTGGACACTTGATCCTCAGTGTTTTGGAGGACAAGCAACCTAGAAGGGTCACTAGACCTGTTGTTGCTTGATTTCCTTTGTACTCCTTTGTACTCCTTTGTATATGGATGAAGGCAGTGCTGGTTGGGAGGAGGGGCGTCGACTGACTGGGGACAGAAGTGCATGGGGGCGGTTCGTTCATGGCCATCCCTACGGGGATCACAGCGTCAGGGAATAGATAGATAGACAGATAGATCCTATATCTCGCTAATGAATTTCAATAACATGAATGTAAAGTACTGCATATAGGCTACAGGTATGAAGTTATGAAGGAGTTAAGAAGCAAAGCTAAATATTATTTATTGGATGATCTCTTGAACACACTGTGCCCACTCTATGCACCTCATTGGTTTGCCCTCATCTAAATATTGATCATGTTATCAAAAAATATAGACAAATTTGAGAGAGAGGAGGTTAACAGCAATTAGTTTTATCTGACTTAAGAAATAAGTCACGCGGATAACGTCTATATGAGTCAACTAATATTACTCTGACATAACATAGGATAAAAGGGGAGCTAAATATAATATTTCAAATTATTAAATGTGTTGATAATATGGATGTCAACTAAAACATCACAACCGATTATTCAAATTACACTAGGGTAAAACAAAAATGTTTTATGTGGATAAGAAAGACAAAAGGCAAAATTGCCTGTGACAAGTGCCTCCCACAGAGTTGAATGAGTGACTGGGCAAAAACCAAGGAACCGTCAAGCCAAAATGCCTGGACACACAGAGTTTGAAGCAATTTAGGTCATAGGATGAGGGAAAGGTGGATTCAGGGAGAGAGTTCCAGAGCTCAGCTGTTAAATAGAAGAAAAATTGGGAGTATCGTTTCACTCTTGAGTTGGAGATTTGCACAGCGTAGGGGTGGGATTGTGTTGCAAGACGGGTGCTATGTACTCTACATAGAGGAGGTGGTATACACTGGGAAAGCTGAGAGGAACACTGATTATTGTAGTAGCGATAGAATAGCGAGAGAGATGCAACATTGCGGCGAAGAGAGAGAGAGAGATTGCAGAGAGTCGGTCGGTGAGTGGACGGGAGTTAATGATACGAAAGGCTTTGCTTCTACTTTGTCTAGAAGTTTTGTGTGAGAGGAGCCTCCCCACACATGTGAACAATACTCAATACAAGGACGCACTGTTCCCCTGTACAGAGCAAGAGACTGTGCAGGGGTAAAGAACCCCTTGAGGTGGTTATAAGATCACTGGAAAATTTGATTTCACTTGCATCAGACCAAGCTTTATTGTTTTTTATCGAGTGGGAAACTTATGGAATGTACACTCGGATGCCATAGTCTCTAGCCCACTCTTAAGAATTTGTGGACCCAATATGTTTATTTATGCAATTATAAGTATCTGGATTGATTTTTGGATGGAACTTGCTTATCAATAAATAGTTTATATATTTGTGTAGTTGATAAATAATGTATATAGTTTTGTAGTTGTTGTATACATAATTATGTTCACATATTCGTTTCTACAGATACACTGACTGTACTTCCATATTTGAAAAAGATGTAAAGTTCAAGATTATTTATGAATGGGCTAGATACTATAGCATACGAATGTACTACATAGTAATGCGACTGAATGTTCTGTCAAAAGCTTAAAACATCGATTACATAAATATTTCATTTTTAAATCATTGTCGATTACAATTACAAGTGTATAATCTCCATTCATACTAGATTATTCTGTCTTTCTTTCATATAGGCTACGTTCGTTAGTGCTAGCAGTCTTAAATATATAATTGATCTATGTTAATTGTTTTCCTGCGCACCTTTTCGTATTCTTAAAGCAGTATAGGGGAGATTAGAACCCCAGGGGGTCAAAAAATCGAATGTTCAAAAACTGTCTAAAATGCTTCAATAGACCTTAGAAAGTAACTTTATAAGCCTCCTGTATCACACAAAGCCGTTGGTGTGGTGGCAGGGCGTGGGAAAGGCACTATTTACTCGCGGAATACGGCCTTTTTTCGTCTGAAAAGCTGAGGGAAATCCCCGCATATATGGCAACATCTGGCAACCTATATCCCAGGACACAACAGAATACCCTCACCACCAAGTTCCAACATTCAGTGTGTGTCCAGAGTTGAGGGGGAGTGCACGTGCGTTTCCCACCCGCCTGGCCTTGTGGGGGTCCCTTTACTGTGACTGGTTTCTGAGCCAGTACTGATACAAAGGTCAGCCCTGTGGAGCTGCGCGGTCTGCGGGCGGGTTCAAAAGAAGAAGAAGAAGAAGAAGAAGACATGCTCCGTATCTCAATACTAGAATTGCGCAATATATAAAATCGTATAAAATCCATTTTGTATCATATTTCCTTACAAACTTGTGAATCTATTGCTTATGATCTGAACATTAATGCTATGAACTCAGAATTTCATATTATGCATATTTTCAGAACGCACAGACCCATTTAAATGAAATATTCGGCAGCGGCGGCAGGCAGTACATTATAAAATGACATGACATGACATGACTTGACTGTAAAAAAACGACTTCATAGCAGGGTAAGTCTATCATTGAACTGTTCACAACCCAAATTTGATATGTTTCAGAGTAATATTAACCCACTGAACCCCAACGACGACAACGTGTCGTTGGCAATGTTTGTAACGCTAAACCCAAGCGACGACGTGTCGTCAATGTTAATTACTCCGGTCCTATGGCATCTAGAGGGCTCAGATTTGTATGAGAACTGTGAAAATATCCCACGCAACCTTGCCGATGGTTGAAAACTCTCAAAGTCCAACCGTGTGCACGTGAGCGCGCAAAAACATGGTTTTTGGGTGTTTTTGCCTTCAATTTTTTACTCTTGTAAAATCGACTTTCGGGCGCACCGTAGGACCCCTTTTTGACCTAGGGGATCGGTTTTTGGTGTTTTTTCCTTCATTCCTAACCCATTCACTATTGTTTCTGGATTTTTTTTTTTTTTTAATTTGCCGGTCCCTGGTGGTACATTTATTTATAACTAGCTTGGGCTCAGTGGGTTAAGGCTTCAAAAGTGGTAGAATTTTTTGACATGACATGACATGACATGAGCCTTCAGATTGTAGGAAAAGACAGAGAACTGAAAATACAAGTACTATGGGAGGTTTCAACTTTATATTCACAAATCACAATATTTTCGGGGGGGCGAATTTTTTTCTGACGGTGTTCCAGTCTCCCCTTAAAAGGAAAATATGCAGTATGTGAAAAGGAACACCTTGAGATGGTTTGGCCATGTGGATTGTATGGGAAGTGAAAGAATGACTAAGAGAGTGTACGAAAGTGAGGTGGAAGGACAGAGTTAAGCAAAATGTTGGCCAACATTTTGGCCAAAATGTTTAAGAAGTATATGAGCGAAAGTGGTGCTGGATGGGAGGAGGTGCATGGGGCCTTTTGTTCGTGGTCACCCCTTTGGGGTTCACGGCATCCTGCAATAGATAGATAGATCGATAGAAAGCAGTATGTTGAAATAGATACTAATATAAATTATAGGAGACTAGGGGCCGGACACTCAAAGCCCTACCCTAGTTCCAGGCCTTAGTGGTCTTATGGTATACCTTCCACTAAGGACAGGATATGGTGCCATAGTTATGGGAAACTTTTCCCTTACACAAAAGTTTTTCAAAATGCCGTATGTTGTTCGTAAGTCTCTATGGCGATATATCTCCATATTCTCACCGTATTTCGCTCCACCAATCACAGGAAATTGTTATTCTTGCATTACAAACTACCTACCAATCACAAAGGAGAACTATCGTCAGCTGAGAAATGTAAATAAAATGTCACGGACACAGAGAGAGCTGTCATGTCACATCCAAGCTATTATTATGCCTTTATTGATAATAAATAAGTGATTATTGTACAAATATAGAGTATAACTTTATTTTAATACCACAAATTGTTTTGATATATTTGAAGATAAATGTGGAATATATATGCTCTAAAGATCATATGAAAATTAATTTTGACTCTCGGCAAAACCTAATAAAAAAGTATGGAACTAAATTGTCTTTTTCGTAATAAGGTTGTCAATACGGTACTTCCAGTTATCGACAGCTCTAAAGATCATATGAAAATGTGTTTTAACCCTCGGAAAAACCTAATATAAAAGTGTGCTACTAAAATGTAATTTTCGTAACAAGGTTGTCAATACAGTACTTTCCTGTTATCAACGTACAGTACAATCAAAGCTGAACATTGCAGCGTAAACACCGTAGACTTCGTCGATTTTTCTTTCGCCTTCGTATTATTGAATGCCATTTTTTTTTTTTTTTTTTTTTTAAGGGATTAGTACCCAACCAGCGGGGGTGTGGGGGCGGCAGCCCCACCCCTTAATACTAGGATAGGTTAGGTAAGGTTGTTAGGTTAGGCTAATGTCTTTTCAAATCATAGCCCTCCCCACTATTGGGGGGCGTGTCTCAACATCGATCTAAAATTGGGAAAATAGGTTTTTCCAAGATTTTTAATTAATAACAAACATATATATATATTGATGCAAATTAACAAAATACAAATATAAAAACACACTGAGAAAATTGGTGGTATAAAAATATATATTTTCCAAATATAGCCCTACAAATATGTCAAGGGGAGAAGTGCACGCAACATATAAGCAGGATTGTAAGGCCAGAAACGAGTGCAGGGCCTGTAGATTTAGGCCAGAGGTCATTCTAGTAAAGCCTAGACATATTTCAATATAATTATTGACACTTCAGCTAGGATAGGTACTATTGTACTTAATTTCGGCTTCTCATATGTGTTACGATTTTATCGATCGAGTCGTGGAGTTATACAATGTAGGCTAGGCCTAAGTCTATTTTTCAATAACACATGACTGAATCAATGACTTTCATCTCTCTCTCTCGCTGTATATATATATATATATATATATATATATATATATATATATATATATTCTCTTTTAAACAGACGAAGTTAAAAGCAATAGCAGTTTCAGCATTCAGGATTTTATTGTTACAGCTTTCAATAGTTCTAACAATTTTCCTCTGGGGTTCAGAGATGAGGTACAAAAGGTTAGCAAAATTCATGGTGGATCCAACGTTTCACAAGTAAACATCTTGCATCTTCAGGGAATGGAGAGGTAATGATTAGAATAGGGACAAAGGGACTGCTATTGCTTTTAACCTCGTCTGTTTAAAAGAGAATCTATTACGTGGCTATACTAACATAAAACTCCACAACGAGAATGCCAGACATCGTTCTAGCAGCCGCCAGTTTCGTGAAGAACTGATACAAGAAGAATTAGCTGAGAAACGAGAGACCACCACCAATCTCCGATATGAACGTGACGCTCTGCTACAGAAATGGGATGAAGAAGAAACCACCCCTAACCACATCAAAACAGAAATCAACCAAAAACTCCAACAACTCAACGAACAACACAGACGACAAACAGAGAACACTACCATCCAAAAACTCTCCCGTCTATATGGTGGAAACATAAAACTTCCCAAGCCAACAAAAGAATATATTAACCTCACCAACACCACCCTAACGCCAGACCAAGAAGACCTCCTGAACAAAGGCTTAAATTGCCACTACATTTCCAAGCCGGGACCCCACCGAAAACGCCTTGAAATTGAAGTCCTACTGGATGACATCCTACGACTCCAGAAAGACGGCAAGATCACCACCACCCCAGCCCTACAACCCACCCTACCAGCAGAAGCCGCCAAAACCAGGGGATCCCACCAAAGCAAGCTCCTCAACAAACACCACTTCAAAGCCGCTAAACAACTAAAAGAGAACCCCAACATCATCATCCGACGAGCTGATAAGGCCTCCTGCCTTGTGATACACGGAAAAGAAGAATACCTACGGAAAATGGACGACATTCTTAGTGATAAGAACAAATTCAAAAGGATCACTCGCAACCCTACTGATGAAATAAAAAGGAAAGCCAACACCACCATCACTGCTATCAACGCCAAAGCCGGTGGCGTACACCTGAAGAAACTCATCGGCGAATTCACCCCAGGTTATGCTTACGGTACTATAAAAACCCACAAACCCGGGAACCCTCTCCGCCCCATCATATCACAGATCCCTACTGCTACCTACCAGACTGCCAAGGCCCTGAACAAACTCCTCACCCCTTTTGTTCCACAGCAATACAACCTCAACTCAGCTTATGACTTCCTAGAAATTCTATGAGATGCCCCCCCAGCTAACGACCACATCATCGCCTCCCTCGACGTAGTGAGTTTGTTTACCAACGTGCCCGTTGACAAGACCATAGATTTTATCCTACGTCGAGTTTACCACTGCCCTGGACATCCCGGAGAAGGCCCTGAAGACGCTCTTGGAACTATGTACCAAGGAGTCCCCTTTCCTCTGCCCCCGCGGGAATATGTACCAGCAAATCGACGGTGTAGCGATGGGAAGCCCCCTGGGGGTCCTGTTCGCCAATTTCTTCATGGGAACTATCGAAGAGGAACTCCTGGCTGCCCACCGGCCCACTGTCTACTGCAGGTACATCGATGATATCTTCATGCGGGTGAAGGACCTGGGCGAACTCAGGGACCTCCAGCAGTGCTTCATGGCCGCCTCCGGACTCAACTTCACATACGAAGAAACCACCGATGGACATCTACCCTTCCTCGACCTCCTTGTCTCCCTCCACGACCACGGCTTCAAAACTACCGTGTACACCAAACCTACTAACAATGGCCAATGTCTTAATGGGAAAACTGAATGCCCTAAACGATACCTACAGTCCACCATCACCACCTATGTCAGGAGAGCCCTCACCCATTGCACCACCTGGAATCAGGGTTGCCACTCCTGAAAACCATAAAAGCCAAGATGACCCATCAAAAAGAGCCAAGATTGACCCAAAAATTACTAGATCTAATGTAACTTTAGGAACACCTATTTCTTGATTATCCAACACCCCAATTCCTGTAAGAATGGCCATAAATGAATCTCCTCCATGCATTACCTGTCCCATATAAGCCTGCATAACTCTTATAACATTCTTATTCAGGTGTCTTTGATAACTTATTTACCACTAAACATTCTCAACATTTATTCAACCTGACTAAAACACATCTCACGGTTTCTCATCTATAGTTATGATTTATGAAGTTACGGAAGGTAGAAGTTTAGGGGTTCATCTGGATCATCATCCGGCTCCCAGGATTCATGCAGTGTTACTTGCTCACCCTCGCTGCAGGTAGTTCTCTCTGTGTAACGTTTATGACACTTGCCAGTTTTTACATCATTGATGAGCACAGAGGAAGGTTCCCAGTCAAAACAGGACACACAGACACTCTAAATTGCTTAGTCTCACTGATACTGCAGTACAGTACAAGTTCTGTAACTGCGTGACGGTGAACCGTGAGAGTCAACACTCAAACTGCCAACAGACTGTTGGGGCCGGGCAGCTGGGCCAAGCAAGCTCACAGGAACACGACGTGTGAGAGTGAGACGGAAGGAATGGGGGAGAGGGAGGGAGGGAGGGGGGGGGAGAGTAGACTGCTACTGCTGTGCCGTGAGATGAGAAAAGAGTGGCTAGATAGTCTATATTATATTTATTAATTAGCTGTGCCATATATTTGCTCCAATTTGCATAGTTTGATATTTCACTCAATACATCACTGAATATAATATAGGTGCCCAAGAAAAGCCCAGATTTGTATGATTTCAGGAAAAATCGCCAAGACTCCAAGGTCTCGACCAAAAAGCCAAGATCTAGTACAAAAAGCCAAGGAGTGGCAACCCTGCCTGGAATGACACACACAATGACCTGGAAAGGCTCACCCAGGTCCTAGTCAACAATGGGTATTCCAACACTGACGTCACCAATGCCATCAACCACCACCTAGAAAAATTGTACAAACAAGACCCCCCTAGCACCAACCCGGCCAATGACATTACATTTTTCTACAGAAACTACATGTCTTCCAACCACACAACAGACGAATCCATTATGAAAGAAATAATTAACAAAACGTCCTCCCCACCAAACCTGACAATAAAATCAAACTCATTATTTACTACAAATCTCCTAAGACCTCCAACCTTGTCCTCCGTAACCGCCCAATTTCCACCAATTAACCAAAAGACGATCATGTGATATACCAGCATAATTGCACCTATATTGGAATGACACAGACTCGCCTTTCCTGTCGACTAACCCTCCACCTTCAATCTGGCGCTATAAAAGATCACTATCAAGCCCCCCACCATCTTGCCCTAACTCGCGCCGACCTAGACAAACAAACCACCATACTCGACAAAGAATCATACCCCAGAAGACTAGCTATTTTAGAAGCTCTATACATCCAAACACTCAACCCCAGCATCAACAACCAAACACAAGACCTTCAAATTCTTCCTTCAGGCAAGCGCTACAGGCATGCTGCCCCCCCTCCTCTCGCCCCCCTCCCTTACACTTCCACGCTTAGCACACAACTGACAATACCAACCAATCACAGCCACCCACCGCCAACAACCAACCACTGATAAGATTTAGTGCCCGTCTCGCGAATAGACTGCCTTCCACCAATGAACAGCCACCACACACCCAGTAGCTCCGCCCACCTCCCTCTATTTGATCCTCGAATTTTGTATAAATATGATGCTTTGTCCCTATTCTAATCATTACCTCTCCATTCCCTGAAGATGCAAGATGTTTACTTGTGAAACGTTGGATCCACCATGAATTTTGCTAACCTTTTGTACCTCATCTCTGAACCCCAGAGGAAAATTGTTAGAACTATTGAAAGCTGTAACAATATAATCCTGAATGCTGAAACTGCTATTGCTTTTAACCTCGTCTGTTTAAAAGATAATCTATAACCTGGCTATACTAACATATATATATATATATATATATATATATATATATATATATACAGTATAATCCATATTTGCAATTATGCCTGTACCTAGGGTATTTGTAGATATTTGTTGTTTATTCCAAACGAAGCGAAGAGATGAAGAGTCGTATTCTTAATTAAACAATACTTTCCCTTCAAAAATGAAAGGAAGGGATTTTCTTTCGATTTTGTATTCTAAACAAAAATCTTCCCTTCAGGACCCCTTGGGGAAGGAAAAATCCTTCCCTTAAACAGGGGAAACTATTGGAATTTGAAGGACTCTCACAAGCGTGGAGGCATAAAGTAAGGAGGGGGCATGATGTCACAGCCATGATGCAAGCACGCTATTGGTCCGCTGTTCTCCCTACCCCCCTTGACTCAAAACATTGGATCAGCTGATGTCTTATTGAAGATACATCTCTGTGAATTACTGTGATTTTTAGACACAATGCCAGCCTGTTCAGCATATGACATAGCATAGTGGTTCTATAACATTCCACAGGTAAGTGGAGAAGCGAATAACATTAAAAAAGTAAAATCAATTAAGTAAATTGGGTGTACGAGTACAGTGTATGAAGTGAAAATTATTCCCCTCGCATGAGTATTTGAATAGAAAGTAAACATTGACACAAATGGAACCTATAAACAATACACAAAGGTGTTTGATATAATTAACCCGGGAACTGAGGGGAGACTCTTAAGAGTTCCCCCGGCGGACTGCGGGAAGACTCTTAAGAGTCAGAGAAAAAATAAATAAACTTTTGACATCGAAAAAAAAATATATATATATTTTTTGTATTTTTGTATTTTTTTTGGCCCCTGGGCCATGCAAAATCTCAGTCCTCTACCTCCCCTCCTTCCCCACTTTCCACCTCTCCTTCAGTTATCACCTATTTTCCCTGTTATTCCCTTATTCTGAGGTATATTTTCGTGCTAACATTAGCGAGTTGCAAGCAGGGGGTTGTCATCACTGATGGCAAGCGAGTGCAAGAGAGAGAGAGAGAGAGTATCGATCGACTGTGTCTCAGTGGCCTTGGGGGAAATTGGCGGGAAAGCAGCTTGCCTCACCCATACATTATACAACTCGAGAGCTATATCTCCGATTTTGACCATCCAAACGCTGTTTTCACTCGTTTTATTGTTGTTTCATGTTAATACCTTTATAATCAACCCATAATAGACGCGTATGGATAAGTATTAACACCTTACGAGCGGCCTAGGCGGTATATAATATGTAACCACCAGCAGGGTGTTTTTAGCCAAAATAGGGCTGTTTACGTGATCATTTTCATGCCTAAATAAGACCCAGAGCGTAAAACAAGTATCTATCCCAGAAAGGGCATAAACAGAGCTTTCCAATGACACCTTAACGATCCTTTTATGATGGCTAGTTTTCTTGCAACAACCGCGCAACGCGAGTGCAAAAAGCATGTAATTCGGCACTTTCCCCATACAATTCCGTATATAGCGAGTGAGAGAGGGAGGGAGGAGGTGGGATTCGTGTCAGTAGGTTCACCGCGGTGGTCTGGAGCAGTCATACGCTCGCTACTCTCCTGCCACCACTTGTCTCTCTCTCAGCAACATTACGTGCTGAAATTGCCACACGACCTATGTCGAGCGCCGCCAGATAGTCCAGATTTATTATACTCGACTTATGTTGCGCCCCGACAGTTATGGGTTAATGCTATTAATGGTACAATGAATATTTTAGTGACGGAAACACCTCAAATACATGCGCACAGGGAGAGGTGTCTAATTACCCCCATGCGCACTTGTTAGGTTAATGTCTTCTGTAACGGTGATAGTGAAACACTGAATTAAATATCTTTACTCTTAAGTACAGAGTGTTAGAAAAACGAAACCGAGAAGCTTGCGTATATATTGGTAAGCTACAGGATACGATAAATGATACTTTTGGGGGGCCAACAACTATTTCACCAATATTTCTTTTCATTCTTTTGTATAGTTTTTCTTCATATCTATCCATTGGTGATAATGAAAATGAGCCGACATTATTATTTATCCATTATTCATCACTAAATACACTAATGGGCAAGGCTATGAAGCAGAAAGAATTTGTGGGGAAAAACTTGTAAATAACACCAAGATCACAGCTTTTTAACCTAATATAAACTTGATTAAGATAGTTTAGTGAGGGTAGGTTAATCTGATCTAATCTGTAATCAACCTAGGTTTGATTTATACAACCTAGGTTTGGCTAGGTTAATCTAACCTAGGTTAGGCTAGGTTAATCTAACCTAGGTTAGGCTAGGTTAATCTAACCTAGGTTAGGCTAGGTTAATCTAACCTAGGTTAGGCTAGGTGGTATTTCTTTCCTGTATTGCCATTTAGGCAAACCTTTGTGCTTTGGTAAAGAACGTCCTACAGATACGATTTTTTTGTCTCTACCATTTGGAGATGGTAATCTGCTATAGGATATGTATGTGGTAGTTGTACTATTGTAATGTCTGTTTTCGTAACTGTCCTGATTCATTTGTGAAAATGTCTGTATAATACGATGGTAGTGTCCAGTAGGCTACTGTTTCTGTGGTAACTACAACATAATGTGTTCATCGCTTGCCCGTGTTTGTCATATAGGTAAGATGTGGGTGGCCCGTGGGTGATAGTTATGGTGTTGGGATCATAATAGTTTATAGAAAAGATTTTCTAGGATAGATATAATATAGGTAAGGTGTTGGTGATAGGTATACGGAGTTGGGATCATATAGCTTATAGGGAAAATAATCTACAGGTAGAATAGGTTCAAGTTTAGGTTGGGATTATGACTTCCACCTATAAAATTTATTCCTACAAGGGATTCAGGAAGCTTCCTTTCTTGCTGATCCTCTCTACCCCTTCATGGGAGTGTGGGTTGGCTACTGACTGACATATATTATGTATTATGTTATGTTGTTATTATAAAACGGTTTTATTTCTCTCCTGGAACTTGATGTATATTAATTATTTTACTGTATACGAGCTGATATTGTGGTTATAACATGGTTATAATATCTACATAGCTATAAACTTTATGGTTATATAACATTGCAACATCTAGCAAATACAAAAGTAAAGCTTTCTGCTTACTTTCTGCTTTCCCTTGTCTACCGGGGTGCTTTGGGCTCATTTGGGCATATTCAGGCCCTCCTGCATGATAAATCAAGCATCTGCATGACAACAAAATTATTTAGCAAAAATCTAGGCACTGAAAGCTTCCAAATGAGACCAGAACGAGCTACGTAGCACTCGTGGTTCTCTTGCAGTGATGCCACGAACATGGGAGTTTAGCATATATCGGTATATTTTTCCCAGCTATGCTCACTACTGGCTACACTGCCGGCCTCTCGAGAACACAGGGAACATGAGTTAATGGGCGGCGGTAAGCCCTGGGAGTCGGCTGTCTGGCATACTGTGCTCCCGGCCATTTGCACTCGATTTTAACCCTTTAAAAGCCTTAATAATGCTCCTAACTTGCTGCAAATTGGTGCACGACTTAAATCGAGCGCCGCCAATAAGGGGTTAAATACATCCAAATTTATATATTTCTTTGTCTGATAGGCAAAAAGAAGGGGCAAATTGCAGTAAGTCGAAGCAGAGAGCCCTCCTCTTCTTCTTCTTTTGAACCAACCCGCAGACCGCGTAGATCCACAGGGCTGACCTTTATATCGGTACTGGCTCAGAAACGTTAGTAAGAGGGAAAGTTTAGAGTAGAAGGATAGTACTAGGGAGTTTTTTAGACCTACTCACCACGTCCTCCCTCCTCCCCTCCCACCATTCCCCCCCCCACCCCCCCCCTCTACCCATTTCTCTTTCTCCATATCCTCTCTTGTATCCTCTTCATCATCTCTACGTCTTGCTTTTCCATATCGTTTGTTAGCCCCAGTAATGCCCCTACCCCTCTATCGTCTCTCTGCTTAATTTCCTCCCACCTTAGTTCCCCAACTCTATTCCTCATATATCTCTCCAAATCGTTTCTCTCCTCTTCATACTTTGTACATTCTGTTACTATGTGCTCTATGTCCTCGACTATTGGGTCTCCTAGTTCACATTGGTTACAGTGCGGTCCTATCCCGTTCCATCTCCTTGTTCTTTCATTTGTCTCTAGGGATCCTGTCCTTGCCTTAAACAGCAATTTAGATCCCCATCTCCCATCATAGAAAAGTTTTCTAGCTGGTTTTTCCTTCTCTCTGTAATACGACAGCGTGGCTTTGTTTTCTACCCCTTCCCTCCATTTCCTTCTTCCCTCCTCTTTTATCCCTTTCTCTATCTCTCTGATACATCCTCTCCCATTTTCAATTATTACCCAATCCTTCCCCCCCCCCCCCTTTCCGTTTTCTAAATTCCCCTCCCACATGGTCCTGTATTATATTTATCCTTTCCAGCTTTCTTTTACATTCCCTGTTCCATTTACTTCTCTCGCTCGCCCATCTGGTTGGCCACCTATTTTCCTCCATCCCCTCTAGCCTCACTTTGTACTTCCCTTCAGTGGCGGGTTTAGGGGGGGGGGGGCGAGAAGGCCATGGCCTAGGGCCCCATGCCCCCAAGGGCCCCATGCCCTCCAGGGACACACACCTTGTCAAAAAAAAAGGAAAAGTTGATTCACTGTTTGCATTTTCGGTTATTAATTTTTGTTAGCGATTACCCCATTCCCAATAATATTGGGATTAGCGGCATTATGACTTTTAGAGCATAAAATAATGGGTATTAAATGTATAATAATTGAGTTATATTTATTTTAAAACCTGGTAGAAGAAAACATTTAGTTATCCCTGTACGATGCCATGTCCAGGTTTTCTTCAATGACGGAATATGGTGTTCAAATATTTTAATTTCCCCTTACAGTTTCTGATATTGTAAATTAATGTCAGTTTACTTTATTATGATAATCAATAAGCTTTTAAACATTATTATTAATATAACATAACATATTCATGTTACAAGTTATTAAATTCAAAAGTTCACGTAGCCTTGAATATTACTGACGTGGGTGACCGAGCAGCTGGGCTGAGAAGGTAGGAATGGATGTTTTGTTAATATTATATTATTGATTATTGGGAATCTAGGGCTCTATCCTCAATTTCTCTCATCGATCCTCACTTATAAATACCCGTGATTAAGTGGTTGTGTTACTGGCACTGCCTATGCCTTGTATATTTGCTTAACCAATTATTATTAACCCCCTCCGACTCATATGACGCGATCGCGTCATATGGCGGTTCCGCCCAAATACTCTTTGACGCAATCGCGTCATAATTATGACCTTATCTTAATATCTCAATAATAAGTTATATGACGCTCTAGCGTCATTTTGGCCTCAGTAAGTTAGGTAAGTTAGATCAGAATCTGTCGATTGTTGGCAACCCCAAATTTCTCCGACTCCTAACGGTCCCTCAATGTGATTTTGACTGTTGTGGGGAAAATAACGGGCGGTCCGCCTCCTCGTCAGTAAGTTAACTATTCCGGTCTGAGGGGGTTAATTGGTAGTCTATGTTACGTCCTGGGATATATAAACACTGGGCTCTTTCTATTGGACTAGGTATGCGGCAACAAGCAACAACGGAAAACGCTAGATCCAACCCTTATCTATAAACCCAGGCAACAAACCACCCTAAACCGTCAAGAGTCCTGCCTGGACAACGAGGTATCCTATGACTCAGTTACAGGGTGCACGCACTATAGACTGCTGATAGTCAAGCAGGCTATATAAAAGATCACACAATTAAGTTGACTTAAAGCTTCAAGGAAAAGATAGATAACGGAATTAAATTGCAGAAACAATTTAATAACAAACTAGAAGAAAGCACATTTAACATTACGTTAATTAATACAACTAATCACCCCTGCGTGAAAGAAGGTGAAAGCAAACAGTCCTCAAAACATCGTATAGGTAGACAAGATGCGGGTTTCTAAACTGCATGCGGCTACTGTAGGATCTGATGCTTAGCAAAGAAAGTACGTTACGGATTTAGAGATCTCTTAACTCATAAGCAGGAATAAATACTAGTGATAGGACATACAGTGTATAATGGCATAGGTATAATTAAATAAAGGCAGTAACTCGCAACATAACCACATACAGGTGTGCTTCTCACTCTTAGTCAGGCAAGCCTGCTCGGACAGAGTCTCTAAGCCACACCATGACTCACAATGCTCACAAAAACGGTAAACTGTGGCACAATAACAAGCATACAGAGATAATAAACCCCTAGCTGTTAATCTGCCAGGTGGCAGAGGTCTAGCCGGAAGGATATAGGCTTCGGATACCCGGGCGAGCCACCTGCTCTAGCCTAGGGACGTTCCTAGGTCTGTGCGCCAAATTACTCTAATTGAAAGGGTGCTCTCTTGAGAGACTCAGATCGCAAGTATCTGACTCTCTCCTGACCCTAAAACAAAAGCAAGACGTGCTAGCGCAGTGCTGAGTGGACTAGGCAATGGCCCTCACACAACACAACGCTAGACACACAGGGACACAGACAAGAAAATGCCCCCAGACTCCCACGGGTATCCTAGTAAAGTCGTGCGGGTCCACGGGACTCGCACCAGCAGACTTTACTTAAAGGATCGCAAAAAGCCTCCCCTCCGGTCTAGCCCCTGCTAACCTGACACAAGAACATACTAGCAAGCATGAAACCACCAAATATGAGACAACAAAAAAACTTCCTAGGTCTCATTAACAATTACATCCCTGCATAAGGCCCAAAATCCTATCTCGTTATCTGAGAGCTCGTCGTTAATACAATAATAGATATAAGGTCTATCAAGGGGATGGGATAATTAAATAGATTGGTGAAGTAGTGGAAAGAAGGTATACAAAGTAAGAGAGAACGTTTCTAAGTGGGGTTGAGAGGGATAGATATCAAGGGGGTCCGAAGGGTACGACAATGAGGTGAGCTCTGAGTCTTAGATCTATCTGGACCCCGCCCTAGGCATGCAGAATACATCCCAGGCTTGGCAACACTCAACACCATTGCCTGGTCAAAATCCTCTACCCCGTGTGTGAGTCGAAACTAAGCCTAACGTTGCAATCAAATGTATGTGGCAACGCTTCAGGCTCGTCCCAAGCTGGACTCTCCGCGCGAAGCAACGTCCCCAAGCAGGTCTCTCTCTCCCGCTCGTCTCCTCCCACTCTCACTAGACTTATATCTTATATATTATAATGAAACAATCAACTATCGAGAATAAAATATACTAAGATGCGTTGGTTAAAAATAAGGGCAGCTTCAAGCTGTGAAACAACATAAGAATATCCCAGACATTAGTTACATTGTCGTAGGATATATACTAAGGGAAAGCCTACCGGCCGGCTACCACCAGCCGGTTTCTAAACGGCTGGGCAGCCGACGCGCGCGCATGACCCGCACGTGGTTACTATGCAGAACGTCACATCTATGAATAATAGGCACTGCTAAAGCACAGGGGTCGACACGGTCGTTTCCTAGCCCAGACAAGATTCAAGAGGAGCAGATAGTTCCCGTAGGTGGAGATGCAATTTTGTACCCCTAGGTCTATGGAATCTAGACCCATGCTAATCAATCTCCTTAGTCTTTTAGCCCATTTTCCAATCACTTACAAAACCATCTTGCATTAGGCTAAGTAGAAAGGTAATAAGTTAAAATTATAGTTTGTAGTCTTGGACAGTAGTTTACAATTTAAAGGTGGTTTTATCATGCTAGTCTAAAGATAGATATAATTGGCAATGCGATCATGCCTTCATTTTCAGCAACTCATTCTAATTTCTATGACATAATGTCAATGACAATTTTCACATTGAAAACTATCAAAGTAAAATATTAATTATTTTCTATATTTCACAGGAGTTCAAAGCCTCATTCGGCAAAATCAACAACTGATCCATTCCCGTAACCTAGCTACATACAGCAGAAGCTGCAAAATATAGCATTTTCTTTTCTTTTTTCTTAACAAAGCAGGCTGACTCAATTAATATTGTCAGTGTTATCGTTGTTGTACATAGATATATGGTTAATTTGGTATACCTGTATACATCTGTTATTTCAATTTACTAGTTACAAAGCTAAACAAAATAACGTGATCACTAGGTTATTGCCAAAATAATCAAAATGTATATTGAAATAGCACAAATAGGCTCAGTCGCTCATGTTGTGTCAAATAATACTTTGATTATCATAAGTGAGAAGCACTATGGTCATATTAAAACCACTATAAATTACAGGATTTCACTCCCTCCATAGGCCTCCAAATGCCCCTAAAAGTACTCAATTTTCCAAAATGTTCTTGCGGGGATGGGGGGGGGGGGCTTAGAGCACCCCCCAAACCCCCCACCTGTAGGGGCTCGCTAAGCTCGCCCCCCACCCACCCATTTACAGGGGCCCCGCATAACCCCAGTGCCTAGGGCCCCATAACAGGTAAATCCGCCCCTGCTTCCGTTTACCTTTTCCTATCCTTTCTTCAAACGTACTCCACCCCATTTCTCCTCTGATTGCTTCTTGTGCTACGTATTTATTCGCCCCTAATCCCGTCCTTCCGATTTTATTCTGTATCATTTCTAATTTTCTCGTTTCTGCCTCTGTCATTTCCAACGCCTCCATGCCGTACATAATTGCAGGTACTCCCAGTCCTTTCCACAGCCCGCGCACTATTTCATAGCTATTCGCTCTTAATCTTGTCGCGCTCCATAATCTCCCATGCCAATGTTGCATTTGTCCCATCTTTTCGCTTTTTGCCTTTTCAAACCCTTTCTCTGTAATTGTTAACCACATGTATGTATATTCTCTTGTCTTCTTTATTCTGCTTCCTTCTAGTGTCCATTCCTCATCCTCTTGGAGCTGTCCATTCATTTTCATTACTGAATCTTACTTCTAGTTCCTCCCCGAATCTTGTTGCTTCCTCTAGCAGTCTCTGCAACCCTCTTCCTGTTTCTGCCATCAGAACTACATCGTCAGCGAATAGGAGCACCCCCAGTCTTTCCTTGTTTATCTGTATCCCCTCCTCCACTCTCTTTATCCTCTGTGTCATTTCTTCCATATAGAGTGCAAATAATAGCGGCAATAGTACACACTTCTGTCTTACTCCCCTCTTGCTTTCGACCTGTCCAGTTTCTATATTTCCTAGCGTGTACTTCGCCTTTGTTCCCTGGTACATCGATGTTATGATGTTGATATACTGTTCTGGTATTCCACTCCTTGCCATTATTTTCCACAGCAGTTCCCTATTTACTCTATCATATGCTTTTTCTATATCCAAAAATGCACAGTATCCTGTTCTATTCCCTCTTTTTAATTTCCCTACCACTTCGTTTAGTATATAGATATTATCTGTCCCCCTTCTGTCTCTTCTGAACCCATTATGTTCGTCACTTATTATTCCATTTATCTCTATGGCTCTATTCATCCTTTCCTTCAATATCCCGCAGAAGAGTGTCCCTATTGTGTTTGTCACTGTCACTGGCCTGTAACTTTTCATTTCCTGTTTACTCTTGTACCCTCCTTTATGTAATAGCGTTACTCTCGCTTCATTCCATCTTTCTGGGATTATCTCATTTCTCAATACCTCGTTAAACATTTTCCTCAGCCTTCTTTCCATTCCCCCCCCCACCATTCCATGTAAATGTCATTTGGAATCCCATCCGGGCCGGTCGCCTTTCCTCTTTTTAGAGCTTTAATCCCTCTTCTTACTTCTTCGATTGTGAGTTCCCTTTCCATTTCCATCCTATCTTCTTCCGGTAGTCTTCTCTCTCTCATTTCCAAGTTCCATTCCCTCCCCTCCCCTCCCCTTGTTAATTTACCCCCCCCCCCATTTCCTCCCAGTATCGTGTTATTTAACTTTTTATTTCTTCCTCCGTCTTTATTATTCTATCTCCCACTATTAGTTCCACGTTTTCTTCCTCTCTCCCATTCTCACCTCTTAACATCCTATACCATTCCTTTTGTCCCTCCTTCCTCTTGTTTCTGATCTTTTCTACTTCATCTTTCTCGTGTTTAATCATTGCCTCTTGTATTAGTATTTTTACCTTCTTTTTTCCTTCGTATGTCCTCACCGCTTGTCTTTTTTTCTTCGTATGTCTTCACCGCTTGTATTTCCTCTCTTTCCCTCTCTCCGCCTTCCCTCCTATTTCTCTCTATCATCCTTCTTCTTTCACATCTTGCTTGCTTTATTTCCCTATTCCACCATGGTTTTTGTTTTCTTTTTCCTATCCATCTTCTTATTCTTCCTATGCTTCTTTCTGCCGCTCTATTTATGTCCATCATCAACTCTAGGTCCATTTATTCTATGCTTCCCTCTCTTCTTTGCCTGATTCCTTCAAGGTATCTTTTGTAATCCATCCATCTTTCACTTTTTAGGTTCCATCTATTTATCCTTCTCCTCGTGTTTCCTTTGCTTCTCCATTCCTTTATGTAGTTTATCACCATGAGTCTGTGGTCGCTTTGTATCCCAACTTCATTTTCCTCATCTATCCACACGCTTTGGATCTCTTCCCTTGCTCTTTCATTTGCTAGAATAAAGTCTATCGCCGATCTTTGACCTTCTCCGTGTCTTACCCATGTCGCCTTTCCCTCTCCCATTGTTTGGTTCAGTATTTCCATGTCATTTTCTTCCGCAAATTGGATCAGGGCTTCTCCATTCCCGTGTATCCTTTCCCCTAGTATCCCTATGTGCGCATTCATGTCTCCCATTATTATTATCTCTTCTTCCTCCATACCCCTTATAATTTCTTGTATTCCTTGGTACTTTATTCTGTTTTCTTCTCGTTCCCTTCTCCCCCTTCCACCGTGAAATACCCTATTATTACTGTTATTTTGTCTCCCCTTCCATTATTCATCCTCGCTAGTGCCACTCCCATTATATCTTCCATTTCTTTTGCTTCTCCACCCTTTAGTTTCTCTATTTTCCAGTTTGAGTTGTTCCTAATCATTATCCCTACCCCTCCCCCTTTCTTTTCTGATTTATACCTCCCTCTCCCAATGAGCGTATAATTTATACCCCTCCCATTTTGTCTCTCCCCTGAGGTATGTTTCTGTTATTCCTATCATTTCCATTTCCCACTCCATATCTCTTCTATGTCTTGTATTTGTCCTTTATTTATTCCATTTACGTTTACACATCCTATTTTTATTCCTCGGTTCTCTTCTCCCCCACCCCGCTCTTTCCCTCTTTCCTTTTTCTCCTTGCTCTTCCTCTTTCCTTTCTTCCTCTTTTTTCCTCTTCGACCGATCTTTCTCCCATGTCTACGTTTCCCTTGTATTCCCCGACCTCTTTTCCAATATTATTTTAATTTTCCTCCTTGTCTTTTTCCTCGTTTTTCTTTCCCTTCCCTCCCTTTTTTCTTGTCCTCCCTTTCTCCTCCCGCTTTCTTTCTTCCCTCCTCCCTTCACATTTCCTTGCTCCTTAGCCACCCTTTCCTCTGCTCCTCACTGTCTTCTATTGCTCTCCTAATCTTTCCCCCTATGGTCCATTTTCCTGCCTCCGAAAGGTGTACTCCATCCCTCGAAACAATCTCCTGGGCTCAGCTTGTAGTCTGGGTCGATGTATCCTACTCCTGCTTCATTTCTTGCCCATAGTCTCTTGTTCACTTTTCCCCAATATCCCTCTGGATTCTCTCATTCACCATCTTTCTCTCTCATATTCCCCCGTTTTCCCTTCCCTCGGTCTTTCTATAATTCCCACCACCCATATCATTACCATTGGGTTGGATTCTTTGAAGATTCGTATTCTTTCCATTACTGCTCCTACTGTTCCTTCTGCTCATTTCCTCTCTAGCCCCTTCCCTCCTCCCTGAATCACTACAGTTCCTCCTTCCCTCTTGTCCATTTCTGTGTTATTTAGTCCCCGCATTATTCTTTCTATGTCCGCCCCTGGGAAGCTTATCATGTTTCTCCATCCTTTTTTCTTGTCGCATAGTTCCTCCTCCATCCATCTTATCGTGCTATCTCCTATAATCATTACTCGGTCTTCTCTAGCATCACTTCTCCTCTTCCCTTTGTTCCACACTTCTGTCTTTTCCCCTCTTTTCTTTATGCACCACGTCCTGATAATGATGGTGTGTTTTCTTCCCCCTATTCCTACTTGTCCCTTTATCCCTCCTTTCTCTCCCTTTATCCAGCCTAATGTTTTGAGTCAATCTCCCGTGATCGGCCCACCGGGCCGATAAGCTCCACCCACCGGCGTCATCTGAGTGTATGGGGAGATTGGCTCAAGGCGACTCCTTACTTTATACCTCCACGCTCACAAGGCTTGTCTTCAACTTTCTCTTGGTCATTTTGTTCATAACATTCTTACATTATTGGAGTTAGTGTGACTAAATATTGGATTTGATCATTATGTAAGTTTATTAGCATGATATAATGCACGATATTGAAAATAAAGTAATGTTATCAAAGTTTTAGAAGAGTCCACTGATCTCAGTGTAAATTCGCGTGTGAACAATTCGGGCTGATAGCTGATGGTCTATTCCTCATTTTAAAAATATTTTGATTATTATTGACTTTAACCCATTGGCTGCGGCTATGTTTGGGCTATTTACGGCATATTCAGGCACTCCTGAATGATAAATCAAGCATCTGCATTAAATTAAGTGTATTCTGCCGAAAACTAGGCGAAAATAGCTTCAAAATGACACCAGAACGGACCCTGTATGTGGTCTGGTTCACCCGCAGTGGTGCCAGTGAAACGCGTGAACCGCTATTATGTAACACTCGCTCGCTTGGCTACACTGTTGAGAGCGACAGAGAGAGACTCGCGCGAGACACAGTCAACCTCAGTGAGCCGCTCGGTGCTCTGAGGGTCGGAGGTGGGCCCCTCACGCTCCCGCCCACTGACACTCAATTTTTACGTTTTTTACAGGCTTTTAAAGCCTGCAAATTGCTGTAACTTGCCAGGACGTTCCGGAACGTCACCCGCAGCAAAAGGGTTAATGGGTTAGCTGATGTAGCCCTTTCAAAGCATTAATTATGTGCAAGGTGTGACTATTTTGGCATGTGAAAATGCAATTAGTGTCAACATTGCCAGGTTTTGAGGTTTGCAGGCTATCAATAATTCCCAGTAATACCATACTTTACATAACTAAAAATAGCTAGGCATATAGTGTAATATTAATAGACATTTGTGGGCTAATAGTAATAGTGGTCAATTATCTTATATACTAATTTAGCCTACCTTACCAGTACCACATCTTATTGGGTTAGGCTAGGCCTAGGCTTAGCCTATACAGTAGGCTACATACATCATCAAGTAAGCTAGCCTAGCCCAGGCTAATCTATCTTTCTTATGAATTTCATGACCCATGCAGGATTGTTTTTTTGTTTTTGTATTACGCCCCCACTGAATAAACTAACCTAGGCTAGTCTCTGTCCCACTAGCCTATCATAATGTTAAAGCCAACTTTTGTTAGACTTTGTCTGAATTGGCTCACCTCAATTAGGCTAACCGGATTTTAAAATTTTGTGAATTTATTACGGGAAGGATGGGCAAGGATGTAGTATTCAGATGTACTACATAGCGCTAGCCTTGGTTTACACTACGCGGAACGGCAGCAGCAGCGGACACTCGCTATCATGTTCCCGTCTATTTTGACTTCCGCGGGATACAATAATAGGTCGAAGGGCAAGCCCCCCTCACCCGTGATCCCCCCATGACATATCATCATCATATATTATATTGCCAGCAGGGGGCAAATAACAGAAAATATAACCGTTAAAATAGACAGGAAAGTAACCACGAGCGTACCACCTATGTAAACATGACGACTTTAAACCCAGATACTACATCATTCACAAAGGATGTAGTATCCGGGTGTACGGTCATGTTTACATAGGCCGTGCGCTTGCGGTTACGATTTTGACTATTTTGACTGTTTTTTTAAAGTAATTTACCCCCTGCTGGCAATAGGCCTATATATGATGATTACAATAAGTCATGGGGGGTGAGGGGAGACCCTCAACCTAATATTGTATCCCACAACAGTCAAAATAGATGGAGACGGGAACGTGATCGCGAGCGTTCGAGTAGTGTAAACAAGGCAGGTGATACGCTCGAAATTCCTCGAATACTACATCCTTACCTTTATTACTTTATATAATAGAAAACCTTAGTTACCATTTCACTATAATATTTTTCCTGATTTCCCCCCCCCCCCCCACCCTGGACATAATTGTCATTATCACATTCATATATAATGCCAGCAGGATGCAAATAACCACTGGCCTAGAGATAATTTCAGAAAAAAGTGGTCAAATCTGACGCATAGAGCGCGCCAATATTGCCGCATTGTGTGCTTGAATATTGTTATAATATTAGCCTAATCAAAACAAAATCCCTTGAAAAACCTATTTGTAAACACTATTCAATACGGATTGGTTGGGAGTACAATTGTAGGCTACCCTAATTTTTCATTATATCCTAGCCTAATCCCTCTACTTTCTTTAACCCCTCTTTGGCGGCGCCCAGCTATAGTCGGACAAGAGAACCCCAACCTAAAGAGCGGGGCCCGGCTATAGTCGCTTGCAATTTTGAGCACGTAATGTGCTCATAGGTTCCCTCTGACCGGTCGGCACGGCTCCCGCGCGACAACTGAGGCCCCCTCCACACTCATCCTTACTCACTACCTCGCTACACAGGGAATTATGTAAGGAAATTTCCTTGCATAAATCATAACTATTGGTGATGCAGCTTTTATTCAGATTACCCCAGAACAAAAATAAATGTCAAAATTGAAAGAATTGTATCTTATAAAGGTTTAGTCTTATCCAAGCAACCTTTCGCGCCGATTGGCACACTTAGCCAAGCTCGTTAAGTTCACTTCTATTTTGTCCGCTTCTTAAGTTGAATTATTGTCATCAATATATACTCTATATTGTCTGCAGGAGGGCAAATAACATATAATGGAAAGGGTTGTGTTAGCGGGTGTACCGTCCACTTTCTTTACATAGTCGCACATTCACATTTAAATACGCATCTAATTTGACTGCTATTAATTGCCCCTGCTGGTAATATATATGATGATGACAATAAGTCATGGGAGGTGTGGGGGACAAAGACCCCCACAACCCATTATTGTATCCCACGGCCGGTCACAAAACAATTTACTCAACACCTGGTCATGGGATACAATAATGGTTTGAGGTGGTCTTTGCTTCCTATCACCTTCCCAAGACTTTTGTCATCATCATATATATTACCAGCAGGAGCAAATAACAGCAGTCAAATTAGACGTCAATGTAACTGCGAGCGTGCGACTGTGTAAACAAAGCGGACAGTACGCCATCTGATACAACCCTTGCCCAAATAATGAATTAACACTCAAGCCGCGGGGCCCGTCATATGACGGGCGAGAGAACCCCTGCGGGGCCCGACAATATCCGGGCAGGATGTTGAGCACATTATCGGCTCTGAGAGAGAGTCCACGCGTTGGGAGGACGATAGGCGGGCTCTGACTGCTCGGCACGGACCGAGTACCGCGACTGAGGTCCCCACCACAACATTACACATCCACTGCCTCGCCAGATAAAGAAAAAACTAAGGAAATTACCGTATTTTAGGGTTTTTGCACTCGTGTTGCAACATCGTTGCAAGAGAACCCGTGGTCGTACAAGGGTGATTCAGGTGTCATTGGAAAGCTCTATTATCGCCCTTTCACAGATACATAATTGTATTACGCTCTGGCTCTTGTTTATGCATGAAAAAGAGCATGGAATGAAGCTCCTTTAGGGTAAATATGCCCGCCAGGCAGGTAGTAGAAGTTACAAACATCCCCGTTTGACAGGCATTAAAAATTTAAAATAAATTAAACGGTCAAATTAGACGCATAGAGGTTATGACCATTAACATGCGAAAGTTTACTTGAATAAAAAAAATAAAAAAATATGTAATAATAAAAAAAATAAAAAAAATAAAACACATTGAAACAAAACTAGTTTCAATATTAAATCTAAGTGCAATTTTACCCAAATTGGGCCTACATCAAATATAGCCTAGCTGCTAGGCTATATATATTAAATACAGAAGCTCAAGTTAGTATTTGAACTCAGCACACCAGAATATGCCAGACTATAATGCGTATTGAACATTAATTGAAGGTAAATGTTTCTCAATAGTGAGCTATTGTATGATTCCTATAGCCTAGTTGTTACATTTTGGTCAGAAATGGAAGACTTTGGCTAAACCTAGTAATTGAAAAGTTCTCATGCTTGATATACGGTACACTAATTCGCACTACCTTCGCTAATCTAATTTCTCTCCATCCCCATTTCTTATCGTAACAGTTTAACCCGTGGAGCCCCGGCTAGTTTTATAATGTTTGCGCACCAGAACCCGGCCGGTTTTCAAAAAATGGTTTTATTCCAGAAACAATAGCGAATGGGTTAGGAATGAAGGAAAAACCACGAAAAACCGCTCAAAAAGCTTAAAAAATGGTCCTACAGACCCCCCGAAAACGGATTTTACAAGAGTAAAAAATTGAAGGCAATTATCCCCAAAAACCAGGTTATTGCGCGCTCACGCGCACGCACGTGGACTTTGAGAGTTTTCAAGCATCGCCACGGTTGCGTGGGATACGTACACAGTTCCCATACAAATCTGAGCCCTCTTGAGTGGCTACACCTGAGGTTACGGTCGGCGTAATTAGGGTGACGCGCCAGGCGCGTCTCTGGGGCTGTGCGTTACATACATCGCCGACGCGTCAGACGCGTCGCTGGGGCTATACGGGTTAAATTGTAATTATATTATTGGATAATAGCCTAGGCTATAAGACTAAATACTACAACATAATATAGGTTATTGGTGTACATGCGCGATTTAGAGATAGGAACCTTTATTTATTAATAACATGTTGACAATTCATTCTTGTGTTTGTGAAAGTCAACATAATGTGTTTTGAAGACAATATTTGTGGTCAAATTAATGTTTTGGGCAACAATAATGCAGTTCAACCCATGAAAACGTTTGTTTGACAATGTTTGCCAACTGGTGCACGCCTAGCTTCGCCAGTGGAAGAGGGCTACCAACACTTCCGAAAAAAAATCCTTCCAAGGAATTCTTTAACCCCTAAAGAGCGGCGCCCGGCTATAGTCGGACAAGAGAAGAAAGGACTATGCGGCGGGGCCCGGCTATAGTCGCATGCAATTTTGAGCACATTATCGGCTCTGAGAGAGAGACGAGCGGTGGGAGGAGTGTAGGTCGGCTCTGACCGTTCGGCACGGGTCCGCGCGGCAACTGACGTCCCCTCCACACACATCCACACTCACTAACTCACTACACAGAGAATTATGTAAGGAAATTACCGTATTTTAGCGATTTTGCCCTTCGGTTGCACGATCGTTGCAAGAGAACGCGTGGTCGTAGAAGGATGGTTCTGGTGTCATTGGAAAGCTCAATTATCGCCCTTTCAGGGATACATAATTGTATTACGCTCTGGCTTTTGTTTATGCATGAAAAAGAGCACGGAAATAAGCTCGTTTAGGGTAAAACCACCCGCTTGGCAGGTAGTAGAAGTTACCGCCTAGGCCGCTCGTTGAGTGTTAAGAATACCGAAGGGAAAGAAAAATCCTTGGAAGGGAAGGGAAAGTTAAGGGAAGGTATGGGTTTTCAAGAATACGACTCAAAGAGTTTTTGTGTAGTGGGCTGGTGCGTGTCAGTGGAGAGGTACTCTCATGTTGACTGCCCCTCCATTGACAGAGTTGTTAAGTTTAGTTTCCGCCTTAGCAGACTTGGAACACCCCCCGGAGGTCCCATAAGCTAAGGCGGCGGTCAACCATGTTTTTCAAGATGGCTGCCCCCATATTAAGCTTTGAGTATGACCTCAGAAGAACACATGGGGATACTAAGGCGGAAGTTGGGAGATATGGCGCCATAGATCGCCTATGAAATGTTTGTGTATCCGGCCCCAGGACTAGATACACCTTGTGCTGGGTTGTTGCTTAGTTTTCGTAAATTTCACAATTATAGTACAAATAAACTATTCATTTAAGGAAATAGGATTAATAAGGTAACGGTAGCGTAACATACATACACACACACACACACTCTCTCTCTTTGTTCTATCCTCTTCTCCCACTTTTCTTTATCTAGGTTCTGTTTTCTGTACTTTACTAACATGACATGCTCGTTTGGAACGTAAATTCTGCGTGGTCGGTGTAAATTTCAGCAACCTCTCTCTCTCTCCCTCTCCACACACACACTTGACTGAGTCCATGGTGTTAGACATTAATTAATACAACACAAGAGCCTTGATGAAGACCAGCTGGCTGAGAGGAGGCGGACGAGGGGAAGAGTTTGGCAATAGAGTTACACACCAAACATGAATTGGACACTTGCGAGTTGCATATTTAATGGCATTCCAAATTGCATATATTAAACTTTAGGCAAATCACAAGATTTATCATATTTGTCGTACGCATGAAAGTACATAAAGTCTATCACTTAATCAACAATGAAGGTAGGCATAAGTTGTGATGGCAAATAGTTGTACTAAGCTTAACCTCCGGCTCCACTCCAGGAATTGGAGTTACATTCAAGATAATTACCATCAACCACAGACCCGTATATTTGTGTAACAACTTATACAGTATACACTTCATTACAGCTTGAAATTCACAGTCAGTCAATTAGTAACGCCTGCATTCTAAAGTCAAGCAATAATTCAGTTAATATACTGTATAGGTTAAGTTGTTTGGTAACCTCGGTTAGATTAGATAAGTTTAATAGAGTTACACAGAGTTCTCCGCAAGTGATAATTACAAATTATTATAACTGGTCACCTTTTATTTCCCACATTCGTTTTAAATGCAGTTGTGTAAGATAATGGAATTCTCTATCATAGGCCTACATGAGATAAAGACGAATATTATATTACAATGGAATCCACAATTCATTACTCGTAATCCACGACGTTGAACAAATACACAGCTGCTAATATTACTTGGAGACACACTAACAGGCCGGGGGTCACGGGGGGTGGGTGGGGCTTATTACCGGTCGTCTCACTATTGTTGTTGTTAAAATTGTTCTGCTTATTGGAGTGAATCAGTCGAAGGAGTTGTCAAGGGGAGAGAAACTACGTAGGAAAAGGGTTTGGAGCGG
The DNA here is from genome assembly GCA_032716605.1 of Paralithodes platypus. Taxonomy (NCBI): domain Eukaryota; kingdom Metazoa; phylum Arthropoda; class Malacostraca; order Decapoda; family Lithodidae; genus Paralithodes; species Paralithodes platypus. The sequence continues at coordinate 22,696,041 of CM064547.1, read as the reverse complement.
CTAAGTGGCCTATGGTAGGCCTATGGTACTTTGCAACGTTTGTTAAGTGTTTGACGGAGGTCTACGGTACTTTGCAACGTTTTTGTATGTGTTTGACTGAGGCCTACGGTACTTTGCAATGTTTGTTAACACCTTACGAGCGGCCTATGCGGTTTATTTATATATACCGCCCAGCGGGGTGTTTTTAGCCAAAATAGGGCTGTTTACGTGATCATTTTCATGCCTAAATAAGACCCAGAACGTAAAACAAATATCTCTCCCTGAAAGGGCATAAACAGAGCTTTCGAATGACACCATAACGATCCTTTTATGATGGCTAGTTTTCTTGCAATAACCGTGCAACGCGAGTGCAAAAAGCATGTAATTAGGCACTTTCCCCATACAATTCCTTATATAGCGAGTGAGAGAGGTAGGAGGGAGGTGAGATTCGTGTCAGTAGGTTCGCCGCGGTGGTCTGGAGCAGTCATACGCTCGCTACTCTCCTGCCACCACTTGTCTCTCTCTCTCAGCAACATTACGTGCTGAAATTGCCACACGACCTATGTCGAGCGCCGCCAGATAGTCCAGATTTATTATACTCGACTTATGTTGCGCCCCGACAGTTAGGGGTTAAAATAAATATAACTCAATCATTAACGCCACATAGTCCAGCTTTATTTAACTCGACTTATGTGGTTAGCCGCTAATTAAGGGTTAAGTGTTTGACGGAGGCCTAAAGTACTTTGCAACGTTTTTGTATGTGTTTGACTGAGGCCTACGGTACTTTGCAACGTTTGTTAAGTGTTTGACAGCGTTTGACGGAGGCCTACGGTACTTTACAACATTTGTTAAATGTTTGACGAAGACCTACGGTACTTTGCAACGTATTTGTATGTGTTTGACTGAGGCCTATGGTACTTTGCAACGTTTGTTAAGTGTTTGACGTACGCCTACGGTACTTTGCAATGTTTTTTAAGTGTTTGACAGCGTTTGACGGACGCCTACGGTACTTTACAACGTTTGTTAAGTGTTTGACAGCGTTTGACGAAGACCTACGGTACTTTAAAACGTTTGTTAAGTGTTTGACAGCGTTTGACGAAGACCTACCGTACTTTGCAACGTTTGTTAAGTGTTTGAAGGTGGCCTACGATACTTTGCAACGTTTGTTATGTATTTTACTGCGTTTGACGGAGGCCTACGGTACTTTGCAACTTTTGTTAAGTGTTTGACGGAGGCTTACGGTACTTTGCAACGTTTTTTAAGTGTTGGACGGAGGCCTTCGGTACTTTGCAATGTTAGTTAAGGAGAGGTATTCCCCTATTCTGGCCCCACTGTCCCTCATGTTTAGCCCCATTACTGTTCATATTTTAAGACATCTGCCGCATTAGTTTGACGATTTTAAGACCTTTCGTCCCATTTATGTACCAATATCAAGGCCTTTTGTGCACTGTAGGTGTCATTTATTATTCCTGGCGAGCGATAGCGATCCTATAATTTAAGAGGTAACAACCTTCGGTCGGGACATTTTTCTACCGAGAAATGTACACATTTATCTTGAAAAGTTTTTTGTTTTTGTTTTTTTTCAGCTAGACAGAGGTCTACGAAGGAAACTAAAATACTACCTTAAAATAGGGAGGAGTCAATTTCTAGCGAGCTATATAACACAGGCTACCAGTCCCTTAAATTGGAAAAATGGATGTCTAAGAATTGGCGAGCACCAAAGGCACAAGCTTAACCCTCTCGCATTCTTAGGACGCGATCGCGTCATAACGCCACCAGCCCAAGAGTGCCCGTATGACGCAATCGCGTCATAATGCCACCTGTAAGTTAGAATTATTCGCCAAAAATAAGTTTATGACTCGATTTTGACGCAATTTGGATTGGTAAGTTAGGCATCAGTAAATTACAAAAGGAAGTATCTAGCAACCCCATAGCGTCCCTCTCTGAGGAGCCCGGGCCTTTGTTAAGTCAGTAGTTTCCCGGCCCCCAGACTGTGAGACAGGGTCCCGGCCCTTTAAATTCTTGGCTCCCTCCCTCTGGCCCACCATCCCTAGCTATAGGCAGGCAATTATGGATTATTTCATCTACCCAGTGAAAGTGTTTAGTGAATAATTCAAATTATATATGTATATAAGATGTTACTTGTGACTTTTGGTGACTGAGGGGAGTAAATCTTGGTTAATCCCTTGAGTATTGATGCATTTTTGTCTAGGTATCATTGATGACTTTACACTATTTTTTGCTTGAAAGACAAATATATTTATCAATAAATACTGCCTACGAAATAAATATATTATCATCATGAAGGTGTCACAGGAATGCTTACAGGAAACTTACAGGAAGTATGGTAAGAACTCTATGGAATTTTAGTTATATTACAATTATATTATATATATATTATATAACAGCCTCAAGGTCCCGAGCAAGCCCAAGGCCCATAATCGAGAATTTATATTATTATTATATTTTTATTTTTTTTATAAATTTATTTATTTGATTTATATTGTTTTTATTTATTTTATTTTATTTATTATATATATATATATACGGTATATATATATAGATATATATATATATATATCGATATATATATATATATATCTATATATATATATAATATATTTATATTTATATATATATATACATTATATATATATATATATACAGTATATATATATATATCCCGCTATATATATATATATATATATATTTTTTTTTTTTTTTTTTTTTTTATATATATATATATCTATTTGTTTTTCTTCTATATTCCAACTTACTTCCTCTCGGGCATAGGCTGAGAGCCTTAACATTCACCGATTTACAATGAACAGTGAAGCCTGTGAGGTCTTGTTCCAGTCTAGGGAGTGAGACATGTGAAGCACGTAGAGTACAACGAGCACCTGCCATCTTGCCTTCACATGAGGTACGGTGCTCACTCATGGCCCGGAACGACCCCATCTCTGAAGCCACCTTGTTCCCGTGCTTCACTGTCTCAGCCCCTACACTCGGACTCTCACACTTACACACACACAACGCCACCTGTTGAGCAGATAACTCCCCAGGCATTGCACCCCTATAGCATATTTTGAATATGGGAATATTCATACAGTGCTATTTAATCAGGGAACAATGAGGGTATTTTATTAACGTTTCGGTGGGCTTGTGGTAATGCACTGATACCAGGTACAGCACAAATTCCATCCCAATAATATATTCCCATTGATACATCGGGATTTGAACCCGGGACCTTTGGATTACCGGGCCAGTGGCAAGACCACTTCACCACCCCTCCCCATATATATATATATATATATATATATATATATATATATATATATATATATATATATCAGTATATATATATATATATTTATATATATTTTTTTTTATTCCTGTTCCCCAGGGTGTCTAGCGGATCAGTCCCAAGGTCCCGAGCAGGCCCAAGGCCCATAATCGAGTATTTATATTATTATTACATTTATATTTTATTTATAAATGTAATTATTTGATTTATTATTGTTTTTATTTATTTTATTTTATTTATTTCATTTTATTTTTATTTGTATTTAGTTTGTTTTATATATATACATACCGTATATATATATATACATATATAATATATATATATATTTTTTTTTATTCCTGTTCCCCAGGGTATCTAGCGGATCAGCCCCAAGGTCCTGAGCAAGCCCAAGGCCCATAATCGAGTATTTATATTATTTTTATATTTTTATTTTATTTATATATTTATTTATTTTATTTATTATCATTTTTATTTATTTTATTTTATTTATTTCATTTTATTTATATTTTTATTTTATTTATTTTATATACAGTATATATATACCGCATACATATATATATATATATATATATATATATATTTATGACAACTTGTACGTATATATGATATACATATATATATATATATATATATATATATATATATATATATATATATATATATATATATATTATATATACCACACACACATACACGCATTTTTGTTACCATTCATTATATTTTCTTTGACACCTTTTATATTATATATACCGGTATATATATATATATATATATATATATATATATATATATATATATATATATATATACATATTTATATATTTATATATTACTTTATTTGTGTGTACAATAGAATTATTTCTGAATTTATTACTTGAAGATAACCTGGCTTTCTTGTTTTGTTTTTTCACTGTCAACCCAGGAGCCATTTCCCTTCTCGTTGGAAAGGGTTGTGGCCCTACCAGGTAAGTAAAATTGACTACCTTCATGACTGACATGTGTTCTATGAACATTATACAATTATTGGCAAGGAAAATTATATAAAAGTGTTGTACATTGTGGCAAAGATATACAACTGTATAAACATTCTCATATATTTACATAACAATAACAATGTATGGAAACAATTGCGCATAGCTCGCGAACCAATTACGCTATATTTTTTTGGTTTTCACCATTAGAAAGATCATAATTTTCCAATTACGGTGATATAAACAGTTATATGCGTATCCGAGCAAATAAAGCAACGCTGAGGTGGGGAACAGCTCGGAACCCGGCTAGCGTCGGCGGAACGGAGACGAGTGAAGCGTAAATATTCGCATTTTGGCTCTTCATTTCAAATATTCATAGAGCAGAAAGTATTTGTTGTAGGAACTTCTATTGTTTTGTATTCTCTTCAGCATTATCTGCCGTATTCATACAGCCTAAATTGAGAACCATAGACATAGTAACAACGAAATAATTCGCAAATGTTATAAACCATATCATGCAAAGTCACACTTTTTTTGTTTTCGGTCACTGCTTGAGAACTATTGAAGATAGACAGTTTCTGTTTTCAGATTTCGGAAAGAGCAGAAAAAACACTATTTTTTGAGCAAATAAAAATATATGGTCATCACTCACAATTTCGAGATAGGACGGTGTGAAGACAATTGCCCAGGAAAAACTTTTATTCCGGAGTCGTTTACACTTTCATATTGCGATTTTTTTACATGTTTTTGTTGGTATAATGTAGTATAGTTATTAATCTTTCCATTGACATATGATACATCACAATAAACAGCATTCTGGGGGATGAAAATACAGAAAAATACTAGGCTTCGAAAACTCGCCCAGCCTGGTATTTTATGGCAAATTAGAGAATGGCTCACCATTTTCAATATAAATATGTTACCAGAGGCGAGAGGGTTAAGACAGTCCACAACTATGCACCTGGTGCCCGGAGCAGCATTTCCCAAATGACTATCTTCTGAAGAAAGTTAATATAGAAACATGATAGGTTTGATATGCATACAAACTAATTGTTTGTAGATATTCTGTAACGTTACTTGAGAGACACAAAAAATAACACACTCATTGAAATTATTAAAGCCTACCCGATTTTTAGCAAGTCTTAGGAAAAACTAGATAATTCTATTGCCGTTTAATGTATATACTAAACAAATTAACACATATTTCTAATCATATTTATAAGAATGGAAATACTAATTTGATGAAGACTTACCCTTGTTTTTCCTTATTAAGTCGAAACTTGTTCCAAAAATTGGATTGCATGCCTGGTTGTAATTGTTCCGCCCTTGCCGTTATTTTAACTTTACCTTAGCATCTACAAACAGTACCGGTAATGGATTTTCTCTAAGCACACTAGACACGTGTCTAAGGAGATTTTAAACGTAACTGAAAGAGATTCACAATTTTGGATGAGGATAATTACATATCTATAACTTTTGCTATTTTTGTAAAAGGTCAATCTAAATATTATGTGACAAATACACTGACACAATCACTTATATACGAATTACTGTAAGTACAGGTATGTCAGAAAATGGAAGTATAATGTTTGGCCAATTTAAAATAGGGTGGTCCTTGTACATATATTTTAGTGTCGTCCTTGTACTTTTCTATAAATGTAATCCTCCATTCACAACTCCTGTCTTAAAGCTATGTGTCGCCTCCCACCTCTTAAATTAACCCCTTGAGGGTTAATACACGATTGTATTCAGATTAGGTAGGGTATATGGAAGCCAGAGGGTTCATTGAGAGAGTCTTTACCCTTTTGATCCCCACAGATTCTTCCTAACCTGTATACAATCGTCTCATGATGGGCAAGATGAACTGACGTACGCATCATGATCCTCAAAGGGTTAAAATACTGTTTGATTTGTATTCTAAGTGTGTGACGCTTAATTTTCAACTTAAGTTGGATAAACAAAATATATTCTTATTATTTAGCATAGGTTTTTGTTTTATTTTCGTTCCTCGTATTATAGCCTGATTCCAATTTCTTCGGTGATTTTATTCACGTATACAGTATTTGATTACAATTAAAATTTAAAACTTGCAAACTGAACAAACCAAAACTGGGAAAAAGACAATATAAAGTCAAATTAACTTATCAAAATCGCTATGTGGAAACAACGCTTACTAAAATTAAATTTATGAAATAAAAGAACACAATCCACCACATAGGGTGTACATTACTACATGAGTAAGTTAACCTGTTTCCTAAGCAACCTTATCGCACATATAACAACGTACTATCGTCAGTGACGTTCAAGGAATTGGTCAATTTGGGAAGTCCGGGACGTTCTGGTAAATTTTACTAAACTCTGCATGCATACAGAAACTACACGTCAAATGTCAAAATGTTCTACTGAAATCAAATTTGCAACATTGTCAATTGTACAAAATACAAATATTGATAAGATATCTATAATATTATAAAAAACGTACAGCACTCACTAACAATAGTGCTATCGGGTAAGTAATTAACATGTAGTGAATGCATGTGAATATCTTTCGTCAATATAATAAATACTACCTTGTCATTAACAAAATATAAAATATAACTAGTGGCTCCTTTTTAAAAAAAATATCTAGATTTCCCATGTATATACAGGTATATATTTTAATTTAGTGACTTGGAAATTGCATATGTTATACATGAAATCCTTCTGACTGGACGAGTGCACAAGATTTGTTTTTACTTATCGTTAAGCAAATCATGAACATCAACACGCAAGTTTACTGGGGCACGCTTTATCACTCGAATATATAATTATAGTGTTCATGTCAGCTTGGCTATATTAATTCGTGCCTGTCGTTTCGTTTTCTGCATGGCTAGGTAAGCTAAATTAGCCACAAATAGCCAAATAAGGATCAGGTGATCTAATAATGCTTGCCTTCTCTTGAACCAATGACAATATTCCCTTCTGATCGACCTTTAACATTCCAACATCACCAAGTTCATACCATCAATCTTGCCATCGTTCTCATACGTCCAGTTTGCTGGTTACAGTCGATTCATAATTTTCAAAATGTCCATATAACTTTCTAGCATTACAAAAACTAATCACAACATTATCAATATAAAACCCGTTATTACCAATCTATAACACCTATTTCAAGATTACACATCCTTAACTTTAGTCCTACATTGCCGTTCATTAATGATAAATATTGACATAAGTAGGCTAACGATAGTGAGGACATGCAGTAAAGTATTCATATAGGCTACAGTAATTATTATTCACCTATACTATTCTTCATATGTATTACAGTACATATATTAAGTGCTACTGTAGAAGTAGTTTACATTGACGGCTTACACAGTGTATTATTTTGCATCTAAAAATCAAATACATCAACAGTACTTTTCCAAAGCAAATTTCGCACAACCACACACTGTTTGCATCACTTCCAAATCATTCACAGATGTATCTTATGGTCTTGACGGTGTAATGGCTAGAGATTGTAGTTTCTGTATGTGGTGTCCTAGGTTCGAATCCTGGGATAATCACATCTCTATCTATCTATTGCCTGACGCCGTGATCCCCGAAGGGGTGGCCACGAACGAACCGCCCCCATGCACCTCTGTCCCCAGTCAGTCGACGCCCCTCCCCCCAACCAGCACCGCCTTCGTTCATGTAGTTCCTCACTCCATCCTTCCACCTCATATTCGGTCTACCTCTCCCCCTCTGTCCCTCCACCTCGCTCTCGTACACCCTCTTAGTCATTCTCTCGCTTTCCATACGTTCCATATGGCCGAACCATCTCAAGTTGTTCCTTTTCACACTTTCCAGCACATCTACCTCCACACCACACCTCCTTCTTACTTCCTCATTAGTCTGTCTATCCCTCCATGTAACTCTGCACGCACTCCTTAAGTAATTCATTTCCACTGCTCTCACTCTTGGTCTGAGTCTCTCAACCAACGTCCATGCTTCGCTTCCGTAAGTCAGTGTCGGGATTACCACACTGTCATGCAAGGACTTCTTCACTTCCATACTGACCACCCTATTTCTTGTTACTGCTTTTAGCGTTCCTACAACCCTCTTCCCCTGTTGTACCCTCTCCCGCACCTCTTCATCCATAGTCCCATCTTTACTCAACACACTGCCCAGATACTTAAAAGAGTTGACGATCTCCATAGCCTGACCGTTCAGCTTCACCTCACACTCTGTGACTTCACCCCTTTCGAAGACCATAACCTTGCTCTTCCCCGTATTTACCTTCAAATTCCGTTTTTCGCACACTGTTCCAAACTCATTTACCAGACCCTGCAACTCCCATTCATTATCACTCATCAGAACTGTATCATCCGCAAACAGCAGTATAGGTAGCTTCCACTCAATTCCCTCCCTTTTCAGCGATACACCAACATCCACTGCTCTTGATAGTATTTCTTTCATAACTCCATCCATATATACAGTAAACAACCACGGGGACATCACACACCCCTGTTTCAAACCAACATTCAGGTCAAAGAACTCGCTCTGCTCACTCTCCACACGTACTGCCGCCTTTGCACCCTCATACATGCTCTTCACTGCTTTCAGCAACTTGCCCTCTACTCCGTATATTCTAAGTACTTTCCACAAACCTTCTCTATCCACTCTGTCATAGGCCTTCTCCAAGTCCATAAAGGCAACATACACCTTTTGTTTCTTCTCCAGATACTTCTCCACAACACAATTCAGGGTAAAAATCTGATCTACACATCCTCTTCCCTTCCTAAAACCTCCCTGCTCGTCGCCTATCCATTTCTCCGTTCTCACTCTCACTCTCTCAATCACTACCCTACTGTATACCTTCTCTACTACGCTTAGAAGACATATTCCTCGGTGGTTACCACACACTCCTCTTTCCCCTTTGCCCTTATATAGGGGGACTATTATGCCAGTCTTCCAGTCATCGGGTGCACTCCCCTTCTCCCATGCTAGTTTGCACATTTTCCATACCCATTCTATCACTATCTCACCACCATACCTCAACATTTCCCCACACACTCCATCTGTTCCTGGTGCTTTCCCCAACTTCACTCTTTTCATGGCTTCCCACACTTCTGACCTCCTGATCCCCACCTCCTCCTCCACTACTTCTCTTCTTCTCCCTCCCATACCATATCCAGCTAAGTTTGCTGGCTCTTCATTCCTTTCATTTAGCAACTCACTGAAGTACTCCCTCCATCTTTCGACTCTCTCTTGCTTCTCGGCTAGCATTCTCCCATTCTTATCTTTCACACCCTTACTGTTTCCCTTGCTACCTTCCCTAACTTTCTTGACTTCTTTCCAGAACAGTTTCTTACTCTCCCTCCATTTTACACTCAGATTCCTTCCAAATTCCTCATCTACTCTTCTCTTACTTTCCTTCACTACTCTCTTCACCACCCTCTTACTCTCCACGTACCTCGCTCGTTTCTGTCTCTCGGAATCTTGATTCCCTCTACTACCCAACCACTCTCTATATGCTTTCTTCTTTTCTTCCACAGCTATTCTTACCTCTTCTGTCCACCATGCTGTACCTTTCACTCCCCTCCCTCTTCTCCTCACTCCACACACCTCCTCACATGCTGCACAGATCTCATCCTTAAACACCTTGCTCATCTCCTCCACTTCCTCCATAACTTCCAGGTCGAACCCACCTAGTCGTCTTTCCACTGCTCTCCTGTACTCCTCCCTTGACTTCCTCCTCCTGCAACCTCTCCACCCTCCTCACCATTCCACCCTCCTCTCGCCTCCCTCCCGCTCTCCTCACCCACTTCTTTTGTATCCTAACCTTAGCTACCACTACATAATGATCAGACAGACCCCCTCCAATACCCCTATACACCCTAGCATCCATCACAGATTTCTTCATTCGTTCATCCACACATACATAATCAATCAATGACTTTCGTTCCACCACTGTCTTATCCTTCATCGTCAACATCCGTTTCCACGTGTACCTGTGGATCATTCTGTGTCGGAAGAAGGTGTTGGCTATCCACAGCCTTCTCCCCTCACATACGTCCACAAGTGCACTACCATTCCCATTCACCTCTGATGGTACCCCCCACCCTCTCACCACTCCCTCAACTTTCCTATCACCCACCTTACCATTCATATCCCCAATCAGAAATATTCTTTCGTTCTTGTCAAACTTCTCCAGGCACGCCTCCACATTCATCCAGAACTCCTCTTTCTTTCTTTCAAGTATATCCTCTGTCGGGGATAATCACATGCTTTCATTAATTTCATTTGAGGTGTTGTTGGTGTTAAGAACGATGGTAAAAATAACAATCTTTAGTACTTCACAAGGCCTCTCAATCTCTCGATCACCATCGCTAAGCTGTGTATACACCCATTGTATTGCTTACTTATGCATCACACCTCTTACTCAAGCGTTGTCATCATACATAACTCAAACATCAAACACTTTATCACAAATACTTATCAACTCTGCGAAGCAGAGCGGTATCACGCACACAGATCCCGCCCGTATACTGTGCACCCACCAGTCAGCTTGTCTGTCGTCGTCCGTCGTCGTCATCAGTCTGTTTGTCCGGAAACCCCTCCTAGACCGTTCTACGGATTATCACCAAATTTCACAAGTATATCCATTTGGTCAATGCGAAGGTCAGTCAAAAATAAATTTTCCATTCAACTTAAAAGTTAAGGTCAAAGGTCAACGTTAAAAATAAGGTCAATATTTCATACTTTTTAGTTTTTACTCAAATGTCTTCATTTTCACTATGCAAGTTACTGGTAACCTTAATATTGTATTGGCCCAAATTTAGGTAAATATTCTAAAGGGTAAGGTCAAAGGTCAAAATAAGTTTTTCACTAGTATTTCTTATACTAACTGTTAGATTCTCACTAGGTGTACCATGTATATTTAGAATACCTAGGCCAAGGTCATACAAGAAACTATACAATTTAATATGAAAGGTCAAGGTCACACAGGTAAAGGCCAAATAAAAGGTCAATGTTTTTTTCTTTACTTTGCATGCAAACTTCACAACATCTGGTGAGATAGTTGCACTTTAAATGAAAAGGAAAATAATACATTTGGACACATACCTTAAAGGTCAAGATAATGGTCAAAGTCAACTATTCTATTAATATACAGTATATGAAACTAAGTGATGCGTTTTAATGAAATTATGCATGCTTATTTGATTTTCCAGGGCAATGTCAATGAAAAAAAATACTCCTACATAAAAGTCCAGTTAAAGGTCAAAGGTCAACTTTTTCTATATGGTTTACTTTTAACTCAAATGTCTTCATTTTCACAATACAAGTTACTGGTAACCTTGATATTGAATTGCCCAAATCTTAGATAAATATTTTAAAGGGTATGGTCAAAGTTCAAGGTCAAAGGTCGAAATAGGTTTTTTACTAGTGTTTCTTATACTAACTGTTAGATTCTCACTACGCTTGCCATGTATATTCGGAATACCTAGGCCAAGGTCATACAAGAAACTATTCAATTCCATATGAAAGGTCAAGGTCACATGTCAAGGTCAAATAAAAGGTCAATATGCTATTTTCTTTACTTTTCATGCAAACTTCACAAAATTTGGTGATATAGTTGCACTTTAAGTGAAAAGGAAAATAATAAATGGTGAAACACATAAAGATCAAGATAAAGGTAAGAGGTCAAGGTCAACTATTTTATTAATATATATGAAACTAACTGATGGGTTTTAATGAAATTTGGCATGCTTATTTGATTTTCATGGGCAATGTCTATGCAAACAAAATTGTACTCTTACATAAAGGTCAAGGTCAAAGGTCAACTTTTATTATTTATTAAAACAAATTACTCAACTTTTAGAAAACTGGCTGTGTTATGGCTTATTACTTAAATATCATATATATCAAATTTCACATAAATATTGTAATAGTTAAGGTCAGAGTTCAGGGTCAAAACAAGAATATTTGTCATTTACCCTAAGCTCCTCCTAGACTGTTTAATGTATTGTCACCAAATTATACAGGCAAATTCAGTTGGTCAATGTGACGATCATCCAAATATGTGTATTATATTTTAAGTCAAAGGTCAAAGGTCAAAGATCAAGGTCACAGTATATGATCACTATTTGTATTCAATATTTTTTACAGGTATACGAATTACACCATATTCATAATGCTAGTTAATATGAACATTGCTGTTAAGCTATCTAAATCCTGGATAAGAAATTCTAAGGTCAAAGGTCAAAGGTCATGGTTAAAGTTCGAAACATGATTTTTACTAGTATTTCCTATTTAACCCTAGAACGGTTACGGCGGGAGAATTTCTCCCGGGCGGAAGAGGTGATCACGTGATTCACCCATGTGGCAGCATGGGTCTGGCTTGGCGCGCCCAGTACCTTCAGTCCATTGTCTGACTTGGTTGAGGGTGGGTGTGCGGTCCAGCTAACTCGCTTGATTTTGCCCATAAATCACATTTAGGGAGAATTTCTCCTGGGGTTACCTTTTACGTGTGTTGTGCAGTCCATGTGAAATAGCTGAGGTAGAAATAGCTGAAAGCTAAGGTAGAGGGATGGGACTCAGCCATGGTATGCTCCCATCACCCAAGACTGCACACACCGCAGGAGAAGTCAATCAGGCCAGTATTTTTTTCTTTGCCTAATTAATTAATATATATTTTTTTTAAATCACTGTTTAGTTACGTTTTTGAAATTTAAAAATCATTCATACTTTAAACTACAATTTACATTTAAAATAGGCTAAGTGAAAGAAGAAAAGCTCTATTTTCATTGTATATTTTCAAAATAATTTAATTTTCTACATAAGTATTTTTTTTCGCTTTTTCATTTCCGGGAGAAATTCTCCCGGGGTTACCTTTTACGTTACTGAAATCCAGGGTTACCATTCTAAGGTTTAATGTAAGATTCTCATTAGGCATATCATGCATATTCGGAATGCCTAGACCAAGGGTCATACAAGTATAAACATAATTTCATTTGATAGCCAATGTCACTGGTCAACATCAAATATAAGGTCAATATGCAATTTTGTTTAGGATTCATGTAAACTTCACAAAATTTGTTAAGACAGTTGTGCTTTCAGGGAAAATTAAAATTTTAATTTTTCAGACATCATGAAGGTCAAGATGAGGGTCAAAGGTCAAGGTCAACTATCTCTTTAATACCTCTGAAACTAACTGATGATTTTTAATGAAATTTGACACACTTATCTAATTTTCTAGGGTTACATCAAAGCAAGCAAAAATATAATCCTACATAAAAGTCAAGGTCACAGGCCAAGGTCATAAGTTACCTTCATCATAAAAAATACTAATTGTCAATAAGCTGATGACTGTTAGTTGCATTTTACTTAAATATCATATATTTCAATCATATATATACACACATATATATATTATATATAATATATATATTATAATATATATAATATATATATATATATATATACTGTATATATATTATAATATATATATATATATATAGATTATTAATTATATTATAATATATATAATATATATATATATATATATAATTATATATATATATATATATATATATACAGTATATATATATTATATTATATATATATAATATAATATATATATAATATATATATATATGTTTGTGTATATATATATGATTGAAATATATATATCATATATTTCAATTATAATATCACCTATATATATATATATATATATTATATATATATATATATATATATATATATATATATATATATACTGTATATATATATATATATATATATATATATATATATATAATATATATCTATATATAATATATATTATATATAATATAATATATATATATATATATATATACCGTATATATATATAATATATATATATATATATATATATATATATATATTATATATATATATATATATATATATATATTATATATATATATATATAAATATATGTGTGTGTATATATATGATTGAAATATATGATATTTAAGTAAAATGCAACTAACAGTCATCAGCTTATTGACAATTAGTATTTTTTATGATGAAGGTAACTTATGACCTTGGCCTGTGACCTTGACTTTTATGTAGGATTATATATATATATATATATATATATATATATATATATATATATATATATATCTATATATATATATATATATATATATATATATATATATATATATATATATATATATATATATGTTAGTATAGCCAGGTAATAGATTCTCTTTTAAACAGACGAGGTTAAAGACAACAGCAGTTTCAGCATTCAGTATTTTATTGTTACAGCTTTCAATAGTTCTAACAATTTTCCTCTGGGGTCCAGAGATGAGGTACAACAGGTTAGCAAAATTCATGGTGGATCCAACGTTTCACAAGTAAAATCTTGCATCTTCAGGGAATGGGCAATTAATGATTAGAATAAGGACAAAGCAACATATTTATACAAAATTCGAGGATCAAGAATAGGTAGGTGGGCGGAGCTACTGGGTGTTCATTGGTGGAAGGCAGTCTATTCGCGAGACGGGCACTAAATCTTATCGGTGGTTGGTTGTTGGCTGTGGGTGGCTGTGATTGGTTGGTGTTGTCAGTTGTGTGCTGAGTGCGGAAAGGTAAGGGAGGGGGGCACAGGGCGAGAGGAACGAGGGCAGTATGCCTGTAGCGCTTGCCTGAAGGAAGAATTTGAAGGTCTTGTGTTTGGTTGTTGATGCTGGGGTTGAGCGTTTGGATATATAGAGCTTCTAAAATAGCTAGTCTTCTGGGGTCTGATTCTTTGTCGAGTATGGTAGTTTGTTTGTCTAGGTCGGCGCGAGTTAGGGCAAGATGGTGGGGGGCTTGATAGTGATCTTTTATAGCGCCAGATTGAAGGTGGAGGGTTAGTCGACGGGAAAGGCGAGTCTGTGTCATTCCAACATAGGATAGGGGTCCACAGTCCCCAGAGGTGCAAATATGCTGGTATATCACATGATCGTCTTTCGGTTGGTTGGAGGAAAAGGGGCGGTTACGGAGGACAAGGTTGGAGGTCTTAGGAGATTTGTAGTAAATAATGAGTTTTATTTTATTGTCAGGGTTGGTGGGGAGGACGTTTTTGTGAATTATTGCTTTCATAATGGATTCGTCTGTTGTGTGGTCGGAAGATATGTAGTTTCTGTAGAAAAATGTAATGTCCTTGGCCGGGTTGGTGCTAGGGGGGTCTTGTTTGTACCATTTTTCTAGGTGGTGGTTGATGGCATTGGTGACGTCAGTGTTGGAATACCCATTGTTGACTAGGACCTGGGTGAGCCTTTCCAGTTCATTGTGTGTGTCATTCCAGGTGGTGCAATGGGTGAGGGCTCTCCTGACATAGGCGGCGATGGTGGACTGATGGTATCGTTTAGGGCATTCACTTTCCCCATTAAGACATTGGCCATTGTTAGTAGGTTTGGTGTACACTGTAGTTTTGAAGCCGTGGTCGTGGAGGGCGACAAGGAGGTCGAGGAAGGGTAGATGACCATCGGTGGTTTCTTCGTATGTGAAGTTGAGTCCGGAGGCGGCCATGAAGCGCTGCTGGAGGTCCCTGAGTTCGTCCAGGTCCTTCACCCGCACAAAGAAATCATCGATGTACCTGCAGTAGACAGTGGGCCGGTGGGCAGCCAGGAGTTCCTCTTCGATAGTTCCCATGAAGAAATTGGCGAACAGGACCCCCAGGGGGCTTCCATCGCTACACCGTCGATTTGCTGGTACATATTCCCGCGGGGGCAGAGGAAAGGGGACTCCTTGGTACATAGTTCCAAGAGCGTCTTCATATATATATATATATGTATATAGATATATATATATATATATATATATATATATATATATATATATATATATATATGTATAAAGGTCACAGATTATGGTCACTATTTATTTCTTATATATATGCGAAATTTGAATTAAACCATATTCAAAACGCTACAAAATAATGTTACGCTGACCTTATTATAGATAAACATTCTAATGGTTAAGATTCAATGTGATCATAAATGTAATTATATATTATATACTCCCAGGCGGACATGAACCACCAACAGTCAAGGACGAGTGTCTATGCTTTAATCCACTGCACACAAGTATCCTCTATCACGCTGTGGTATAGTGGATTAAAGTATGGGCACTTGTTCTGACTGTCGGTGGTTCAAGTCCGGCTGTGAGTATAAAAACATTTAGTATATTATATACTGTATATATTATATTATATATATTATATAATATATATATATCTATATATATATATATATATACTATATATATATATATATATAATAGATATATATATATATATATATATATATATATATATATATATATATATAATTATATATATACCAATTTTACCTAAGAGATTCAATACCTCTTGCAGAATTCTAGGTCGCAAAGTTGCGTATGCATTTTTTTTTCTTTTTTTTGGGGGGTAATGCGAAAACTGCACAACTACTATATTTATTAGTTGCCCCTTCATCACTGCCTTAAACATTAATGGCACTCTTTGAACCCAAAGGGGAGTGTTCAAATCACCCGCCCCGGAATCATAAGAGACCAACATCGTAAGTGTACGCTCATAGTTTATCACAGACTCGTCATTATGAAGCAGATGCAAACTACGAAAAAAACAAAATATATAAATATTAAAAGAAAAAGTATTAGTACTCTAAATCTGCTATGCTTTCCATCGTGTGGATGTTGATCGCGTGAGTTTGCCCCTAGGCGGTGATGAGTCATTCCTCCTTCTCGCTTCAGGACTCGCTGTCGACGGACATGTTGTTCCGTCCTATCTTTATTCTTCATTCTGTTGTCTGGAATAGTGAGTCTTTTGCTCATTTGTCTTATCTGAGATGTTTTATATTAGGTTTAGACTAGACACGTCGCGCGTGTAGTCGACACGACCCCTAGGAGTGTGTTTATTAAGGGGAGATGGTTCATTTTTTGGGCGATTTTTTCATGTATTCATTATTTGTCTAGTTTCCTCCCTAGACCTCCATAAAAAAAAAAAAAAATCCATTAGATCCCCCTTCTAATTTAATTTGTACATCTTTCGGTAGAAAATAAGGCCGGTTCTTCCAACATTACAGGCTCACTATCGTTCGCCAGGGAAAAAATCGACACCTAAATGGCACGAAAGGTCTAAATAATAACGAAGAAATTAAGTGAAAGGTCTTAAAATCGACTAACTAATGGGGCAAAAATCTTAACATCTGAAAACTAATGGGGCTAAACATGAGGGAGAAAGTGGTCCAGAAAACCGGCCTATCCCTCCTTAAGGGTGTCATGTGTTGGCGTTACCTCAGGTCCCCATGGCCGATGCCGCCATTTTGTTTTATTGTTATTGCTCATATTTTATGCCCAGCTAGCAGTGTTGGAGGCTTTTTATATGCATGGCAACGCTTTTCGGCCACCTTTCTGGTGGGTTAAGCGTTTTTTTATGCTACGGCAGAACCTATAATTTATGGGTGGCCTTACGTTGTGGGGAGCCTTCTTTAGGTATCTGTGCCGTCTTTTTTCCCTACTGTCCTGTGGTCGTGTGGTGGCTGTTGCTGGTTCATCCTGGAGGTAAGAGTGTCGCCTGATTGTCGTCTACCTTGTCCTAGGCCGTGTGGCCAGCCTCTGTGTAGGACATGTTTATGGCCAGGATGTTATTGTATGATTATCAACTCTGCAAAGCAGAGTGGTATCGCGCACACAGATCCCGCCTGTATACTGTGCACCACCAATCATCTTGTCTGTCGTCGTCCGTCGTCGTCGTCCGTCTGTCTGTCCGGAAACTCCTAGACCGTTCGATGGATTTTCACCAAATGTCACAGGTATATCCATTTGGTCAATGTGAAGGTCAGTCAACAATTAATTTCCATTCAACTTAAAGGTTAAGGTCAAAGATCAACGTTAAATATAAAGTCAATATATCATATTTTTTAGTTTTTACTCAAATATCTTCATTTTCACTATACAAGTTACTAGTAACCTTGTGAAGGTCAGTCAAAAAATAATTTTCCATTCAACTTAAAGATTAAGGTCAAATATCAACGTTAAAAATAAGGTAAATATTTCAAAATTGTTTGTACTCAAATGTCTTCATTTTCACAATACAAGTAACTGGTAACCTTAATATCGTATTGACCAAATTGAAGGTATATATTCTAAAGGGTAAGGTCAAAGGTCAAGGTCAAATGTCAAAATAAGTTTTTCACTAGTATTTCTTATGCTAACTGTTAGATTCTCACTAGGCGTACCATGTATATATGGAATACCTAGGCCAAGGTCATACAAGAGACTATACTATTCCATATGAAAGGTCAAGGTCACAGGTAAAGGTCAAATAAAATGTCAATATGCTATTTTCTTTACTTTTCATGTAAACTTCACAAAATTTGGTGAGATCGCTGCACTTTAAGTGAAAAGGAAAATAATACATTTGGACACACATATCATAAAGGTCAAGATCAAGGTCAAAGGTCAAGGTCAACTATTATATTAATATATATGAAACTAAGTGATGGGTTTTAATGAAATTAGGCATGCTTATTTGATTTTCCAGGGCAATGTCAATGAACCAAAACAAAAATACTCTTACATAAAGGTCCAGGTGACAGGTCAAGGTCCAAGGTCAACTTTTACTATTTATTTTACTTTTTACTCAAATGTCTTTATTTTCACAATACAAGGTCACCTTGATATCGCATTGCCCAAATCTTCTACACATACTTTAAAGGGTAAGGTCAAAGTTCAAGGTCAAAGGTCAAAATAGTTTTTTTAAGTAGTATTTCTTATACTGTTAGATTCTCACTACGCTTACCATGTATATTCGGAATACCTACGCCATGGTCATAAAATAAACTATTCAACTCCATATGAAAGGTCAAGGTCACAGGTCAAGGTCAAATAATAGATCAATATGCTATTTCTTTACTTTTCATGCAAACTTCACACAAATTTGGTGATATAGTTGCACTTTAAGTGAAAAGGAAAATAATAAATGTTGAGACACAAAGGTCGTAGGTATAGGTCAACTATTCTATTAATATATATGAAACTAACTGATGGGTTTTAATGAAATTAGGCATGCTTATTTGAGTTTAATGGGCAATGTCAATGCAAACAAAAATGTACTCTTACATAAAGGTCAAGGTCAAAGGTCAATTTTTATTATTTATTAAACAAAATTACTCAAATTTTGGAAAACTGGCTGTGTTATGGCTTATTACTTAAATATCATATATATCAAATTTCACATAAATATTGTAATAGTTAAGGTCAGAGGTCAGGGTCAAAACAAGAGTATTTTGTAATTTACCCTAAACTCCTCCTAGACTGTTTAATGTATTGTCACCAAATTATACAGGCAAATTCAGTTGGTCAATGCAACGACCATCCAAATATATGTATTATATTTTAAGTCAAAGGTCAAAGGTCAAATGTCAAGGTCACAGTATATGATCACTATTTGTAATCAATATGTTTTTACAGGTATACAAATTACACCATATTCATAATGCTAGTTAATATGAACATTGCTGTTAAGCTATCTAAATCCTGGATAAGAAATTCTAAGGTCGAAGGTCAAGGTCAAAGGTCAAGGTAAAAGTTCTAAATATTATTTTTACTAGTATTTCCTATTTAATGTAAGATTCTCATTAGGCATATCATGCATATTCGTAATACCTAGACCAAGGGTCATACAAGTATAAACATAATTTCATTTGATAGGTCAAGATCACAGGTCAACATCAAATATAAGGTCAATATGTTAATTTCTTTACTATTCATTTAAACTTCACAAAAATCGTTGAGACAGTTGTGCTCTCAGGGAAAATTAAAATGTAAATTTTTCAGACATCATGAAAGTCAAGATGAAAATGAAAGGTCAAGGTCAACTATTCCTTTAATACCTCTGAAACTAACTGATGATTTTTAATGAAATTTGACACAATTATTTGATTTTCTAGGGTTACATCAAAGCAAACAAAAATATAATCCTACATAAAGGTCAAGGTCACAGGCCAAGGTCATAAGTTAACCTTCCTCATAAAAAAATACTAAATTTTCGATAAGCTGACGACCGTTAGTTGCATTTTACTTAAATATCATATATTTCAATCATAAACAGTATGTATATATAGATACTGTATATATATATACTGTATATATAATATATATATATATATATATATATATATATATATATATAGCGGTATATATATATATATATATATATTATATATATATATATATTATATATATGTATATATGTATATACTGTACATATATATATATATATATATATATATATATATATAGGCTTATATATATATTATAATACTTAAGGTTAAAGGTCAAGGTCAAAGAACAAAAGAAGAGTGTTAATAATTTTCTATAAACTCTTCCTAGACTGTTTAACCCTTTGTGTATCGGTGACGTCTTTTTCATTGTAGTCTAGCTATAATTAGACGATTTTGTGGAGCATATGAAGGATCTGCGGTAGTAAAAAGGGTTAATTAAGATAGTTGAAAGCCTGCTAATTTTATGGCGGCCCTTCATAAACTAAATAAAATTGTCTTAATATCCAGTATGAAATGAAACAACAGAACTGTAATAAACGAGTTACTTATCGTCACCAAATTTTGATGGCAAATTCGGTTGGTCAATGCAACGATTGTCAAAATTTTGTGTTTTAGTTATTCAAAGGTCAAGGTGAATTGTGAAGGTCACAGATTATGGTCACTATTTATTTCTTATATATATTCTAAATTTGAATTACACCATATTCAAAATGGTACAAAATAATGTTACGCTGACATTATTATAGATAACTATTCCAAAGGTTGTAGTACTTATATTCTTTGTCTAATTATACTACTAAGGTGAGGAATAATTCGACAGTCATTTAGAAGTTTGTATACTTTATTTAACAAACTTACTAATAGCTTTATACTAACCTAGTAACGATTTCTCTGTTCGGGCCGAAATGAGTTCAATACACAGATTGAATATTTCGTCGACCCACAATAGATGGTACGTTGGGACTCGAGAGCTCCCGTTACCACCTATTTGGATTCCCGCTATTCAGGTATTGACTCACTTCGACTTCGATCCAAAAGCACGTTTCTAGTCTCCAAAATAATGTAGTTATACCGGGCCCTGCTGTGAGTAAGAGACCAGGGCATTAATAAATCTGACCTTTATTTCCCCCTCTAGAACACGATATATTCTCAACTAAACTCCAAAATAATATCATTTTACCGGGCCCTAATATGTCTACTCAAGAGACCAGGGCTTTACTGCATATGACCTCTATTTCCCTAGCTAGAACACTAGATATATTCTTAACTAAACTCCAAAATAATATAACCTTACCGGGCCCTAATATGTCTACTCAAGAGACCAGAACGTTACTACATATGACCTCTATCTCCCAATCTAGAACACTCTTATATTATATATTCTCTTAACCCTATTACCAATAAATCCGTATACCACGTATCACACCTATTTCAATAATATATCTCAGCTTGATATTATTAGTAAATCAAAACACCTACATGAACAATATTCACCGCTTAATCCTCTACATATATTTTATGATTACAATATTTTCCTTGACTTAATACTCGTAACGCTTACCACGAAACCGACGGAATATTCTTTTAAACAATATGATTGACAATGTTTCCTTTATAACAAAAATATATAGTTTATCATACGGACCAGTGTCCTCCTTATCTATTTCTCAAACTAGAGCTGATCTAACCATTCTTTATTCCCCTGAGCCCTATAGTTACTTATCTATTTATGTATCATCCCCTCTTACTTTAATGTTAATGTCTATTTGTTGCCCTATAAGATCCTACACTATTGATAGCTAAATGGCATGGAGCCTTCTCTGTCAAGAACAACTAATATTCTCTTAACACGTCATAATTTTAATTATTTTCATAAGTCTAATACTTTATATTACTCTTTATTTTTTCCTATAACAACACATCTGGTTATTATTGGTTGGAACCACTGGGTTTGTCAAGCATTTTCTCTCTTTCTCGAAATCTAGTTCGGGCCCAATATGGGTCCATTAAAAATATAAGACAGTCTTAGGTATCTACTGGAATATCTTCACCACCTCAGAGCCGGCCAATATCTCAACTGGAAATCTTCGCTCCCATCTACTATTTGTCGTCCCTCTTGAATCGCTTGGCTGTAGGTGTGCAAGCCAGCGATGTGACGACAGGCGGCCGGATACTGAAGGTGTATCCGCCTAGTAGGGGAGAGTGATGCCAGGCCCGAGGTGGACTTTACTGGAACTAGAGGAGTGGGCTAGAAGGCTAGAGCAAGTGGATCCAAGTTTCCATGGGTGCCCAAGCGAAGGAGAGAATGTGGGTTGCAAGAAGTTAGCCCAGTGGAGTCCAAGAGGTGATTTAACCCTGCAGCTTCCCCCACCCCTTTGATATAGCCCCGCCTCCCGCTTCCCGGTGCTGTGATTGGCTGAGCCGCCCGCTCGGCCAGTCGTTGTTTTGGCCGCGCGGCTTGAATATTTCCTTCATTCGATTCAACTCTTTTCTCTCCATAATAAGTTCCTGGAATCTGGTTGCAAATGTCTTTTAGTGGCTTACGGGAGCATAGGGCTGGCACTGATGCATTAGACCTATTGCAACCAGAGGAAACGGCCTGTGGAGAGAGCGAGAGCGAGTTTAACACCTTAAGAGCGGCCTATGCGGTTTATTTATATGTACCGCCCAGCGGGGTGTTTTTAGCCAAAATAGGGCTGTTTACGTGATCATTTTCATGCCTAAATAAGACCCAGAACGTAAAACAAGTATCTATCCCTGAAAGGGCATAAACTGAGCTTTCGAATGACACCATAACGATCCTTTTATGATGGCTAGTTTTCTTGCAATAACCGTGCAACGCGAGTGCAAAAAGCATGTAATTAGGCACTTTCCCCATACAATTCCGTATATAGCGAGTGAGAGAGGGAGGAGGGAGGTGAGATTCGTGTCAGTAGGTTCGCCGCAGTGGTCTGGAGCAGTCATACGCTCGCTACTCTCCTGCCACCACTTGTCTCTCTCTCTCAGCAACATTAAGTGCTGAAATTGCCACTCGACCTATGTCGAGCGCAACCACATAGTCCAGCTTTATTTAACTCGACTTATGTTGCTCGCCGACAGTTAAGGGTTAAAGGTGAAGCTGGACACGTAGCTGTCAGCTCCGATAACGGAGGCTTCTGATTGGTCGGCCGGGAAGGTGTGGCATGTTTACAGTGCTTTCTCAGTGTATACCACCTCCTTTACGTAGGGCATCCTGAATCTCATTAAAGTAACTTCTCCAACTAAATCAACTCAACCCCAGCTCAATTATTCAACTCACGCACGTTGGGTCAAGCCCCGACACCCTATTTCTCCCACTAATATCACTGTCTCTCCTACTTAACCAATAAAAACTTCCCTTCTTTCACCCTCACCCACCTTTTCTATATTCATTCATTCATTCATTCGTAGGGCACGTGGTACCCGTCTTGCAACACAATCCCACCCCTTCTCTGTGCAACTCTCCAACCCAAGAGTGAAATGTTACTCTCAAACTGTCTTCTATTCAACAGCTGAGCTCTGGAACTCTCTCCCAGAATCAGTCTTTCCCTGTTCCTATGACTTAAATTGCTTCAAATTCCGTGTGTCCAGGCATTTTGGCTCGAACGTCCTTTGATTTTGGCCCTGTCACTCTTTCAACTATGGGGAAGCACTCGCTATAGGCAGTTCTGCCTTTTGCCTCCCTCACTCAAAAAAAAAAAAAATCCAGACTGTCAAATTCAGCTGGTTTAACCCTTAATTAGCGGCTCACCACATAAGTCGAGTTAAATAAAGCTGGACTATGTGGCGGCGCTCGACATAGGTCGAGTGGCAACTTCAGCACGTAATGTTGCTGAGAGAGAGAGACAAGTGGTGGCAGGAGAGTAGCGAGCGTATGACTGCTCCAGACCACCGCGGCGAACATACTGACACGAATCCCAGCTCCCTCCTCCCTCTCTCACTCGCTATATAAGGAATTGTATCGGGAAAGTGGCTAATTACATGCTTTTTGCACTCGCGTTGCACGGTTATTGCAAGAAAAATAGCCATCATAAAAGGATCGTTATGGTGTCATTCGAAAGCTCTGTTTATGCCCTTTCAGGGCTAGGTACTTGTTTTACGTTCTGGGTCTTATTTAGGCATGAAAATGATCACGTAAACAGCCCTATTTTGGCTAAAAACACCCCGCTGGGCGGTACATATAAATAAACCGCATAGGCCGCTCGTAAGGTGTTAAAGGGAAGGTTAAAGGGAGCACATTGATTGGCTGGCAGTCTTTTTACCTTATCCCTCCCTACTAAATTAAGGCGAGCTCCCGATCGCCGTAATACCGTTCTTTTGAAACCCCTGCCATCACTCTGCCAATCCACCAGTCCACTATGTTCACAAATACATTGTGCAACTGTAGTGCTGGATTCTGATTCCCAGCCGTAGTTTTAGCTAATAGGATTTGCCCTGGTTGACTGAGGAGTTGCTTAAATGCTCGGGTAGTTTGCAGTCTCCATCCCCTTCCGTCGACAATGGCTATTAGGCGACGGAACCGGTACTGAGGGTCAGTTTGGGAGAGGCATGGTGGCTTTCAACTGACAGGTACGCGTATCGGTGGTCCTATTTATAACCTCGTCCAGATACCTGATTGGTGGACGGATAATTCTACCACTGCGTGTAATTGTTTCTGCGGGGCCCATCGGCTTAGAAGGCTTTGCCGGACTCTTACCCGGGAAGTTGGTCGTTCGGTTCTCCTGTGACTTATTTAATTTAGTTGAAAGAGAGGCATGTGGGTTTTTATCCTCAGGAAATACTTCTTTTTCCCTCATTTCTGCTAGGAAACACTCTTCCTCACTACTTAAGGTCTTATTGAAATCTCTCGGGAGATCTGAAACTTCGCTTTCGGGGACCGTAGACTTTTCATCATTGGTACGTTCACAGTATTCTCTCTCTCCACTCGTCGTAGCTTCCTCGGCTCCCCTATCCTCCTCTTACCCGGACTCAGAAAGACTCTCGTTTGGCTTGTTATTGAAAGACCACCAGAACAGAGAGTCCTCAGTATAATTCCTTCTCAGATTGGGACCTTCAGTGTTGCGCCGAGCTGAGGATGTATTACGGTTATCAGCCCCGAATTCTATCTCCTCCTCACTTTCTTCCTCGATACTCCACTTTTGAGGGGGTAAAATACCCTCATACCGTTTGGTTTGGCGGATATGTGTAGCCGACACAATACCTCCATGATGCAAATACAACACATGGCATGGTCCGTTTATCTCCACAACCCGGAAGGGACCCTCATATTTCTCTTCCAGCTTACCAGCTTGGGTGGGATCATGTCTCTTTACCAGAATATATTCCCCCCGGTAATATGGATTATTTAGGGTAAGTTTCTTGGGCTGTTGCTGTGTAACATTATGAACTTGTTGCTGTCACTCCCCTTTCTCTCTCAGATAATGTTCTGGTTGGGAGTATTTGGCGGAATGAATGGGAAAGGGTAATAGTCGTTCCTGAGGCAGTTTTGGAGTGATTCCCAAAATCATCTCATAGGGAGAATACCCAATAGTTCTACAAACAGTGGCATTTATCCCCCAGACAATTTCTGGCAGAAGTTCTGGCCAGCCTCGGAATATTTCTTCCCCTTGTGAGCTCAGACTAGCCCGTACACAATTCGCTAGCACCCTATGGTTCCTTTCACATACAGTGTTCCCCTGGGGGTAATACGGGGAGGTGTGTTGAATCTGGTAGCCCAAGGTATCTCCCAAGTGTTGCCAGATTTCTTTATTAAATTTTGTCCCCCCTATCACTCAGAATACATCCAGGGGTGCCATATACAAAAATTACCTTCTCCAAAATAGCCCTAGCCACTGTTTCAGCTTTCTTGTCCGGAATGGCACAAGCAACCGTCTGTTTTGAAAAGACGTCAACACAGGTTAAAATGTACCTTTTGTTCGTCTGTCTGGATAGAGGTCCCATAATGTCCACAGATAACTTTTCCCACGGTCTACCTGCCATAATGAGTCCAGGTGACTGTCCATCTTTCCCCTTTGACATCCCAAACAACTTTGGATAACTTCCTTAATAGTTTTGTCGGCTCGCGAGGTCCAGTACCTTTCGTTAAATTGTTTCAACACTCTAGACTGACCCAAATGAGCCCCCCTTCCCTCTTGTCCGTGGAGGATTTGGATCATGTGCTTAGCCTCCAGATAATCTAATACCATCCGGTCCTTAGAATCCCTCCAGGCTCCCTCAGAAAATTTTACTTTGTCTCCATACATGGGATCATTCTGTTCCTTGTTAGGTGGAGTGTGTTGGACTGGTGCTACCGGTAATCTAGATAGACTATCGGCATTGGTGTGTAATTTACCCGGTCTATGTCTAACTTCAAAGGAGTATTCCTCCAGGATCCCCTTCCACCTAACAAACAACCCTTCTTCAGTCTTCATCTTTCTGAGCCATTGCAAACTATGGTGGTCCGTGATAACTTTGAATTGAACTCCGGCTAAATATGGACGGAAATATTGCACAGCCCAAACTAGAGCCAGACATTCCTTTTTAGTAACGCTGTAATTCTTTTCGCCCTTATTCAGCGTCCGGCTGGCGCACGCCACTATGCCTTCTTTCCCATCCACTTTCTGGGCCAATACGGCCCCTAGCTCTTCATCGGAAGCATCGGTGTATAGTTGGATTATTTTTTAGTTAAAATAGGACTTCAGAGGCTATCAACCCCATTGGATTATTAAGACAGCACACTGCAATTCAAGAATAACATCAGGACTGTAGCCTCTCTGTGAGAACCCCAGTCCCTTGCTAGTTGGAACGGCTTGGTAAAATCAGGATGACAGACTATGGGGTTAGAGGTTAATTTTTGTTTCAGTTGATCGAAAGCTATCTGGCAACTCTGATCCCAGTCAAACGTCCTCCCTTTTTCCAGTCTCTTAGTCATGGGTCGAGCGATTTTTGAGAAGTTTGGTATGAACCTCCAATAATAAGAAGCCCTTCCCAGAAACGCTCGGATCCCTTTGACAGTGGTAGGGGGTGAGATCTCTGTAATAGCTTTCACTTTAAGGGGGTCAGGTTGGATACCTTTGCTTGAAACTAGATGCCCTAGGTATGCCACCTCGCGTGCCACTAATTGGCATTTTGAAGGCTTCAATTTAAGTCCCGCCCTCCTGATTCTCTCTAATACTTCTTGTAGTCGATTGATATGTTCCTCCCAACTGTTTGACAACATTATTATATCATCCAGGTAAGCTAAGCAAGTTCTCCATGTTAATCCCCTCAGTACTTCGTCCATGACTCTAGTCAAACTCGCTGGTCCATTACAAACTCCGAAGGGCAAGACCGTGAACTGATAGAGTTTGCCTTCGCCCGTGGCAAATGCGGTTTTCTCCTGGTCCTCTGACCTAATGGGTACTTGCCAGTACCCACTTTGTAGGTCTAGGGTAGAAAACCATGTTGACCCATTTAGTGATTCTAGCGAGTCATCAATACGAGGTAGGGGTTGCGCATCTTTGATGGTGACATCATTCAATTTCCTATAGTCTACACAGAACCGAGTGGACCCATCTTGTTTTTCTTACCAGGACTGTAGGATTCCACTACTATCCCCTGCTTAAGCATATCCTCTACTTGTTCCTTTTCCTTTTGTCTCATAATGGGATTTTGTCGCCTGTAAGGTTGTCTAATAAGGGGCCGTTGAGTATGGATCTCGTGGGTGTGTCGGGTTCGGGCCGATCTGTGGTCCCCTTCATCTTGATCAAACACGTCTCTGTAAGTCCAGAGCAATTCATGTAAGGTAGTGGTTTGATCTGACGTTAGTTGTTTCGGAATCTCAGGTCCGTTTGTTCCAACAGTGGTGGGTTGCGCGGGTGTAAATTGTTGTAACAGTTTTCCCTTTTGATAATTGATTGTGTCATCGCCAAAGTTGGCCAGAACTAATTTCCTCTGGTCGGTAGTAATAAAGGTGGGAGATATTCTCACTTTATTCTGTGCATCAGGTTCAAAAATCCTGGCAGTCATTCCCTGGGACTTAGGAATTTCTACCATTCTCCAAGATCTAGGGGGAATAGAGAGTTTCCCCGTGGTAGCTACTATTTGAGGTATAGGGTGGACGTCGTGTCTTTCGGCCCGCACTGTTAGTTACCCCCAACTGACTCATGTGATCTATTTCCAGATATCCATCGACTCCGCTATTAGATTTTCCTGATAGAACACAAAAATATGTGGTGAATTTAATTCCTTTCCATTGTACCACCACCGTAATAGTTCTCCCTAGAATCGTCAATGGTTGACCCCCGACTCCTGACAACTGAATACTAGTTTGATTTAATGGCCCTATTTCTTTCTGACTATTCCTCACAAAATTCTCCAAAAGACATCTTCTGTTTGCCTCTGTATCAATTAAAATGTTCGTGGCTTTCCCATTTATTACTATGGTTTCACAAGGCGTTTGTCTCTCTTATATATTGACCTCACTATATCGCCCTTCTATGTGAGGTTTAAGGGAAACATTTCTCCCCCTTCCGGCATTGTGATTTTTGGCTGGGTTTCTGTCTCTCTGTCCTCTACTGGAAACATTTTCTCCCTGGTTTGGATCTGTCACCCTTGGTAGGGGTCGATCATTTGGAGGTGTGGGCCTTGAGTTAAATCTAGGTGCTGGGGTTTGGGGATGGGTGGAACAGTTCCTAGCTAGGTGTCCGGTTTGTCTTTATATTAAGCATCGGATTATTGTTCTCTCATACCCTTTGTTTGGGTTTTCCTCCTCCCCTTTCTTTTTCTCCTCTCTTAACTCTCTGGCTTTCATTATTTTCTTAATCACCTCCATGAGTTCCTTAGTGGCAGTCACTTCATGGATAATGCAGTGCCTTCTAACTTCCACAGGACATGCTTGAATCATAATCTCTCTGATTTCTGTTTCCTGGCTCTCTTGGTCCATGTGGGGGTACGCAAGTTTGACATTTTTCGTGATCTCCCTCCTCAGGGTTCTCCCATTTTGGCCGTCTAGTTTCATACTCTTTAGTTTGTCTCTGGCCTTCCTTGTGGAGGTTTCTCGGCCAAATTATTCAATTAGAGCTCTCCTAACTTCTGCCCATGACACTAGTCCCTCTAGACGTACTCATACATCGTTCAGGGCCTTGCCTAAGTGTGCCTTTCCATAGGCGATCTTCTTCCCATCTTCTTCTACATCAAGTAGCGTGAATTGACATTCTACCTGTTCAATCCATAACTCAATTTCTTCATTCCCCTCGTCCCATAATCTGAACGGTAATACTGCCGTCATTATGTCTGATCTGTTAGATAAATATATTCAATCTAAACAATTTGTCGAATCCCACCGCTTGCCACCAAAATGTAGTACTTATTTTCTTTGTCTAATTATACTACAAAGGTGAGGAATAATTCGACAGTCATTTAGAAGTTCGCATACTTTATTTAATAAACTTACTAATAGCTTTATACTAACCTAGTAATGATTTCTCTGTTCGGGCCGAAATGAGTTCAATACACAGATTGAATATTTCGTCGAACCACAATAGATGGTACGTTGGAACTTGAGAGCTCCCGTTACCACCTATTTAGATTCCCGCTATTCAGTTATTGACTCACTTTAACCCTCCAGCCCCGGCTATGTATTCCATTTATATTCCCCGAAATCCGGGGGTTTTGGCCGAAAAACGTCTACGCCTAGGCTACCGCATCTTTGTTATTTTGCTTGCTTCCGCATTCCCGCGCATCCCCAAGCATAGATGTGTTTCGTACCTGTAGAATGGCGTT
Source organism: Paralithodes platypus (assembly GCA_032716605.1). Lineage (NCBI taxonomy): Eukaryota > Metazoa > Arthropoda > Malacostraca > Decapoda > Lithodidae > Paralithodes > Paralithodes platypus. The sequence goes on along the minus strand of CM064547.1, from coordinate 22,665,952 downwards.
AAGTAGAGCTCTTTAAGTCAACTGGTTCAGTTGTGATGATGATTTCATTGGAGATAACTTTATGGCAAAAACAGCCACTTTACACTACTTTTCGATACTTAACAATAACATACAGGCACACACGAACAAGCGACGCACTCCTTCTTGTGGTCGGAGATGCGCGGCGTCGGTCCAGCCGGCTGTTGTTTACATGCGTCGGACGGACGCCTCGAACACCAAGCTTACAGGCTTTAAGCTCATGCGTGCCTCAGAGCCCTTCCGGGTAGCTCGGGGGGTGTTTTTTATGGGTGCCTCAGAGTGCTTCCGGGTCTGATGGGTTAACTTCGATCCAAAAGCATGATACTAGTCTCCAATATAATATCGTTTTTCCGGGCCCTACTCTGTCTACTCAAGAGACCAGGGCATTAATAAATCTGACCTTTATTTCCCTCTCTAGAACACTAGATGTATTTTCAACTAAACTCCAAATTAATATAACTTTACCGGGCCATAATATGTCTACTCAAGAGACCAGGGCGTTACTACATATGACCTCTATCTCCCTAGCTAGAACACTCTTATATTATATATTCTCTTAACCCTATTACCAATAAATCCGTATACCACGTATCACACCTATTACAATAATATATCTCAACAAATGGCTTGATATTATTAGTAAATCAAAACACCTACATGAACAATATTCACCGCTTAATCCTCTACATATATTTTATGATTACAATATTTTCCTTGACTTAATACTCGTAACGCTTACCACGAAACCGACGGAATATTCTTTTAAACAATATGATTGACAATGTTTCCTTTATAACAAAATGATATAGTTTATCATACGGATTAGTGTCCTCCTTATCTATTTCTCAAACTAGAGCTGATCTAACTATTCTTTATTCCCCTGAGCCCTATAGTTACTTATCTATTTATGAAATATCCCCTCTTACTTTAATGTTAAAGTCTATTTGTTGCCCTATAAGATCCTATATTATTGGTAGCTAAATGGCATGGAGCCTTCTCTGTCAAGAATAGCTAATATTTTCTTAACACGTCATAATTTTATTTATTTTCATAAGTCTATTATCTTTCTCTTTATTTTTTCCTATAAGAACACATCTGGTTATTATTGGTTGGAACCACAGGGTTTGTCAAGCATTTTCTCTCTTTCTCGAAATCTGGTTCGGGCCCAACATGGGTCCTTTAACCCTTAAAAAGCGGCTCACCATTTAAGTCGAGTTAAATAAAGCTGGACTATGTGGCGGCGCTCGACATAACTCGAGTGGCAATTTCAGCACGTAATGTGGCTTAGAGAGAGAGACAAGTGGTGGCAGGAGACTAGCGAGCGTATGACTGCTCCAGACCACCGCGGCGAACCTACTGACACAAATCTCAGCTCCCTCCTCCCTCTCTCACTCGCTACATACTCAATTATGTACCGAAAGTACCGAATTACCTGCTTTTTGCACTCGCGTTGCACGGTTATTGCAAGAAAACTATCCATCATACAAGGATCGTTATGGTGTCATTCGAAAGCTCTGTTTATGCCCTTTCAGGGATAGCTACTTGTTTTACGTTCTGGGTCTTATTTAGGCATGAAAATGATCACGTAAACAGCCCTATTTTGGCTAAAAACACCCCGCTGGGCGGTACACATAAATAAACCGCATAGGCCGCTCGTAAGGTGTTAAAAATATAAGACAGTCTTAGGTATCTACTGGAACATCTTCACCATCTCAGAGCCGGCCAATAGCTCAACTGGAAATCTTCACTCCCATCTACTATTTGTCGTCCCTCTTGAATCGCTTGGCTGTAGGTTTGCAGGCCAGCGATGTGACGACAGGTGGCCGGATACTGAAGGTGTATCCCCCTAGTAGGGCCGGGGGAGAGTGATGCCAGGCCCGAGGTGGACTTTACTGAAACTAGAGGAGTGGGCTGGAAGGCTGGAGCAAGTGGATCCAAGTTTCCATGGGTGCCCAAGCGAGGGAGAGAATGTGGGTTGCAAGAAGTTAGCCCCAGTGGAGTCCGAGAGGTGAATGAACCCTGCAGCTTCCCCCACCCCCTTGATATAGCCCTGCCTCCCGCTTTCCGGCGCTGTGATTGGCTGAGCCGCCCGCTTGGCCAGTCGTTGTTTTGGCCACGCGGCTTCAATATTTCTTTCATTCGCTTCAACTCTTTTCTCTCCATAATTAGTTAATGGAAGCTGGTTGCAAATGTCTTTTAGTAGCTAAAGGGCTGGCACTGATGCATTAGACCTATTGCAACCAGAGGAAACGGCCTGTGGAGAGAGCGAGAGCGAGTTTAAAGGTGAAGCTGGACACGTAGCTGTCAGCTCCGAAAACGGAGGCTTCTGATTGGTTGGCCGGGAAGGTGTGGCATGTTTACAGCAAGAGTCCAGACTGTCAAACTCAGCTGGTTTAAAGGGAAGGTTAAAGGCAGCGCGTTGATTGGCTGGAAGTCTTTTTACCCTAAAGGTTAAGATTCAATGCGATCATAAATGTAATTATATATATATACTCCCTGGCGGAAATGAACCACCAACAGTCAGGACGAGTGTCTATGCTTTAATCCACTGCACACAAGTATCCTCTAGCACGCTGTGATATAGTGGATTAATGTATGGGCACTTGTTCTGACTGTTGGTGGTTCAAGTCCAGCTGTGAGTATAAAAACATTTAGTATATACTATATATACAGTATATATATATATATATATATATATATATATATATATATATATATATATATATATATATATATATATTAGATTTACTGTATATATAATAACAGTATATATATATACTGTATATGAATATATATATATATATATATATATATATATATATATACCGATTTTACCTAAGAGATTCAATACTACTTGCAGAATTCTAGATTGCAGAGTTGTGCAGGCAATTTTTTTTTGGGGGTGGGTAATGCGAAAACTTTGAACACCTACTTTATTATTATTATTGATAATTTTAAACCACAATGTGACCCTCTTCTCTTCTAGAATATTGTGCTTAAAGTTGAGGGTGTCGGGTGACATCCTGACATATGTACTGTATATATGTGTTTGTTTTATCTGGTTGAAAACTAGTTAAAACATGCAAGGGTTAGGATCTTGTTTATCCGGCGGGACATAAGCTGAGTACTGCCCCCGACGGGATTATCGCTAGCGGCGGTCTAGTGCATTTCGATCAAATTAACCAGTTCGTAGATTTGAGCCAAGAACGAACTCCCGGCGGAAGGGGAAGGCTTCTACAGGGATTCCGGCGGAGCCGGAATGACTTACCTATAGAATTTTCATTTTACTCATGCGGCTGGGAGACTTCTAATCTGTCGGCACGGCGGAATAGTCGTGGTTCAGTTCTGTCAGCGGCAGAAGAGCAGTTGACAAAGTTCGTCCCGGCGGACTAGTGCATATATATAGGTCGGTGATATCCAATATCACAGATAAGTAGTCTCAATTCCTTTTGAAAGAAAGAACCGCAGTAATGTTTTGTCCAGGAGAATGCACGAAAATCTTGGAATGGTGAGACTAGCCATGTCTATTTTTCTGGTATATTCAAGGTAACGGTAACGTGTAAATGTCTCAGGTTAGCCTTATAAGCATTGATTCTTGTAATTTTCTTTTCTAGAAGTTTCACGTTCTCCTCGGCAGGGAGCCCCGGAACGGGTAGCCTATAGCTGGCGGGGGGGGTGTTGGACTTGCAATCATGGATCTCATTACGTTATGTGCTGCAGCACTGTGTCATGGTATACCTATTATTATTGGTCACTAACTATGTGCAAGATGCGTTACTTGCCTAGATCGTTCCAGATAGCAGTGGGTAACTAAGAAATGTCATGTGTGCACAAAGCTCCGTAATGGCCTTATTACACACAAGGAGCCGGGATGCCATGGGGTACTTTTTTTTTTTTTTTTTTTCTATATTCCAACTTACTTCCTCTCGGGCATAGGCTGAGAGCCTTAACATTCACCGCTTTACAATGAACAGTGAAGCCCGTGAGGTCTTGTTCCAGTCTAGGGAGTGAGACATGTGAAGCACGTAGAGTACAACGAGCACCTGCTATCTTGCCTTCACATGAGGCACGGTGCTCACTCATGGCCCAAAACGACCCCATCTCTGAAGCCACCTCGTTCCCGTGCTTCACTGTCTCACCACCTACACTCGGACTCTCACACTTACACACACACAACGCCACCTGTTGAGCAGATAACTCACCAGGCATTGCACCCCTATAGCATATTTTGAATATGGGAATATTCATACAGTGCTATTTAATCAGGGAACTAGAACGTATTCGCACATGTTTCAATGACTATGCGAAAGATGTGGCCCATAAGGCGTTATGTTGTGATGATAAAGTTTTGTGGGAACTATTGATTATTAAGTCTCTGAACATTAAATCTGTCAAAGCCAGTAGTCGTTCTAGTAGCCACAAGAAACAATCTGTGGTACTTTCTAAAGAAACTGTGAGTTCTAGTGGGTCCTCGGATTAGGTTAGAAAAGCAAGTCCTTCCCGCTGGTCCTCAAAGCAGCCTACGCCCGATTCGGCATATGAGCAAGGTAGGACCAGGTCGTGATCTAGGTCCCCCCTGCGATATTCATCCTCTCTCCAATCTTCCACCCGGGCAGTATCACCGGCGACGAAGAAGAGAAAAGTGACGCTGGCTAAGGCTCACGACCGTTGTTCATCTACATCCCGTACGGCTGGGTCGAGTGTACGACCCAAGCAACCGCATGAGTGGACACCTACCGTCTCTACCCCTCTGCCTGAGTCGAAAGTGTAATCCGGCCAGTCAGAGTCGGTTTCAGGGTCGGTGGAGACCACGCCGAGGGACAGGATGAATTTGCCATTGGAAAAGCACAAGTTTGGGATTCCACGGAACATTGCACCTCAAGGTAGACTTCTAGGTACCAGTGCACCTCAGGGTAGAGTACCACCTCAGGTTCTAGCCGAACACTATTGGGGCTATACTCCAACAGTTAATGTGAAAGACGCTAGTGGGTCACAACTACCCTCTTCCATACCTGATTTAGACTGGGGCACTTTTGCCCACGACGTCCTGGAGCCCGCTGTCCGGTCATCCCGGCAGCTAGAGGCCGAGTCTGAAGAGGCTATAGAACCTGACGTCCGGAGTGAAGAGGTTAAATTCTTCTCAACCCGGCCGCCGGAGGAAAGGTCAGAAGTATCGATGGACTCTCGATCCATTTATGAGGTCTCGGACCATCTGGACTCTGGCC
>CM064547.1:22619675-22660609 GCA_032716605.1 Paralithodes platypus | reverse complement strand
AAACTAAACTCAAATATTGATATACGGGTAACATTTCCCGCCTATAATTAAACCCAATAAAATGTAATGACGGTATATTGTCATAGTCATATCCGCTTATATGCTGATGAATCTATCTTACACTATTCAACTAGTTTTTCACAATGTCCCACCACACAATTACTCCAAAATGTACGTGATGAGCCCATAGCACGCCAATATTCCGATTTATCAACTATTTTCGATTGAGGCAGATAGAATCTTGTTACTTTCAATGCTTCCAACACCTAATTTGTCCATCTAGGCTATCTACCCGTCATAATCTTCCACATGACTATCCCTTACTCTTCAACAACACATAAATCAATGGTTCATCTTCTTTCAGAATTCTTTGGTGTTTCATTTTCTTCTGACCTTTCTTGGAAAGAGAATATGACCGCACTTGCTAAAACAGCTTCTCAGAAGTTAGGTGTGCTCAACCGTCTCCGTTCTACTTCTATTACAATAATCAATGTTCTTCAGAACTTACTCCCTTACATTCCCACCTCTATTCTGTCTAACTCTCTAACCAAAGAGTGAACCAATTTTCTCAGTCTTTCTTCTACTAAACAAGTAAGCTCGGGAACTCTCTCCCTCAATCTGTCTATCCTTCATCCTATGACTGAAACAGCTTCAAGCCCCGTTGGTCCAGACATTTTGAATCGAAAATACCTTGAATTTGGCTCTCTTTCACTCTTTCTAATTTTGGGGAGGGTGGTACTGTCAGGGGCGGATTTACCTGTTATGGGGCCCTAGGCACTGGGGTTATGCGGGGCCCCTGTAAATGGGTGGGTGGAGGGCGAGCTTAGTGAGCCCCTACAGCTGGGGGGTTTGGGGGGGTGCTGTAAGCCCCCCCCCCCCATCCCCGCAAGAACATTTTGGAAAATTGAGTACTTTTAGGGGCATTTGGAGGCCTATGGAGGGAGTGAAATCCTGTAATTTATAGTGGTTTTAATATGACCATAGTGCTTCTCACTTATGATATTCAAAGTATTATTTGACACAACATGAGCGACTGAGCCTATTTGTGCTAATTCAATATACATTTTGATTATTTTGGCAATAACCTAGTGATCACGTTATTTTGTTTAGCTTTGTAACTAGTAAATTGAAATAACAGATGTATACAGGTATACAAAATTAACCATATATCTATGTACAACAACGATAACACTGACAATATTAATTGAGTCAGTCTGCTTTGTTAAGAAAAAAGAAAAGAAAATGCTATATTTTGCAGCTTCTGCTGTATGTAGCTAGGTTATGGGAATGGATCAGTTGTTGATTTTGCCGAATGAGGCTTTGAACTTCTGTGACATATATAAAATAATTAATATTTTACTTTGATAGTTTTCAATGTGAAAATTGGCATTGACATTATGTCATAGAAATTAAAATGAGTTGCTGAAAATGAAGGCATGATCGCATCGCCAATTATATCTATCTTTAGACTAGCATGATAAAACCACCTTTAAATTGTAAATTACTGTCCAAGACTACAAACTATAATTTTAACTTATTACCTTTCTACTTAGCCTAATGCAAGATGGTTTTGTAAGTGATTGGAAAATGGGTTAGACAAAATTATTTTTCATACAAAATAGTATAATAGATTATATAGATAGAATATATATTGATATATACTGTAGGCTATTATACATTTGTAATATAATAAAATCGTCTAAAAAGAAGCCAGAATTGTATTTAAAAGGATGGCACTGGTACTGAATGGGTTAAGTTAATGTAGGCAAACAGCCTAAGGACTAAGGAGATTGATTAGCATGGGTCTAGATTCCATAGACCTAGGGATACAAAATTGCACCTCCACCTACGGGAACTATCTGCTCCTCTTGAATCTCGTCTGGGCTAGGAAACGACCGTATCGAGCTCTGTGCTTAAGTGGCGCCTACTATTCAAAGACTACCCATTAACCCCCTCAGACAGGAATAGTTAACTTACTGACGAGGAGGCGGACCGCCCGGTATTTTCCCCACAACAGTCAAAATCACACTGAGGGACCATTAGGAGTCAGATAAATATGGGGTTGCCATCAATCGACAGATTCTGATCTAACTTACCTAACTTACTGAGGCCAAAATGACGCTAGAGCGTCATATAACTTATTATTGAGATATTAAGATAAGTTCATATGACGCGATTGCGTCAAAGAGTATTTGGGCGGAACCGCCATATGACGCGATCGCGTCATATGAGTCGGAGGGGGTTTATAATAATTGGTTAAGCAAATATACAAGGCATAGGCAGTGCCAGTAACACAACCACTTAATCACAGGTATTTATAAGTGAGGATCGATGAGAGAAATTGAGGATAGAGCCCTAGATTCCCAATAATCAATAATATAATATTAACAAAACATCCATTCCTACCTTCTCAGCCCAGCTGCTCAGTCACCCACGTCAGTAATATTCAAGGCTACGTGAACTTTTGAATTTAATTACTTGTAACATGAATATGTTACGTTATATTAATAATAATGTTTAAAAGCTTATTGATTTTCATAATAAAGTAAACTGACATTAATTTACAATATCAAAAACTGTAAGGAGAAATTAAAATATTTGAACACAATATTCCGTCATTGAAGAAAACCTGGACATGGCATCGTACAGGGATAACTAAATGTTTTCTTCTACCAGGTTTTAACACTAGATTAGCGAGCTAGCGGTTTATTTATATGTACCGCCCAGCGGGGTGTTTTTAGCCAAAATAGGGCTGTTTACGTGATCATTTTCATGCCTAAATAAGACCCAGAGCGTAAAACAAGTATCTATGCCTGAAAGGGCATAAACAGAGCTTTCCAATGACATCATAACGATCCTTTTATGATGGCTAGTTTTCTTGCAACAACCGCGCAACGCGAGTGCAAAAAGCATGTAATTCGGCACTTTCCCCATACAATTCCGTATATAGCGAGTGAGAGAGGGAGGGAGGAGGTGGGATTAGTGTCAGTAGGTTCGCCGCGGTGGTCTGGAGCAGTCATACGCTCGCTACTCTCCTGCCACCACTTGTCTCTCTCTCTCAGCAACATTACGTGCTGAAATTGCCACACGACCTATGTCGAGCGCCGCCAGATAGTCCAGATTTATTATACTCGACTTATGTTGCGCCCCGACAGTTAGGGGTTAAAATAAATATAACTCAATCATTATACATTTAATACCCATAATTTTATGCTTTAAATGTCATAATGCCGCTAATCCCAATAGTATTGGGAATGGGGTAATCGCTAACAAAAATTAAAAACCGAAAATGCAAACTGTGAATCAACTTTTCCTTTTTTTTTTTTTTTTTTTTTTTTTTTTACAAGGTGTGGGCCCCTTGAGGGCGCGGGGCCCTTGGGGGCGCGGTCCCTAGGCCATCGCCTACTCGCCCCCCCCCCCCCCCCTCCCCCGTAAATCCGCCACTGGGTACTGTACACTTGCTACAGGCAGCTTCGCCATTTGTCCCAGCTATACACATAAACAAAGTAAATATATAAATTTCTTATACGAAATCAAAAAGAATTGTCCACACACTTTCCAATTGTGTCCTAAGAATGTGTATATCATCATTAGTGAATTTATATGGATATAAAAGTAGTCCTTATACTCGTGATCTTTAATATGGGTGCCAGACCAAATATGTTTAACCCAGGAACTGCAGCCAGACTCTTGATTGATTGATTGATTGATAGTGTATTTGTTCAAATTGTATACATACATTACAATGTTTAATAAGTAGTCCAATTGTATACATACATTACAATGTTTAATAAGTAGTCCAATTGTATACATACATTACAATGTTTAATAAGTAGTCCAATTGTATACATACATTACAATGTTTAATAAGTAGTCCAATTTAAAACATGTCTGACCCAGCTCTTTGATGAACAGTCATCTTGTAAGAGCTGAATAAGCAAATATAATTTAATCATATTTTAGTACTAATAAAACTAAACCTAATAATTAATACTAAATAGTAAAACAAATGTTACATATTTTATTTTATTATTAAGCTAAAAATAAACACAAATTATACTACTAAGTAGTTGTTATTTTCTAGATCATAGGTTTCTATAATTATTAAGTAAAATTCTTTTAAGACTAGATTTAAAGCCAAGCAATGTCAATTTTCTAACAATGTTTTCTGGGAGAGAATTGTAGATCTTTGCACCATGATAGATAATATTTGATTGGGATTGGGAAGAGGGCATACAAGGAACAATTAAACGTGGGTAGTCTCGTATGGGGTATCTGGTTGGTTGTCTAGGATTAATGTATACATTTCCTATACTTAGATTATTTAAACATTTATACACAAAAACTGAACAATAAAAACATATTTAACTCCTGCAGTTTAAGTATTTTACAATTTAGGAGTGCATCGTTTGTATGGTCATATCGCTGTAGTCCTTCTATTGTGAGAATTACTAATTTTTTAGCTATTTCTAGAGGCTTTAAGGCAGATTTACAGGCAGCTCCCCAAATTGTTTGACAGTATATAAAGTTAGTGTAAATTAATGAATAATATATTAATATCATTGATTGCTTGTCTAGGAAATCACAAGTCAAAACCAAAATGCCACATTGCTTAGATATTTTATCTTTTATACATTTTACTTGTTTATGCCGGAGTAAACCACTGTCTAGAATTATTCTAATTTTTGTTAGTTTAGTTTAGCTTAGTTACGAGGTTCTACTGGGCGAATGCTGCCAGACTATGTCCAAAGAGCGGGCATGCTTGTTTACACTACCGTAGTGCTGGGCGGGTATATTTACCGAAAAAGAGATGCATTGCAATAATGGCATGTTCTTTTTCATGCATAAGCAAGAGCCAGAGTGTAATACAATTATATATCCGTTAAGGGCTTTCCAATGACACCTGAATCATCCTTGTACGACTACGGGTTCTCTTGCAACGATCGTGTAAACGGAGGCGAAAAAACCCTAACATTAGGTATTCTTCCCAATGTTATCCTTGTTGAGAGAAGTAGGGAGGTGGTGATGAGATACAGTATGTCTCAGTGACACCCACATGGCGGTGGCGAGCGGTCTGAGGCCGCCTATCGTCCCCCCAACGCTCGGTTTCTCTCTCATTGCTCATAATACCCTCAAAATAGCACCCGTCATATGACGGGCGCCACAGGGGTGGCCAATATTCTCTCTCCCATCATATGATGGGCACCGCGGTTTGAGGGTTAAGATCCAAGGCATAAAAACAAACTTTCATAACATCCCAGTGGCACTCAAAACAAAGCAATTTGTGATTAGGTAGGATAATTCCCCTCCATTACTTGCTACCACTCCTATACATGTGTCCCAACCCCCCCTTCCCCTCCTCCCCCCTCTTCCCCCCTCCTCAATTATCAGGTATTTTCCCTATTATTCCCGATATTTATCGAGCATTTTCGTTCGAGGACGGCTGGGAGAGAGGGGGGAGGATGGAGGAGTATATCTCCGACCCTCAAAGCTATTCTGAGAACTCCTCTTATTTCTCAGTACCATCCAAGACAAGAGAGAGTGAGGGTGTTTCTCTCTCGCCGGTCAAAGTCAGATTAGGACCGTGGGGCTAAAATATACGCTTTTTAGCAGCCAATTGCTGTTACCACTTGTTTCATTGCTTTCCAGTGTTCATTTAATGTAACATTAAATAAGTATTAATTATATAATTGGTAAATTGATGATCTTAGTCAAGAATGAATTAAATTACCTTTGCATGGCGGGCACTTTCAAACACCATAGCTGCGCAGCTTATGAGTTAATGATGAGCGGTTTTCCCTTGCAATAATTGCGTGTACTGCAAATGAATATTTTTCAAAATATAGAGGAAAGGCTAATCTAGAAGATTACTTTATAAAACCTACAAAAATTGATGCCGAATGAGTACATTTGATGTTTTCCAAAAATCATGTAACTTTGCATGTCCATAATTATAACATTTTGATTGGTGACAATAGGTTTTTATATACTATATAAAACAGTATTTTTCACTTCAGGCATTTTCCAAAATTCCAATCAGAATTTGTCTATCGTCAATTGTTTTATTCATATGAATATCTAACCCAGTGAGTACCAGGTCCGTAATAGTGCGGACTGGGGTGTTGTCACGCCCAGTGCCAGGTCCGTTTGTATACTGACTCGGCAAAAAAAAAATGTACCGCCGAAAGTAGCTCACCCACACCTTGCATAATTATATACCACAAGTACCCTGTGCTTCGACCTTCTCGCCACCACCACCCCCACCCCATGCCCACCTCCCAAACACCATGTAAATGGCATGTAAATATAAGTGTATAATAATATTATTTTTATTAATCTCACCACCACACCCCCAATGAAATTAATTAAAGTATATATGATCCACCGGGATTCGAACCCGGGTTATCACACACATATTTTTGCCACTTTAACCATTACACCACCAGAACGGTTAAGACTAAATATAAATATAAGAATATTTACCAGTGATTTTATGTTATAAGACTTTTTGACAATTATTAGTGTATGTTTAAGGGATAAAAGACAAGCCCAATGCATTTCAATGATAAATAATTGAAGATAATGTGATATATAAACTTGTGTGTGTGTGTGTGTGTGTGTGTGTGGCAAAATTTGCAGACCCATAGATCTATTCCTGAGTGTGCTTACATCCGCATAACAATTGTGCATCGAATACTCTCAAAGTGTGTTAGCAAAGAAAACAATTATTTTTTTTTTTTTTACAAAATGCATATATGTTATACTTTGCGTAACCATGGTGCCTCTCATAATGCGTACCTATATTACACAAATATGGGAGCATACTAAAGGTAGTCCATACTCAACAAAGGACTACTTGAATTGCCTGCATTCGTCGAAACCAGATAATGGGAGCAGTTGCAATTCGGCCAGAATAACCAAAAAATATGGTAAATTGACTGGCACTGGGGGTGACACTAGGTTGATGATCCTGTGGCACTTGGACGGTTAAAACATGTACACCCGTGTGGAAAACGGTTAACATTATATTCGCTTTATTGTAGAACTCTGAGGTTTATAGATATGAATTATAGATATACGTATACCTCAATGTATGAGAAAGAGAATATAACAACAACAAACTTCCTAGGTGTAATAGTTTTATATATATATATATATATATATATATATATATTCACATTCGTTAGATTCGTGCTAATTCCAATACACTAATAATACGATAAACATTATATATACTGAAAGGAAGCATTTATATAATGAACAGGCATAGCATAATGTATTTTACATACACTTACGAGCTAAAGCGAGTCCTCTAGGGGCTCCTTACCACCAAGTTCAAATGCCGTGACAGCATACCTCCCAGCTTCACTTTTCATCACAGACCGATATACACAGCTGGTATTGATCTGCTTAGTATTGTAACCAACTTTGCACTGTATTGGGGATAGCTTGGCTAACTTCTTCACATCGATCGCTTTTCGTTGCAAAAATTTCACACAGAGTTCATCGTTATATTTTTGTTATTGAATATCTAAAAGCTTGGGAACACAATTTGTGTGATTGTTAATTTAGACAAAAACCTACAAACCATGTGATTTGCAGCCCTAAGTGCCACTGGGTTAAAATATGTCATTGTTATCAGTCTACCTTATCAGTAGAATTTTCATAATTGCTTTTTATATTTTGTCTTTGCCTACATTAAATAGTGTACTATTCTTTAACCCGCTGAGCCCCAGCTAGTTAGTAATAAAAGTCCCACCCAGGCCCAGAGAGTTGATTTTTTTTCTTTCCAGAAACAATAGCGAATGGGTTAGGAATGAAGGAAAAACTACGAAAAACCGATCAAAAAGCTCAAAAAATGGTCCTACAGAGCCCCCGAAAGCGGATTTTACAAGAGTAAAAAATTGAAGGCAATTTCCCCCAAAAAAAGGTTTTTGCGTGCTCACGCGCACACGGTTGGACTTTGAGAGTTTTCAACCATCGGCATGGTTGCGTGGGATACTTACACAGTTCACATACAAATCTGAGCCCTCTAGGTGCCATAGGACCGAAGTAATTAACCTGGACGCAACCATTGCGTCGCTGGGTTCTGGTGATCGAACATTGCAGACGCAACACGTGCGACGCTGGGTCTCAGCGGGTTAACTGCAGCTCCTCTGTTAAGGATTTTCCTGGCATTATCTTTTGCTCAAGGATTCTATTTCGACATTAACATTTTAATGTTATTACTGTGGGAGTAAAAGTGGAAGGAGTACAAACAACATGATATTTCACACTAACAGCCAATCAGAAAGCAGGATTGCCGGTAGGTAATCATGATTCCTGGTGCGAACGTGGGTGTATTGGCCTTGCAAGTGAAGATGCAATTGCAACAGTGCTGCATCCTGATTGGTCGATTTACGGTATCCTAAAAATACATTCATTTTCACAACAGTTATCTTGAGAACAGAAAAGTTTTCTGTCAAGGAAAAAGGAAAACTGTCACCTGAACCGCACCCAGAAGCCGTTCACCAATTATATAATTAATATGAAGATAGTAACATGTAACAGCAATAAAACAAGTGGGAATAGTATTCTAGGGGTGAAAATCGCAAATTATTGCCGACCGTTTGGTCATGAAATGTCAGGTGGACGCGACGTATATCCTCCCTCTCCAAAGCCTAGAGGCAGACTGAGCTCTCTCTCGCAGCTCTCTCTCACAACATGCAGTAGCTAGGCCTTGCCCCACACCTTAGAACTGGATTGGAGATGTTGGCGCGGTAAATAAACCGATAAACAAGGGAATAGGAGGAAAAATAGGTGATAATTGATGGGGGGGTGGGAAATGGGCAAGGAGGGGGTTTTGACAGATGTAGAGGAGTGATAAGCAGTATGGAGGGGAATTATCTCACTTAATGACCTATTCATTTATATTAAGTGCTACTGGGGCTTTTTATTTTTTATTTTTTTTTAGGCCTTACCTCTTAAGAGGATCGTCGTCTTTCCCCACCTAAACCTCTTAAGAGTGTTCTCGCCGTTCCCGGGTTAATTAGACCTCCTTTCCTATGCCCCACTGACCAGCACTCTTTTGGCAAACACCCGCAACATTAAACTCCAAAGAATACAAAATAAAGCACTGAGGTGGATCCTTGAAACTCAGTGGTATGAGTTTCAAACATCAGAACACCTACATGATCTCTTCCGCATCCCTCCACTTAATGTTTATTGTAACTTTCTGGCAAATAAACAACTTGAAAAACTTGAGACCTTTAATAACTTTGTCCAAATGTTTAATAATATTACTCAACCCATCCGCCCCTGGTCAAAACTTTTACACCCCATTAATTAACAGAGAGGCTCCCAATCCCCGATTCACTTAAATATCTTTGACACACCACAAACTCACACTAAATTTTCACCATTAATTTACTCACCCTGTAAGCTCTTTACAAAACAGTGCAACCACCCGCAAACTCAGCAGTTGACAGGTATGCCTTGCCGCCCCCTTTAAGACCCTTACCATCAAAAATTTCCAGGCCAGCTTTTAGACCCTTTCCATCCAAAATTGCCTCCTTTTTTGCAACCTTTACCACCCCAAATTAATACTCTTTAGGCCTTTACCACCCAAAATTTAGTCTCCACCCATTCTTGGGATGCCATAAAGGCTGGTTCACACATAGCCGAGTCGGTGCGCGAGTCCAACACAAGTCACACTCGTCGATTATCGTCGTCGCTGGAGGCCGAGTCGGCCACGAGTAGCAATTGATCCCGACAAACAAGAGCGGTGTAACACGAGTTAACACAAATTAATACGAGTCAACACGTGTCAACACGAGTCAACACGAGTATGTACGAGTAACTGAGAGTCAACATGAGTGTAACACGAACCCAAGACGAGTGTCAAAAATTTGAAAAATAATGGTCAAATTCCAGGGTACGAAAACAAAGAGTAGGTACGAGTCACGACGAGTGCAACACGGATCAATACGAGTGTAACACGGGTCAACACGAGTGTAACACGGGTCAACACGAGTCTCAATATCAACAATCCCTGTACATGATTATTTATTTTCTATATATATTTCAGAGAAAGTATTCATTACTATGATTTTATTTATATTTTCTCATATATTTGGGTAATGTTCACCAGAGAAATTGAGATAATTTTTTTGTTCTGTCTATTTAATGCATCTATCTCCCTTATACATATATATAACTATGTCTTATTTGGTATTTTTTTAATTTATGAATAATTTCTAATACGATGGAATTGAAAACAATATTACCCTTCTAACACACAAATAATAACATGAAAAAGTCAATAAATATTTCTCCTTTGTCTTTTCAGAACCAATTAAGTCTGTCTCATAATAGTTAATAGTTCGTTTGTTTATCGCTCACTTCCCCCTCTGCAACTCTCTTTCTATCTATCTATCTCTCTAATGCATCTACCTAACTCCCTTATACATTAACATAACTATGTCTTATTTGGACTTTTTGTAATCTTTGACTAATTTTTAATGCGATGGAATTGAAAAATATAATATCCCTCCAGCACATAGATAAACAATAAATAAGATAGTCTACAAAATATTTCAACCCTCCCCTCCTCTTGCTGTGCCCCAGCTTCGGAGACAGAAGATTTACGTTTGATAGATTTTTTATTTTTTTTCCCCCCACGGTATACACAAAATGATGGAAAATATTGTAACATGTTTTTAATTGACATTTGTGTCGTTTTTGCTGATTATGAGTTGGTGGAAAACAAATGTCTTTAATTCCATCATATCGGAAATGATTCACAGATTATATAGAGACCAAATAACATACACTTTTAAGTATGTTCAATAGTGTTCCATTATCAATAGGGTGTAGCACAAGGCTATCAACATCATCACAGTAACGGGGTCGGGGGTGTAGGCCAGGACGGGGAGGGGAGAGAGTAGGCCTACAGCGCGGGGATATATATATATATATATTTTTTTTTTTTTTTTTTTTTCATGTGAAATTTATCATATTAATGACAAATACGACCCTTATTATGTTTTCAGGGACAGTACAGGCATAGTATTATGTTCTTATATCCATAACAGTATTATAATAATGTTCAGCATATTTCCCTTATATGTTCTACCATGAACTATATCCTTCAAATTGCTTAATCATCATAATTATTTTATCTATTCTTCCAAAAAGTATTTAATTCATATTACTTATTTGTTTCTCTGTTAACAAGTCATTTAAAACTTGAGTAAAGTAAAATTGTAAATTAAACTTATTATTTTATATGAATAAAGAAACTATAAATATTAATTGGATGCAAAACAACACCTGGAGTCTCATACATTTGATTTTGACATACAAAATACAACGTCGAAATGATGACGAAAAGCGACGAATCAGCAAAGAGTGTTACACGGGTTGACACGAGTCAACACGAGTTAGCACGGGTAACGAAGAGTTATTCATAGTCAAACACGAGTGAACACGTATGTACATGTGTCTACACGTATTTAGGCCACACTCGTGGGTACTAGCCACGGGGCCAAAAAATGTCATGCATGCATGACATTTTTGGACCCCGTGGCGAGTACCCACGAGTGTGTCGAGTAAACAAAGAGTATACACGAGTGTAACACGAGTATACACGAGTGTAACACGAGTCTACACGAGTGTTGAGGACTATCGACGAGACATTGCCGAATAGTAAAATTTCATCACTCGTGTTGGACTCGCGCACCGACTCGGCTAGGTGTGAACCAGCCTTAAGGCGCGTTTTCGCGAGACAATTGACCTAGGTACACCCAGGTATACTTGGGTCAGCTCAGTTAACCCGAGTCCCTGTACCTAGGTGCACCCGGGTCGATCCAGTCCTAGTGGATGTTTTCGCGAGCCAGTGACGTCATCTGGGACTAGGTGTACCTGGGTAAGGTCAGCCCTGGGTACTGAGCTGGGCTGAGTTGGACTCGGTTGACCTGGGTGATGATGACGTCACTTATGACAACAAACAAGATGGCGAAAAATGTCGGGTACGGTGAAGAACTCGTTCCCAGTGATGCGAGTGGTTGGCTATTTTCACAAGATCTTGGATTTTTTTGCTCTGACCATGCGATCTTGAAAGTTTTAGTAGTGATCTAAGATTTATTTAGGGGAGTTAATATTGTTAATGTTGAGGGGATATACCTTGTCCTTGTCTAACACATTGATGTGTTGTTGTATTTTATCTTATATTGCATGTATTTATATAATTTTTCGCATGCCATAATAATATTCAGAATACAGAACAAAAGGTAGAAAATCCTCTATCAGTACCTCTTTATTGGAACAGCCATATTGAAATCTCTCAGCCTATCAGAGAGCCGAAATCAACCCTGGGTAAAGTCAAGCTCAATTTTCCCGATCTTTAGGTCAGACCAGTCTCAAAATCGCGAAAACAGAAAAAGGCCTGGGTCACCTAGACTCATAAAAAGGTCGCAAAAAACGCGCCTATGCTGAAGCTCTCCAATGTTCACTCTCAATAAAATCAACAGTCACAACCCCCCCTTCCCCCCCAACCCGAATTCTACTACTCATGCACGTTGGGTCAAGCCCCAACACTCTTTATCCTCCTACTTCAACACTTTCTCTCTTACTACACCAATATAAACTTCCCTTCTTTAACCTTCAACCACCTTTTCTATATAAATTAATTCATTCATACAGCAGAGACGGCTACCTAAGCCTAAGCTGACAACAGCTCCAGGAAAGGCCGGTTGTCACTTCCCCGGCCTCTATACTCCAAAGCAGTAAAAACTTGAATTAAAAGAAGAGTAAGAATTGCTGCCTAGCCGAGCAATGCAGTACTACAACAAGCTGCCCGCAGCCCAGATTCATGCAGAATCCAAAGATTGCAACGAAGTACCCAGTGGCTTACAAGTACCTGGCAGCAGTGCATGCTTTCTAATGAGCATTGCATAAGAAGACAAGGAGTACTACCGTGTATGCAAAGCGAGACTTGGACCACAATATTCCCCTGACGGGAGACTGCTGGCGAGTGTCAGATCTGAACCAGTCGAACATCGTGTGGGAGGTGACCGAGTGTAAAATTATGGATTCCAGCAGTAACTATGAGCTCTTTATTTAAGGATGTCTCGGCATCCACAAACCATTTACTGTAGATAAAAAAAAAAATAATAATAATAATTGACAGCTATTTATTAACCTCTCCGCGGCGCACAGGGGGTTTTCTACAGGGTAAGACTGTGCGCACCTATGATGATTTTGGGACCTATTGCCAATTTCGATAAAAAGTACATCATCGTGTAGGGAATGTTTGCGTGCATCGGCCCATATATATTTTACCCCCCAAAAAATGTCTGGGGGGGGTAGGGGAACGGTCCGTAGTTGAAAAATGTGGAGCGAATGGCACCGCGCGGCTAGATTGTCATCGAGCGGCGAGATTTCCCTGCCGAATATTTACGCGCGCAGGGGATAGAAGGAGAGGGAGGAGGGGGTGGGTTACCGCGTATTATCACGTATATCTCCTTTTTCGAGCCCTTTTAGGCTATTTAGAGTATGTATACATGTGTAGGGCACCCATATAACAATGAATATGCCTCATAGTGACCAAAAATTGCAATATATAAGGGAATTATAAGAGAAGTTTTAGGCGGGAATGAAGATGTGTTGGAGGTTTGGCGGCAATTTATGAGCTGAGAGTGTGGTTTACGCCATACATATCACGTATATCTTGTACGTAGAGCACTGTCACGCTATAATACAGACTTGTACGTATGTATACGTGCCATATATCAAAATATATACCGCATATAAACCAATTCATGCGATATTTACGCACATTATCAATGAGTTTCTATGCGTGAACCAAGGTGTGAGTGAGTTGTGGTGGGAATGAAAGGGGGAGAGGGTGTGTTACGCCATAAATATCACGTCAATCTTGTATTTAGAGCACTCTCATGCTATAATAAAGACGTGTACATATGTAGGCGTCCCATATAACAAGGAATATACCGCATATAGCCCAATTGATGCGATATTTACGCAAATTGTGAATGTGTTTCTAGCAGACGGAAGCCTGAAAGGGGGGTTGGGGGTGGGTGGGTGGGAGGGAGGCATGCAGGGGTGCAGTGAGTGAGTGAGTCGTGGAGAGATGGAAGTCAGGCAGATCTCTAGATAGATAACCAGCTTAGTGATAATTGTGGAGGCGCCCCAGGCGTATTGATGTTTGGTATTTTGACCCTTATGTCTACCAGATGGCTGGTGTTCGTTGCCATCAACAGGTCTACAATAACATGAGTCAGGAATGGAGAGAGAGAGAGAGAGAGAGAGAGAGAAACTGAGACATGCGTATGTCGTACATATAAATGGACTTCAGAATTGCATTTTTATGCAAGCAGACATTGCATTTTAGACACATGTGAAGTACCACAGAAACATGTAGGCCATTGACTGTAAATAAAGTACTATATTTATAGACCACCAGCGACGGTGCTGAGTCAACACAGGCAGATTGCCTGTTGTGATAGAGGGCTAAATATAGACTGGTGTCTCCTTACACCTGCGAAAGGGTAGATTGCCACCAGAGAAACGTTTACTTATTTATTTCGAAGTAATATGCAATCTAAATGTATATTCGAGACCTACTGCAATTATGTGTATGACAGTCATGACTATGTATAATCCAATATACGCGCGTAGGCGAGACATAAGAAAGCTGGTTGAGCAATTTTCGACACCCACACAGTTATTATTCATTTTTATTTACAATATTATACAATACAAATGTATTTGTGAAGAGTATTTTATCCATTATTGTATTTATACCAATTTTGTTCCCAGACAGAGGTGCTGTAGCTGGAGAATCAAGGAGCGGCAAGGGTCACCTCGTGACCGCCTGACCGTGTGAAAATGAGTGGAGTCACACTGAGAGGGGCAATTTTGCTGAGTGTTTGGGCAATTTTTGACAGAATAAAGTTATATAATTACTAATTCTTGACAGAGACAAACTATTATAAACCTTGGCATGATATAATTGATAATCCCATCAATTTACAAACGTAAATTGGTGGGATAATTCATTTTTTTTTGTATATTGTCATTTCGATTGTAGACACGAAGTTTTGAGTGATATTTGGTATGAGCTCCTGTGGCATGGTTGGTAAGGTCGCGGACTGGAAAACTCAAAGTGTCGTAGGGTAGTGGGATCGAATCCAGGAGGGGGTTATGGGGAAGGTTTTATATTGTCTAGAAACAAATTTATAAATTTTTTTTTTTACAAGATCATGCCATTGTATTCAAACAATATGAAATATTCATAGAATATATCATATTGTAAGAATACAATGACATGACCTTGTTTTCTTTTTTTCTTTTTTATTGTTTTATTTTATTATCATAGTAGGTTTGACATGATTTATTGAAACATATTTATTTTTGTACAATTCATTTGAGGTAAGAAAATAATTATATACACATTACTTAGGCTAATAACAAACATATATATTGATATACTAAAAAAATAAGGCATATTACATGTAAATCTTTGAAACTTATAAACTAAATAATGAAACATACAATTATATAATGTAAAAGCTATATCACAGGGACATCTTTGGAACTTATACATTATATAATATATATGTTACATTATGAGGTAGCGTGATCAATTAGGTCAGGTCAGGTAAGGTAGGGCGCGAGTCCAGGGCAGGGCAGGGCAGGAGGCGAGTCCAGGGCAGGGCACGGGGCGAGTCCAGGGCAGGGCAGGGCAGGGCAGGGGCCGACACTCAGTAGTTCTTGAAGGTGTGGTAGTCCCTGAAGCAGTCACCCAGGCAGAGTGCAACTTTGCACTCGGCGCACATTGAGGTGACTCTTTTGGTCACATGGGGTTTCCTCACACTGGAGCTGCAGACGGTGCACTGCACCTGCCTGTGACGAGTGCCAATCAGCTCGGTGTTGGTTGTGTAGTGTCTTTCGACACCCAGCTGGATGCGGCAGGAACGTGATCCCCACGCCATGCCGTACGTCTGTGAGTGGTGGTGCCATACTTCTCCAGGAGTTGGTAGGAGACGTTGTACACGAACTCCCGGAATTTCAGCTTCTGGTTTGGGGCCATATCCTTCTTCACCAACCACAAGTTGTAGGCGTTCAGCATCGTTATGTCAACTAGGTGGAGGAAGAGCTTGTGATACCACTTCACAGTCTTCCTCAGACACTCAACACCTGACAGCTGACAGTCAGACTTGTCCACCAGGCGCATGTTTTTGGTGTAGTCCACTACCATGTCGGGCTTGTAGATTGTCTTCCTGGTTCGGTAGTGGATTTTGCCAGAATCCACCTGGGCACCTGTGTGGACGGTGGAAAGCAGGTGGACGTCTCGCTTATCCTTCCACTTCAGGGCTATCAGTTTCCCACACTTCTCGAGCTGCTTGTATTTCTGCCCCTTTCGTCGCCTTCTTCGCACATGCCTCTCGCGGTGTTCCTGGGCCAGGTCGTCTTTTGAAGGTGTGTCACTGGAGGAGGCATCTGTGAGAGGAATGACATCACCTGTGAACTTTGGCATAAACTTTCTTGTCTTTCTGACAGTCCCACATGACCCCGTTTGGTTGTCATAAAGAAACTGGCAGAGAGCAGGAGAAGTATACCAGTTGTCAGTGTAGATGATGTGGCCTTTGCCCAGGTAAGGTGCCAACATTTTCCTGACGATGGCACCTGACATGCCCATGGGGTCATTGGCAGCGGCTTTCGGTACGTCAATGTCAGTTCCTGTATACACGATCATGTCAAGCACTATTCCAGTTTCACAGTCGCACAACACGAAGAGCTTGATTCCGAACCTATGCCTCTTCAAGGGGATATACTGCTTGAAAACAAGACGTCCTTTGAAGAGCACGAGCGACTCATCAATCACCAAATTGAGGAAGGGGTAAAAGTATTTCCTATACCTCTCCAACAACATGGTGAACACATCCCGAACTTTCCATATCCTGTCAATCCTGTTAGGATTTTCGTTGTCTGCAAAGTGCATAAATCTTAGCAGCAACAAAAATCTGTCACGAGTCATGAACTTATTGAAAGTTGGGGTGGCGATGAGAGGGTCGTGCTTCCAGTAGTGTTGCAACACATGCTTCTTGATCAGAGGCATGAGGAACAACAAGGCAAAGAACGTCAGAAATTCTGCCACAGTCGTATCCACCCAGCCTCGTATTCTCGCTTTTGGAGAAAGGACGTCCAATCTGCCAAACACCCACCTGTAGTAGGCGTTTGTTTGGGCAACGATGTACGTCATTACCTCCATGTCGAAAAAAGCGAGGAAGAAGTTTCGTTCGCTTGATCATCACAGGGCCAGTCGTCAGTTGTTCCTGACGTCCCAGGATTGAACTGGGGCACGTCAGGTACAAAATTGACCCCGTCAGACCAATCGAACGAAGGCATGCCAGGGATCGGAATGTCGTCTGCGTCTGCTTCTGCGTCTGAAATATCGCTTCCATGGTCGCGATACAGCACTTCATCATTACCCTCCTCTTCACTCGACAGACGATGCCCTTCCTCGTTTTCGTCACCGACGTCGGACTCACTCCCACTGTCCACTCCCAAATCCCCCCACCCTTGGTCCCGTGCTAGGGCTTCGTCGTCGAAACCCGGGCTGCCAATGTCCTGCGAATCACCATCAAACAGCAGGGCGGCATACTTAGATGGTGTAAGAGTTTTCCGGGTCACTTTGGCACGTGCGGGAGTCTTATGGACAGGGACAGCAGAGGTGGTGGCAGGGGCGGCGGCAGGGGCGGCGGCGGCGGCAGAGGCGGCGGCGGCAGGGGCAGCAGTGGTGCGTGGCCTTGATGGCAAGATGATGGTGGTGCCTGTCGCCCTTCTCTCTGTTCCTTGCCAGAAGGAGGGCTGGTTGTGTCATCAGGGAGCGAGCGTGAGGGACGTGTAGGCTCCATGACTAGTGCGTGGTTACTGGCGCGGTGGTGCTTGCACGAGTGCGGGGCGAGCGTTTGGCGGGGTGGTATCGAGAGTTGACATGTAGTACTATACCCACACCAATTTTCAGCCGCCTGGCTATAAACGCGCGGTTTTGGTACGTGTTCAAAGTCTCTGCTCTTAAGAGTCTACCCGCAGTGCGCCGGGGGAACTCTTAAGAGTCTCCCCGCAGCTCCCGGGTTAAACAGACATTACCTTTTGGGTGGATGGGAATCGTTAGCCTTGGTCGGCAACTCATCTAGGGGAGACAACCTTATACAAATCTGGGTGGATGGAACTCATCAGCCTTGGTTGGCAACCTGTCTAGGGGAGTAAACCTGATACAAATCCGTACTGCTTGCCTAAGGGTAAGGCAGGTTAGTGGATGGATTAGCCAAACACCACTGTAGAAAAATAGTGCTAACAAGATACACAGAGGGCCTCGGGAGTCGGACGGATCCTAAATGGAGTGGTCAATCCTGTAAGTACTTCACTAAACTGGCTCGGGTTGTCCCTCTCACAGGGAATAGGTCCGCTTGGGGGCATTCTATGTATGGCCACACTCGTAAGGGGAGTAAGGCGTCCGGCAATAGATAGATAGATAGACATTATAATAATAGCCTGACCTTTACGTGATTTTTGTTTTGAGTAAATGAGGTTATATTAGCTTAACTTTTTAGAAAGATAGAAATCATACTAATATTCCAAATAAGAATTACTGGTTTTGTGATTATTTAGTATCCTTTATATGCTGTCAACAGTTGGGCATGATCATTTGTGGAAGGTATAAATATTATTCCACATATGCAAGTATTTGTATGTGTGCATATAAGGTGTATAGGTAAATATACAGTTATACTTCCTGCCCTATGAGAGTTGCGTATGGAGCTCAGTGGTCTGGTTAATCTGCTCTACATAACTAACTACCCCTATATTTTCATTATTTTCCCTTCGAAACTGATTTTTTTGTTTTTCTTACCATATTCAGGAAGCCCTACTGATGATCGAATTGTGGGAGACTGGGCAAAGCAGCCCCCAAGTTAAGTTAGGTTGTCATGTTAGATTAATGCTTCCATTGAAAATGAGAGTTATCGAGGTAGACACTCTCGGACCGCGGCGGACGCCGCGTAACGTAAACAAACCAATCACCCGCCTCCTCTGATGACAATATTGTCATTAACCTAACCTAACAACCTAGCTTAACATGGGGGCTGCCGCCCCCAGACCCCCGCTGCTCTAAATAATGATGTTAAAGACATAAAATCACTAAAAAGTACTGCGGGAGAGCGAAAAATACCTTCAAGATGACAAGATCGTGCGTCGTAAGAAAACGGGTTTGCAGAAAATGGAGTTTCTGGGGATACAGTCGTCAGACGAGTCTCTCTTTAGTGAAGGTTTTTAATACTTCAAGTTGTGTTTTCCGATCTTATCGAGTTGAGATCATCAGTCTCAATATACCGTAGAGTTTTTACACAAAAGAGAGCAAACAACAACAGAACTCATGTCAATCATGTTAGGCCTAGAGGTTTAATTTTGATAGATATTGTTTTGTCATGAATGAAGGTATATTTACAGTATATATATATATGTTTAAATATCTCTATATTGGACCTTTATTTGAAAAGAAATATACATGGAAATTATTTTCTTTTGTGAGTTTTGCAATTTTGATTACACTGATGGAAAGTGAGACGTTATTTCTTTTTGAGAGGAATTTTGAAATGAATAATTTTTGGGGAGGAGTTTAATTTATAATCTTTTACAGTGAAGTATTTTGTAGATGACACGAGTTTGTGAAAATGTGTCATGGAAAATGCTTTATTATGGTGGAGTATGGTTTTGGATTAACTTGCGGTGTTTCCCTGTTTACTAAACTTTGGGGGTTACTTGAAGAAGATTTTATGGCGATTTCTTTACTGATTTAAATACGAGTATACTGATGGGATTTTTTTTAGTGGTGTTCTTCGGAGAAAAAAACTGAAAAAAAAAAAAAAAATTATAGGCCTATACCATCTGTGACATATCTTTGAAAATGGATTATTATCCCCCAACATTTATATGATGATGTGTTTGATTTTATGATTGACAAATGTTGGAGTTGATTTAGTATTATCTATGCGTGGTACTTGATTTAACTACTATATGTTTTCTTTTAAAGGGTTTTTAATGTGGTTCTGAGTATGTTTTTTTCTTGGTGAGTTTTAGTTTGCCCATGTAACATTTAATATGTATCTATTTTCAAGTCAAATATACATTTCCGAGCATCATCAAACCATATTAAGTCTACTACGATTAATAATAACCTATTAGGAGCAACAGAATAGCGACAAAACAGGGGTAGTGAAGGTGTAGACTTATCGGTGTATATTCTGTGACAGACTGTAAGCTACAGATAGGTGCAGTAAGGTGTACTGCACAGGTACTAAAGTGTGTCATTGTATATTTTGTAGATATTAACACTCAACGAGCGGCTAGGTTAATAACTTCTACTACCTGCCAAGCGTCCTGATGTGGCGGCGTCTACGCCGTAGGACCACCTCCCGGAGCTGCCAACCGCGGATGGCTGCCGACCCTCCACGGCTGGAGACAAGATCAACGACCAGTGGAGGACAACCGGATGCCGGCCGCGGGGAGCAGTTTTGGGAGCCAAACCGTTACAACTATCCCCTGCCCCCTCCCTGGGGGCACTGGTCCTTGGAGCGGCTTCGGTCGCGCCGGGAATTTCCACACCTCTCACACCATACACACACATCACACAGTTTTTCCTACACCGAGAAATGACTCTCCGGCTGTCATTTCTCGAAGACTTCTTCTAGCCGGAGACATTGAGAGCAACCCAGGACCCACGTACACATACATATGTCCAACTTGCTCAAACCCATCACTTCGAGTAGCCACACTAAGGGTTCAGTTCTCTGCAATTCATGCAGGAACTGGACCCACTTCACCTGTACAACACTTGCCTCCAAGAAACACTACACAAACACCTGGACCTGTTACTCATGCCCCTCCCTCTCCCAGTCAAATCCCTTGCCTAAAACCCGTCCACCTCTCCTCCCCAACCCACCTAGCCTTCCCATATCATCCACTCCCCACCCTAAAACCCGTCCACCTCTCCTCCCTAACCCACCTAACCTTCCCATACCATCCACATCCTCAACTCAACACACCACACCCCATCCTAATCCATTCCAGCCCCCATCTCCTGCGCCCCAATCCCCACCCCCACCTCACCCAGCCCCTCCCCCCCCCCCCCCTCACCCCCACCCCATCCTCGTGCAGCAGCACCCAACATACATCGTGCACATAACATTAACATTCTCCAATTGAACATAGATGGCATTAACACAAAGAAACACAAACTCTCACACTTCATCACACAACACAACATACACATTGCCATCTTACAAGAAACAAAACTCTGCACAACACAAAAAACACCCACATTTCATAATTTCACCACCATCAGACAAGACCGGGCTGTCGGCGGGGGCGGTGGACTCATCACCCTCGTACACAAAGAAATATCATACATAGTAACCAGTGTACAAACCAAATCCCTCCTCCCCCCAAATGATAACACAACAGAAATACAATCAATTAAAATACGCACTGGCAACAAATCCAACATAACCATCATAAACACATACATCCCTCCCCAAACATCCCCTACAGTACCAAATGAATACAGACCACACTTACAACACATCACAAACACCCCAGACATCATCCTGGGTGGTGACTTCAACGCCAAGACGTCGGCCTGGTTTGTCGACAACCCCGACACAGACAGAGGGCTGGTACTATAAAACCAAACAGATAACCTCATCATCCATAACGACATCGATCAACATGCCCATATTCCTCACCAAGCCCTCTAAAACCCATCATCTCCAGACATCACCTTTTGCTCCCCAAAAATCGCCCCCACAACATCCTGGAGGGTGGTCAGAACCTTAGGCTCTGACCACCTCCCGATCATTATCACCACCAAAACCAGACTCACCCCAGCTAGCCACAAACACACATACACCAATTATAAAAGATCTAACTGGGAAGCATTCACAAATGAGACAGAACAACACTTCACAACTCTAAACAGTACACCCATCACTAACATCAACAATGCTGTACACATACTCAATAAAACTATCCAAAACGCTGACAAGAAACACATTCCAAGAGGTAACAGAAAAAGACACAACCCCAACTTCACACCAGAAATTCAAAACCTCATCAGACAACGCGACACACTGAAACACTCCCCAGCACCCCACACACAAGACATCACACAACAAATTCAAGCACTCAACACCCAAACTAACAACAAAATACAAGAACAATAAAAACTAAATTGGAAAAACTTCCTACAAACACTTGATCACAAAACAAACCCCCAAAAAATCTACAGAACACTAAACAGCATCACACTTTCCAACAGCAACACAACACAATCACATGCTGCAATCACAACAACAGACTCTACTCCTTCATGTAAACAACAAGCAAACACTCTCATCAATCACTTCTCACATGTCAGAAACCTAAAACCTCACAAACACGACCGACGTGTCATCCGACGTAAGAGACAATTCCCCACAGACCCTGACTATACACCCTTCACCAATCACCAGACAAAGCATATCATCAACAATCTCAAAAACTCACCCGCCTGTGGCCTAGACAACATAAGCAACATACACCTCAGACATCTGGGACCACAAGGCATACAAGCACTCACTAACATATCAAACTACAGCTATTCACACAACACAATACCAGACATTTGGAAGCATGGTATCATCACCACATTCCCCAAACCCAACAAAGACCCCACGCTACCCTCCTCCCACCGCCTCATCACACTCCTTTGCTCCCCCTCCAAAGTCATGGAACGCCTAGTATTACAACTAATTACACCCGACCTACCCCTAGCTCCAACACAACATGGCTTTAGGCCACTGCACTCCACAAACACTCTTCTCACAGACCTTACACAAAGAGCTTTTGACGGCATCAACTCAGCTAGACCACCACATAGATCACTATTAGCCACACTCGACATTAGTAAAGCCTTCGATGCCATCCCCCGCCACAACCTAACAAACAAAATCTACAACACAAACATGCACAACAACACAAAAAGGTGGCTGGCCAACTTCCTAGCAGGCAGATGTGCACACGTATCTTTTGCCGGTCAGTCATCTAAAATCAGAAACTTTCCAAACGGAGTCCCACAAGGATCCGTCCTATCGCCCGCACTCTTCAATCTGTACATGCCCGATATAACTAAACCCAATACTCCCCAAATAAACTTAGCCTCCTATGCAGATGACATAACACTCACATGCACACACCATGACCCAAAAAGAGCAACAGATCTCCTTCAACCCTATCTCAACACACTACATGGCTGGTGCACTACAAACAGACTTAATCTAGCCCCAGCCAAATCCACCGCAACCCTGCTCACAAGCTAGACAGGAGAACACGAATACATCCCTCAACTCACCATAAACAACACTCCCCTAACACATACAAACACACCCAAAATCCTAGGAGTAACATATGATACTCATATGACATTCAAACAGCACACCACAAACATTAAAAAGAAACTGACACCCAGACTTAACGCCCTCAGGTCACTTGCTCACACAAAATTTTGACACAACAAAGAAACTACCACCACAGTAAATAAACAATACATAAGATCAGTGATGGAATACGCAAGCCCAGCCTGGGCTTCTAACCTAGCTGAAACACATCATAAGACCTTACAGACTATTCAAAACAAAGCCCTGAAGATCATTACTGGCTGCACAGCTACTGCACCCACAGATCACCTACATCAAGAAACCAAAATCCTCAAAGTCAAACACCATCTGGACATGAGAGGCACTCAATTCCTGGCAGCAGCCGCCACGAACCAAGACCACCCACTAAACTACATGGCAACACACCCACAGACACCAAGAAATATCAAAACAACACCCAGCACACGGTATCACACACAATTATTATCCTCTCTCCCTCCCTGCCCACCCCGAACCAACTTCCAGAAGCACATCCATACTCATATTTCTCGCCAATCCATCCACTCACTCCAGACAACACGCAGCTGCATGCACGACCTCCCGAAATCCATCCTTCCGAATCCTCCCTCCCTCGCGAGGACAGAGTCCACCTGGCCAGGCTGAGATGCGGACACCATCCAGCTGTCCTGAGCTATCAGAAGAGACTGGATGACTACGTTGTCGACGCCTGCCCGGGATGCAACACAGCACCCCATACCATTAACCCGTTGAGACCCAGCGTCGCACGTGTTGCGTCGGCAGTCTTTGATCAACAACTCCCAGCGACGCATCACGTGCGTCTGACATATAAAAAACACTTACGTGGCTCGTAAGGTAGGAAATGGCGGGAGAATAGGAGGGGGAGGTACCGTAGTGTGTGGGGGAGCCGGGCCAGTAGGTGTGAGCGGGCCGAGACAGCCGCGCGGCTGGTGGTGGTGGGCTTAGTGGGGATAGTTTACACCCCTAGTTTACCGCCACTTTGAACCTTCATTACTCCGGTCGTATGGGAGCTAGAGGCTTGAGATTTATGTGAGATACTCCTTAGGATGTATGCCGTACAATGCCATACTCAGTTTTTACCCTAGTGCTCCCGGGCGGGTGGTCATGCGGGGGAGACGAACTATTGAAACCCCCCCCCCCCGCCCCCCAAATGACCGAAATGATTTTTATTTTATTTGTGTTTTCATTTCTCACCATTCTCTTCCATTTTGGCTCAACACATTTTTTTGAAGCTCCCCCCCCCCCAACCCCCCACCGGCCCCCCCCCAAAAAAAAAATGTCAGAGGTGATTTTTTTTTGTTTTTTTTTTCATTTCTCATTCTTGTCTTCCATTTTAGCATAACAAAAAAAAAAAAGTGAAAATGGCTTGGGACAGGGGTGAACAAAATATTATAACTAGCCGGGGCTCAACGGGTTAAACATATCATAGAAGACTGCATTTCACACAACCACTTACGCCAACAACACAATCTATACTCAATGAGAGCTCTGTGGGAAAGCCCGATCGTGGCCATGGCCTTCCTCAGGGACTCGGTGCTGTTCGGCCAGTCAGCTTAGGGAACAACAACAACAACAACAACAACAACATCTACCTGCCAAGCGGCCATATTTACCCTAACGAGCTTCATTCCATGCTCTTTTTCATGCAAAAAGAAGAGCCAGAACGTAATACAATTATGTGTCCGTGAAAGGGCGTTAATTGAGCTTTCCAATGACACCTGAACCATCCTTTTACGATCACGGGTTATCTTGCAACGATCGTGCAACACGAAGGAAAACTCCCTAATTACGGTAATTTCCTTACATATTTCCCTGTCTAGGGAGGCAGTGGGTGTGGATGTGTGTGGAGGTGGGGCCAGTCGCGGTGCGGGAGCCGTGCCGAACGGTCAGAGCCAACCTACGATCCTCCCACCGCTCGGACTCTCTCTCAGAGCCAATTATGTGCTCAACATCGCATACGACTTAAGGCGGGCCCCGCTCTTTAGGTCTGGGTTCTCTTGACCGCCTTAAGTCGGGCCCCGCCAAAGAGGGGTTAAGGTGATCTTTTGTGAGATGTATAAGTATTATTCCATATATGCAAATATCATTATCTGTGTATATGAGGTGCACATTCGGTAGCAAGGTACCAGGTACAGTTAGATAGTAAAGTATGTTCAGGATAGATATGAATGTCATTTATGTAGGGGTATTCTAAGGATTATAAAACAGATAATCTTGTTGTTAGCTAAGAACTTATAGATATTGCAGTGTGTACGATACATACATGGTAGGAACACAGGGTATGAATTAATGCTACTTATTTGAGTCAACCCAGGGATTTGAGGAACCGTACGGCGATCTTTGCCTTTATCATTGAATAGCCTATAGTTGATGTAATGCCGGGTTGTAATCCAACTCGCTTCAGTTTTATTTATTATCAATCCGGGTTTCGGATATTTAGATTTGGAATGTGCTCAACAGGAACACATCGAGCTTAGTGAATATGATAAGTATTTACTCAATCAGGCAACGATAACACAATAAACACACAGGTTAGATTACACTCTTATTTATTCAATGGCATAGAATACAGGTTATGTGGTACTATACTCTACTATTATATTCAATAGCAAGTAAGTAAATTAGTGACTGAGAGAGTTAACTAGTTTTACTCTCTAATGAAGGTCAGTTTGTCACTCACATAGTAGTTGAAGAATGAAAATACGCAATGATAGACAGATACATATATACACAAACAAGAATCATTGACAATAATACATATGCGAGTAAAGTGTCTAACGCGAAGTATTCTGGCAAAGACAAGGTACTATATGGAACTTATCGCTCAGCTGCGCGTAAGTCTGCGTGGTGGGCAAAGGGAACTTTGGCCGCACTCAGGTGACCATCAGAGGTGGCGCCCTGAGGATGCTAGCTTGGATGGACTGGGGACTCAGGAAATAACAATTTCCTTTAGTGCAATATAAAATCAGGGACTAAAGATATGAATTATATTTGAGTCTAGGGGGAAAGATAGTTTAAATCTGAATTCAACTATCTAAGAGGTCACGAAAAATAATATTTGATCATAGATGAAATCAAATCCCACGGGTTGAGGAACTCAGATTCACAGTAAATAGAGTGACTGAATCGGAATGGATAAAATATAATTTAATATAAATTGGGATATATTAACCAACTAATTAAGAAACGCAAATGAAAGAGCGTGATAATATAGCTTAACAAATAGCTATCTTGAATGGGCGTACACAACGAAGTTGCACTTATGAAATACCAAATATGGCATGAAAGGAGTTCTGAATAAATTAACAAATTCCTAAAAGAACGCAGAACTACTGTAGTGTTGTATTATAACGTAAATACAATTATAATCAGTGCATTACTAGATATAGTAATAAATAGAATCAATAGCCAAATAGTAGGCGGAATCGATAAAGGAATGTACAATCTGAATTCCTAGATTGGTGTGGAAAGAATTACATGACCCGAGTAACGTATATCATTCTATTGCACTAGACATATCGAAAGCTTTCGATAGAGTCTGGCACAAATCTTTAATTTCTAAACTACCCTCCTTCGGTTTCTATCCCTCCATCTGTGCCTTTGTCTCTAATTTCCTTTCCGGCCGTTCCATAGCCGCGGTTGTGGACGTCCAATGTTCACTTCCTCACCCTATAAACTCTGGTGTTCCTCAGGGCTCTGTCCTATCTCCTATTCTCTTTCTAATTTTTATAAATGATCTCCTTAACTGTACTTTAATTCCCATCCATTCATACGCAGACGACTCAACCTTACACTATTCCATTAGTTTTTCAGAACGCCCCAGCCAGCAATCCCTTAACGACAAACGTAATGAAGCCATAGAACTCTTAAATTCTGATCTAAATACTATCTCCAATTGGGGCAGAGTATACCTTGTTACCTTTAATTAATGCTTCCAAAAACCCAATTTATCCATCTATCTACCCGTCAGGATCTCCCAGCGGACTATCCCTTATTCTTCAACAATACAAAAATCAACCCTTCATCTTCTCTCAATATTCTTGGTGTCTCTTTTTCTTCTGCTCTCATTTGGAAGGACCATATTACCAGTCTTGCTAAGGCAGCCTCCCAGAAGCTGGGCGTGCTCAACCGCCTTAGGGGGTTCTTTTCCCCAGCACAGCTTCTTGCGCAGTACAGGGGCATAGTGCGTCCTTGTATTGAGTATTGTTCACATGTGTGGGGAGGTTCCTCTCACACTGCTCTCCTAGAAAAAGTTGAAAGGAAGGCCTTTCGTATCATTAACTCCCGTCCACTCACCAACTCTCTGCAATCTCTCTCTCTCCGCCGCAATGTTGCATCTCTCTCGCTATTCTATCTCTACTATAATAATCAGTGTTCCTCAGATCTTTCCCAGTGCATACCACCTCCTTTACGTAGGGCACGTGGTACCCGTCTTGCAACTCAATCCCACCCCTACTCTGTGCAGCTCTCTAACCCAAGAGTGAAACGTTACTCTCAAACTTTCTTCTACTCAACAGCTGAGCTCTGGAACTCTCTCCCAGAATCAGTCTTTCCCTCTTCCTATGACTTAAATTGCTTCAAACTCTGTGTGTCCAGGCATTTTGGCTCGATCGTCCCTTGATTTTGGCCCTGTCACTCTTTCAACTATGGGGGAGGCACTTGCTATAGGCAATTCTGCCTTTTGCCTCCCTCAATCACATAGAAACAAAATCAAAAATTCACAAGAACTAATAGAGATCGGATATCTTGGTAAAGAATTAATTATAACTCAACGGAAAGGTTTCTTGACTTTCAAATAAGGGATAAAGTATTATAAGTATTCTCTGGCGATAATTACGTGGATAATAGGATCCTGAATTGGGCGTAGGTTCTCGGTATATATTGGATTAGAGAAGGGAATTAGTTCACGTTATACACTTTCACTTCGACTTGGATACACAAAGAATAATAAACACATACGAATAAAATCTGAGAGTATTCTGACTAAGTAACATGTGTAAAGATGACTATGTAACATACGTACAATTAAAGGTCTGTGGTTTAACACAATTTCTCTTAGCAATATCTCGTACTTAATGAATCACTGTATGGATCAAAGTTATAGGAATCTTACACAGGAATCAAAGGTTCAGGATAGATCTTAGGCACAGATCTATAATTATATGTAATAGAATACTCGCATATTTTATCTTACCTTCACAATAATAGCCACAACTTAAAACACTCGGAGACACTTAGGGTAAAGGGTAGAGGTAGCCATGAACGAGAATCTGGACGACGTAGGACTCGTGGTTCTGCTGGGCTGGACGTCAGGGGGAACTGCCTCTCTCTCAAGTACAGGGAAGTTGGATCCGGGCTCCTCTAGTCAATCTCGTTCAGGTTGAGACTCAATACCCATCCTTTCTCACAGCCGGCTTAACCAGTGAAAGGAAGCAATAGTATTTGCTAACTTCCTTCAATTTCAGTCAGGCTATAGTCAGTTTATTTTTAGAACTCGGGTTGATCTATCTCAATAACATAGGGACATGTGGATGTCATTGTTTTGGCTATGATGAAGACAATTCTTAATCTAAAAATACACTGAAATTATTGATCTAAACTTACGGAGATTCTCGATCTCTCGATATGGCCCTCCTATTTTTAAAAGGTGGCATAGTTGCGTAATGAATGATTTTCTGTTCATCGTGATATCTGGCTTTTCTTAGTTTGCAGGCCATAGGTTCTTTATTTATCACTTTGGTTGCACTATTCCCAGTCTTCCCGGGAAGTGCTGTAGAGGGAGTGCTGGGATTCCCATCGATGTAGATATTGCAACGGTTCTTGGTGGGGAACTTGCATAAATAGTTCCTCACTATATTGCAAATTGGGCTGGAGCTGGTTATATGCCTTTGCGTTTGTCTCTGTCCTTGCCATTGGAGGAGCAGGGGTCCCTGTGATTGGTCTGGGCTCAAACTCCTTTCTTGGGCAGACTGACCTAGACTCCCGGAGATTAGAGCATGGGTAGGACTGGGAAAAGGGATAGACTGACCTATTTCGGCCGGTATTAAAGCTTGAGAAACTGGTCGGGTCCTATTATCTCTCTCCTTCTTTCGGTGTTGTCTTCTCCTGTTCCTCCTCGTTTCTTTAATGACAGCTATTCTGGTTTTGTTACGCTGCTCGAAGCCATGGTTTCCCAACCCCGTCATTTAAGTTGCGTAGGTTCTAACGAGAGTAAACACAAAGTAAAGTGCTACGCTAACTGAAGGGAATGAGTCAGCTCTTCATAGCCTATTTACTGTGAGGGCAGAAGTTGTCCCGTCCTAGAATCGCGGGAGGTTATGATTCTGTAAATTGTTTATTGAGAAAGAAAGTATTAATTTGTAAGATTGTTAATAAAGCTTCTTCTTTACGATAGGGTTTCATGTGTCCCTATGATACAGTGATAACTATGTACACCTTCAACTACAATTCAGTGTACTGTTACGACCGGGGCTACGAATGAAACAAGGGCACTTAAAGATTGGACTAGTAATAGGGCACTATGCAACAACGGTACGCTAGATCCAAACCCTCGAACTTATATGCCGGCGAACCAAATACTTATACCCTCCAGAGTTAATCTGCGATAGCGGGGTATCCTTAACTGGGCATAAATGTACTCTACTTCAGGCTAACCCACACTGGTATAGCCTGATAACAAACAAGATGCAAGTTACGTTAAAATGCATAAAAAGGAATCTATGGAAAGATCAATTAAATCACTCCAAGATTTAATACAGCAAAAAGATGCTTCAATACAGTTACTCTATACAACAATAAACTCTTCACTGCTATCTAAAAGAAAGTGAAGTATAGTCCTACAGCATAGACCTGGAAACTTCTGAAGAAAGTCTGATGCTCATAAGATGCTCGTATCTAATCTTGAACTATATAAAGGCAGGAGGCAGGACACCACACGTGTAAAAGGAATACACTAAAAGATAGGACATATAATGTTAACTGACACGAGAATACTATAAATGCGCAACTGTAGCAATGCTTGACACTAAAAGAAGTACTTCCTCATCAATGAAACAGTCTGCTATGGTTGTGCAACTCAACAACAAACTAGACTAATAAATGCTGTGAATAATAATGCATACATATTAAAGAGCTTATATTAAATACTAATAAGTGTCTACTCGATTCATAATGTCTAGCTGGGATTCTCTAGGTAAGGAACTGGGGTTGAGCAAGGCAGGCTCGTAGCCTAGCGATGTCCTTAAGACTGCATCCTTTAACCCGTTGAGCCCCGGCTAGTTATAATATTTTGTTCACCCCAGTCCCAAGCCATTTTAACTTATTTTTTTTGTTTGCTAAAATGGAAGACAAGGATGAGAAATGAAAAAACAAACAAAAAATCACCTCGGATATTTTTTTTTTGGGGGGGGGGGAGCCTCCAAAAAATGTGTAGAGCCAAAATGGAAGAGAATGGTGAGAAATGAAGAACAAAACTAAAACAAAACTCACCTCGGTCATTTTGGGGGCGGGGGGGGGGGTCGAAAGTTCGTCTCCCCCGCATGACCACCCGCCCGGGAGCACTAGGGTGAAAACGGAGTATGGCATTGTACGGCATACATCCTATGGAGTGTCTCACATAAATCTCAAGCCTCTAGCTCCCATACGACCGGAGTAATGAAGGTTCAAAGTGGCGGTGAACTAAGGGTGTAAAGTATCCCCACTAAGCCCACCACCACCAGCCGCGCGGCTGTCTTGGCCCGCTCACACCTACCGGCCCGGCTCCCACACACACTACGGTACCTCCCCCTCCTATTCTCCCGCCATTTCCTACCTTACGAGCCACGTAATGATTTTAATATGCCGGACGCACGTGATGCATCGCTGGGAGTTGGTGATAACAAACTGCCGACGCATCACGTGCGACGCTGGGTCTCACTAGGTTAAGTTACGTTAATTGACTAGGGTGCTCTCTTGATAGATCCAGATCACAAGTATCTGGTTCTATCCTGGCGACCCTCTAAAGACAAGCAAAGAGGCAGCAAAGTGTGGAACTGGCACAGGCCAAAACCCTCAGTCAACACAATGCTGCACTCGCAAAGGACGCAACCGAAAAGACAACACAGGCTACCACAGGACCGGTCGAAGTCGTGTAGGTATAGGCAAACCGTACACACATCGGAGACAACGACTACAGTTACCTTATCCCAGTCTAGCATTAAATAAAAGAGCAGAAACACTAAATCAATAATGGATACACACCAAGTTCTTAACCAATATAATAACTAAGAACCCTCAAACCTATTCTAAGTACATGTAAATATCTCTGAGGATGGCGCATGCAATACAATGGGCCGGCTATGGAAACCGTATGCAGAACCCAAGGGGATAAGTAATTGAATAAAGGCGAGAAGTAATGGAAAAGAAAAAGGGTCAGAGAGAGAGACAGTGGTAAAGGGGGTGATCGGGAGAGAATATGCAAAGGGATGTTAGAAGCACGCGCGCCATGCCTGTCCTGATGAGGACAGCTCCTGGGGACCCTCATGTAGGAGGCAAGTTACACACAGCAAAGGCGTGATGGTCGGCCAATCACGAGCTGAGACGTCACAAGACAGCATGTGTCACGTGACACAGCGCCCGCACCTACAGACACTCACTACCATCTCGCTCTGAAAGTCTCTCTCATTCCCACGCTGGTACTATCATCACTACTATTGATATAAAGTATACCCCGTTGTCACAGACGAAAACAAAGACCACCACTGGACTGTCTGTAACAATGCGATCACAGGCAAAGAAAGAACAACATTCTCGGATAACTGTAGCCCATTTCGATGTCCCTGGCGAGCGCTAGTGGCTAACGAGAGGCGATTCTGCCCACGCTGGTAGACGTCACACCCCGCCCAAGATATGGGATGCTCAACATGAGGCGAGCACCATATCTGACAAGGCAGAATGCCGACAAGACCAGTCACCTCTAGCCACTCCACCAGAAATGAAATGCAAAGCTCAATTCTTACATAAAACAACATATTGACATAAAGAAAATCTTATAACCCCTCCCAAACACAATAGTATTATTTAGCCTGCTATGCTCCCTGAGCGAGCTTCACAGAGCCCAGCCTACTAAGTGAAAGACAGGTTCAACTTAGGACTTTAGCTATAACATTGGCAACCTATAATTAACTATAAAAAAGAAAGAGTTTTTATGTGATTTTTTTTATTTAATGTTAATGTTGTTTTTGACGGCTGCTCTACAGGGGCAAGCCTGGTTTTTCTCCACTCTCAAAAACACACTTGACTGAACGGCGAGGGTTCTCCTGCAAACATACCCTCCCGTGACAAACAATCAGCCAAAACATTATCAGTGCCCTTAACATGCCACACATCCAACTTGTGTTCCGGCAGCAAAACAACACCTGGCACTGATAAACTGCCCAGTTCATCACAAGACTGGCACTTCTCTTCGCTCTCTCCGGCAACGGGACCTGCCAATAACCTTTCACTAGTTCTACCTTCGTGATAAATGAAGCAGCCCCGATGCGGTCTATGATGTCGTCAACTCTGGGTAATGGATAGGCGTCTGTCAGGGATAATGCACACACACTCTTGCAATCAACATACACACGGATTTTGCCACTCAACTCAGGTTGCAAACTCACTGGCAACGACCACTCACGATATCCCGTATCCCTCAGACCTCTTTTCCATAATTATGTAGTCGAGCTCTACTTTTACGACAGGCTGTCGAGCAGGATTTATACGGTAGGGAATTAACTTGAGCCTTGCACTGTCTCCAGCCTCTATGTTGGATTCTACCCCGTACATCAGGCCTGGAGAAGCAACAAACATGCGGACGTACTGCCACAGCCTAGTAAACAACTTCTTGACGCTTAGGAACAAGAGGTTGCAACTTATCTCGAAAAACAACATGCTCATTGCCCTCCCACAACCCAGAAGAGACCGCAGCTTGTAAACTATAGTCTCCCTCCTTCTCCACCTTCGTCCCTAGAACAGCCAGGTCATGAGAGGGACAATCAGTACCACCTGTGCAGTCACTCCCATAGTTCATAATGGCTAAAGCTTCCCCGCCGATACCGTACATGCGCACCCCCGCATTCCTTACGACTACATCTGCCTGCGCAGCATCACCGCCTTCAGCGACATGGCCAGATACAGTCGGTCTATGGTAGGGCTGTTGCATATTACTAGAGCAGCATTGGGAGGCTATGCGACGACCGGGCGCATCAACTCCACAGCCAACCTCGCCAATCTGCTCAATGTCCTTAGTCTGACCACCACCCTTGGCAGCCATGAGTCGACCCTGACCTGAAAACCATGCCAAATCCTCATCGCCCACCTTGAACCACTGAAACAACGAGGCCAACGGCTGACTAACACTCAAGTGACCTGCCAGCGGAACCTCGTGCACCGCATGAGTTGTGAGGCCTGGGTGCTCGGCACAAACAGTGGGGTATGAACCGAGCAGGGGCTGGAGCGCTGCACACTGCTGCTCAGGCAGGTGCTCTAGCGCTTCCACAGCCACCTGGCTCGTGTCCCCCGCCCACTGTTCCACCGAGACATGACAATCCCAACTCTCCTCCACCTGAGCCCCACTACCCCCCTCTCCTTCTCCACCTTGGCCGCTGCAGACCAACATAGGGACAGTAAGCTGCTCATGTGGTTGCCTCACAAACTCCTTTAACAGGTACACATGACATGCCTCCCCGTCCTCGAGATCAATAGCCACGTTCCCACAACTCTCCTCCACCTGGTGTTACGACTGGGGTTCAAATATATCAGGGCTCTTATTCATTGGACTAGTAATGGCATAAATGCTACAACGGAAAGTGCTAGCTCCAACCTCTGATGTATATTCCCAGTGAACAAAGAACACAAATACTCTACAGAGTTCTATATGCAATAATAGGCTATCAAACTCTCAATAAATGTGCGTCTACTCTAGGCTTAATGTTATGTGAAAACAGCCTATTACTACCTATAACCGAAGGTGCTTGGTCATGGTATGCAAAGTAAGGTGGTAAGAGAAGTTACAGCTTACGTTACTTTAACCCTTAAAAAGCGGCTCACCACATAAGTCGTTTTTAATAAAGCTGGACTATGTGGCGGCGCTCGACATAGGTCGAGTGGCAATTTCAGCACGTAATGTTGCTGAGAGAGAGAGACAAGTGGTGGCAGGAGACTAGCGAGCGTATGACTGCTCCAGACCACCGCGGCGAACCTACTGACACGAATCTCAGCTCCCTCCTCCCTCTCTCACTCGCTACATACTGAATTATATGGGGAAAGTACCGAATTACATGCTTTTTGCACTCGCGTTGCACGGTTATTGCAAGAAAACTATCCATCATACAAGGATCGTTATGGTGTCATTCGAAAGCTCTGTTTATGCCCTTTCAGGGATAGATACTTGTTTTACGTTCTGGGTCTTATTTAGGCATGAAAATGATCACGTAAACAGCCCTATTTTGGCTAAAAACACCCCGCTGGGGCGGTACATATAAATAAACCGCATAGGCCGCTAAAGAAGGGTTAATCGAATAAATGTCAGGCATTCCTGCATGAAAGAAAGTGCACTAAAGTCCTTCAACACTAACAAGGAATCTTCTTTAAATGTTAGATGCTATAAAGATGCTCGTATCGGAAATGGAACCCAAAAAGGCAGGCAGCTGAACAATGCTCGTGCAGGCTATGCACACACAAAGGTAGAATATATAATGCCGTCGGAGCCAAGAATATCCTAAACACTAAAACAATAATAATAATCGCCACGACAATGCAGTATTCCTATCAACAAAAAAAGCCTAAGTCGTTTGTGTCTCAATACATCAAACTAGGCTGCGAAATGCTTGTGTAATCATAAACGGGTATACAAAAAAAGAGTAATTGGTTTAATATACTTAATGTCTACTGTGACTGATAAAGTCTAGCTAGAGTCAATGATACGAGATACTGGTGCGCATGGCATGCCGAATAGCCTAGTGCAAATTTCAAGTCTGTGCGTCAAATATTACGGTATAATGAAGGGTAGCTCTCTTGAGAAACCTTAACCTGACCAAGCGCGATATAGACCTAGGGGCTAGGGTAGTTATTTGTGCAATTCTAGCCTTGGATTCTGACAGAATTCGTTATATTTACAATATAGAGCATTATTTGTTTTCGGTATGCTTTTATTTTACATATATGATGTATATATGAACCTTCAAGAGTGCTAAAATAAGTGGGGAAAAGCATTTGGGTGGTGAAAAAACGAAGATATTGGCCACCCGGTCATAATCTCAGGCGAGAGAGAGCCACAGGCAACCCTCCCCTCTCGCTATCTGTGAGTCAACTGAGACGAGCGGGGCGGTGTGTGCCGGTGTCTGGGTGTTGCATAACGATCTTTTATGCAACCCACTTGTGCTACATTATCGCGGGTGAGAAAAAAAACCGATAAATGATGATAATAAGAGGATAAATAGGCGATAATTGAGGAGGGGGGGAGGGGGGAATAAGGTGGGGAAGGAGGGGAGGGGGAGGGGTGAGAAACACATGGATGAGTACTAGAGGGGAATTATCTCACCCAGAGACAAAATCCTTTGTTTTGATAGGCCCTTTTTTTTTTGGAAGGCTTTTTTTATGGTCTTGCTTCCGTGAGGCCTATCGCGTTCCCTATAGGAAAGCCTTCCATAAGGCCTATCGCGCTTGCCGGGTTAATACCGAAGTATTAAGCGTTCTCCTGGCGTACCTCAAAGACAAACAACGAGCTTAGAACAGTGCAGAATGGTATAGGCAAAAAGCCCTCATTCGTGCATGCTCTACTCTCAATGGCACACAGACTAGAATTTACTCAATCAACTCCAGTTCTCAGGTATGTCGTGCCGCTTTTAACTAAAGCCAGCACTCATAGGAAACAATACCTTATAATATCAGACTCCTAGTCTAGCATTATCTAATCCAGCAGAAAACTAATAATTAAAGGAAGCAGTACTAAACAATATGAATGCCAACCAATGCTTCGTGATCAACTTATCTTAACAACTAACATACATGGGTTATATCAGACCTTAATGCACAATACAATTGGCCAGCATTAAGCTGATTTTGCAGAGTTAACCAGAGGGGGTATAATATTAATAAAAGGTGGTGAAAGATGTGGAAAATGAGGAGAGATAGGCAGAGGAAAAGATTCTCAGGTGCGAGCGGGGGGACAGGTAGCAAGGGATGAGATAGATGCGTTCTAGAAACCAGATCTGAGGGAGAGAGTGGCGGAGGAAACTGTATATATACTCGCACTAGCTCGAGGCGCGTGGGAAAAAAGCGGTTACAAGTCCTCTAGCCACTAGCAAGGGAGCTCAGCATGTTAAAGGACCTCTCTCAACCAACCCCCACGAGGCAGCCAGCCGTGACGTCATCGAGCGGGACAAAAACAACTGCGCGTCCCTCTCACTCTGTTCTACTCTCTCTCTCTCTCCCAGATCCCATCATTACTAGTTAATGATAAAACATATACTTTACAATTAAATATATAAAGCCTTGACATGGGTGAAAACAAAGAGCCTTTCTGGACTGCCCATGACACGAGCTTTCATATGAAATAAAGCACACTCTAATACACAAACTGTAGCCCCATCCACTGCCCTGGCGATCCTAGCGAGTCACTGTAGGACAAGCCATGCGGTTCTAACGGAGTGGTTAACGTCACACTGGGAACTACTCTGTCGCGGAGTGCCATCACGTCCAACCATCTCACTAGCTGGGACAGGTTCTGGGGCCACTCCGGAGCTCATCTTTGATCCTAATACTGAGTCGCCAAGAAGAGCCGCTGGATCAAAACTCACAAAACTTCTCCCAACTTTAGCTTTCTCCTTCCAAACGTTCCTCAGCTGGTCTAGAGACTGAGGAATAGGCTGTGACACCTTAGATGTACGAGATCAGGGTGTCAACACACGCCATCTGCTGTAATTGACACCTCTCGACCAAACTTCTGCCCCTCCCTACTTACGTCGGCCGCCCTCTCGGCAGCGACTAAGGGTGGAACCTCAGAAGTAGGCACCGCAAAGTCGTTGCCGAGAAGAAGGTCGACGCCCTCTACTGGCAATTTCTCTACGATTCCAACATCTATCTCTCGTGTCACACCATCAACCTCCACTCAAACCAACGGGTATGACTGTGTA
This sequence comes from Paralithodes platypus, assembly GCA_032716605.1. Lineage (NCBI taxonomy): Eukaryota > Metazoa > Arthropoda > Malacostraca > Decapoda > Lithodidae > Paralithodes > Paralithodes platypus. Next base: position 22,622,943 of record CM064547.1, on the reverse strand, counting down.
GCATTAATACCCTGCAACACAACTACCCGTGCCGCGTTTATAGGTTGGCCTGTAAAGTTTTTCATCTGAGTCTGGGATGCACCTGTATCACGCAACAAACTCCAACCCATGCTTGCAACCAGCCCAACTCATGCAGCCACGCCCTCTATGGTCGCAAAAAACATCGCGGACAGGTTTCGAGCCTTCCGGACACTCCTCCACTGGGCTGTGCCCCCGCATCTGACATATCACCCCGGGCAAAATGCAGAAGACCTCAGAAACACCCCAATGTTGCTAGCCAAAGACACGACTGCTGTAGGTTGGTTACTAGGGCAGGAATGTGCAAAATGCCCCTTATTATCACACCTAAAGCACTCTACTTCACCCTTGGACTTCCCCTGAGGTGGGGAAGGGCCCTAACCTTTCTTAAACGGGACGGTTTTTGGTTTGTGATCAAAATTAGTATCATTGCTCTTACTTTCGTTATTAAATGTTGCAATCACTGACTCGGGGGGTTGGAGTGTTGCGCCCCTTGTTAACTGCATCGGTCCATTGTGCAGACCCGCACCCACGAATCAGCGATACTCTCAGGTCAGCCAACTCAACTGCCTTTTGTAGAGTTTTAGGTTGTTTCTATTTGAGGTTCAAAGTCAGGTCGCCGCCTGTGCATTTAAACAAATTGCTCTAGAAGGAATAATTGCTCAATCTCGTCGAATGTCGTCACCTTCTCTGACCTCAGCCAATTTCTCAAAGCATCAGACAGTTCCCGGGCATCTTCTAGAAAATTGCACTCACGACCCTTCGTAACACCCCGAAACTTCAACCTATATGTCTCTGGTTGTAACTCGTATGCCGCAGAACAGCTTCCTTCAATACCTCGTAATCGATGCAAGACTCCAAGGGCAACGCATCATATGCCTTGAGTCCTTTACCCAACCAACCTAGAGGAAACAAGGGCTGCCCACTTAACCTCGGGCCATTGGTGCTCCCGGCACTTCTTCTGAAAAACGCAGGAAAAAACTCGGTGACACCCGACTCGTCAAATGCAGGGACTAACTTAAGAAGGTGCGATAAAGACTGATCAAGACCTCGATTCCCAGAAACCGAGACGCAGCCCTGTCGACTCCACCCGAAACTTATCAAGCTCTATGTCTGCACAGTACTTCGTAGCCTCAACCTGTAGCTCAGCCTCACGTATGGCCTTTCTCTCCTCAGCCTGAATCCTAAGCTCAGACTCACACTTTCGTTGCTCGAGCTCAGCCACATGCCTTCGTTGCTCAGCCTGCTGGTTAAGTTTGGCGAGTTCGAGCTGAAACAACATCTCGGCAGACAAACCTTGAGGAGTGGGTGCTACTATTGGGTACCCAACCCGTGATTCACCTAGAGGCATACCACAACCGCCAGCGGGTATCGGGCTGCGGGAACGTACCCGGCTCCGGAGCCCGAGGGGGCGCCATGGTAGGAGTCGGGTGGAATGGGGGCTGGGCAGAAGGTGACCCAGCTCCCGCTCCACCCGAAGCCCCCCGCAGCCCACCGAGCACACAGGTAACCAGCTCACTTCTCGACAAACCGCTAGTACCGGGAAACCCTAAGACCGTGGCTACACACTGTAGTCCGTACCGGTCTAGCCCTGACACACGATCCGCTGACACAGGCTCCTCCAAAAATATCCGAGCATCATTCTCACTGTTCACCCCCCAAGCGCCCCTAGACAACTCCACCTTCTCCACCTCCTCGCCTGCTTCCCTTACTGTGTCCTCACTGTGCACTGATCTGTCGTTCGACATAGTGTCCACCGGAAATCCTCAACGTTTATAAAAAAAAAAAAAAATACCTAAACTCTCATGTAGCACTATTCACTCAAAAAAAATGCTTGAAGACAACTCAAGTGCTATACTACGTTGCCAAAAAAATTCCAACGTGTCCAAAATATTCCTCAAAAAACAAATGTCCAAAAATCCTGCAATTATTTCTTAGTTCACTAATTTCGACATTTGGTATGACGACTAAGATAAGATACTAGGCAAGGTCGCCATTTGTTATGACCGGGGCTACGAATAAAACAAGGGCACTTAAAGATTGGACTAGTAATAGGGCACTATGCAACAACGGTACGCTAGATCCAAACCCTCGAACTTATATGCCGGCTAACAAAACACCTTATACCCTCCAGAGTTAATCTGCGATAACGGGGTATCCTTAACTGGGCATAAATGTACTCTACTTCATGCTAACCCACACTGGTATAGCCTGATAACAAACAAGATGCAAGTTACTGTAAAATGCCTAAAAAGGAATCTATGGAAAGATCAATTAAATCACTCAAAGATTTAATACAACAAAAACTTGCTTCAATACAGTTACTCTAAACAACAATAAACTCTTCACTCCTATCTGAAAGAAAGTGAAGTATCGTACTACAGCATAGACCTGGAAACTTCTGAAGCAAGTCTGATGCTCATAAGATGCTCGTATCTAATCTAAACTATATAAAGGCAGGAGGCAGGACACCACACGTGTAAATGGAATACACCACAGATAGGACATATAATGTTAACTGACACGAGAATACTATAAATGCGCAACGGTAGCCATGCTCGGCACTAAAAGAAGTACTTCCTCATCAACGAAACAGTCTGATATGGTTGTGCAACTCAACACCAACCTAGGACTAATAAATGCTGTGAATAATAATGCGTACATATCAAAGAGCTTATATCTAAATACTAATAAGTGTCTACTCGATTAATAATGTCCTGAGCTGGGATTACTCTAGGGTAAGGAACTGGGGTTGAGCAAGGCAGGCTCGTTAAGCCTAGCGATGTCCTTAAGACTGCATCCTTTAAGTTACGTTAATTGACTAGGGTGCTCTCTGGATAGATCCAGCAGATCACAAGGTAATCCTGGTTTCTATCCTGGCGACCCTCTTTATAAAGACAAGCAAAGAGGCAGCAAAGTGTGGAAACTGGCACAGGCCAAAACCCTCAGTTCAAACCACAATGCTGCACTCGCAAAGGACGCAACCGAAAAAGACAACACAGGCTACCACCAGGACCGGTCGAAGTCGTTGTACGGTATAGGCAAAACCGTACCAACACATCGCGTACAACGCACTAACAGTTACCTTATCCCAGTTCGCCTCAAATAAAAGAGCAGGAGAAACACTAAATCAATAATGGAGGACACACTAGTTATTAAACCTATACTAAATAAGAACCCCTCAAACCTATTCTTTCTAAGTACATGTAAAATATCTCTGAGGATGCGGCGCATGCAATACAATGGGCGG
>CM064547.1:22498668-22619575 GCA_032716605.1 Paralithodes platypus | reverse complement strand
ACAGCTTCTTGCGCAGTACAGGTGCATAGTGCGTTCCTTTTATTGAGTATTGTTCACATGTGGGGGAGGTTCCTCTCACACTGCTCTCCTAGAAAAAGTTGAAAGGAAGGCCTTTCGTATCATTAACTCCCCTCCACATCAACCCACTCTCTGCAATCTCTCTCTCTCCGCCGCAATGTTGCATCTCTCTCGCTAGTCTATCTCTACTATACTAATCAGTTTTCCTCAGATCTTTCCCAGTGCATACCACCTCCTTTACGTAGGTCAGTGGTAACCACGTCTTGCAACTCCCAGCCCCCCTACTCCTGTGCAGCTCTCATAACCCCAGAGTGAAACGTTACTCTCAAACTTTCTTCTACTCAAAACAGCTTGAGCTCTGGAACTTTCTCCTCCCAGAAATCAGTCTTTCCCTCTTCCTATGAACTTAAATATTGCATTCAAACTCTGTGTGGTCCCATGCATTTTTGGATCGACGTCCGTGCCCTTGATTTTTGGCCCCTGTCCCTCTTTCAACTATGGGGGAGGCACTTGCTATAAAGCAATTCTAATCTGCCTATTTAGTTGCCCCCTTCCCTCAGATCACATAAGAAACAAAATCAAAAATTCACAAGAACTAATAGAGAATCGGATATCTTGGTAAAGAATTAATTATAACTCAACGGAAAGGTTTCTTCTTTCTTGTGACTTTCCAAATAAGGGGATAAAGTCATTATAAGTATTCTCTGGCGATAATTACGTGGATATTAGGATCCTGACTTGGGCGTAGGTTCCTCGGGTATAATATTGGATTAGAGAATGGAATTAGTTCACGTGTATACACTTTCACTTTCGACTTGGATACACAAAGAAGAATACACACATAACGAATAAAATGCTGAGAGTAATTCTGACTAAGTGAACATGTGTCAAAGATGACTATGTAACATACGTACAATTAAAGGTCTGTGGTTTAACACAATTTCTCTTAGCAATAATCTCGTAACTTAATGAATCACTGTAATGGATCAAAGTTTTAGGAATCTTACACAGGAATCAAGGTTCAGGATAGATCTTAGGCACAGATCCTAATAATTTATGTAATAGAATACTCCGCATATTGTATCTTACCTTCACAATAATAGCAACAACTTAAAACACTCGGAGACACATAGGGTAAAGGGTAGAGGTAGCCATGAGCGAGAATCTGGACGACATAGGACTCGTGGTTCTGCTGGGCTGGACGTCAGGGGGAACTGCCTCTCTCTCAAAGTACAGGGAAGGTTGGATCCGGGCTCCTCTAGTCAATCTCGTTCTCAGGTTGGAGACTCAATAATACCCATCCTTTTCGTCACAGTCCGGCTTAACCAGTGAAAGGAAGCATAGTATTTTGCTAACTTCCTTCCAGATTTCAGAGTCAGTGCTAATAGTCAGGTTTTATATTTTCCTAGAACTCGGGTTTGATCTAACCCTCACTAACATATGGACATGTGGAGGTCATTGTTTTGGCTATGATGAAACAATTCTTAATCTAAAAATACACTGAAATTATTGATCTAAACTTACGGAGATTCTCGATCTCTCGATATGGCCCTCCTATTTTTAAAAGGTGGCATAGTTGCGTAATGAATGATTTTCTGTTCATCGTGATATCTGGCTTTTCTTAGTTTGCAGGCCATAGGTTCTTTAATTATCACTTTGGTTGCACTATTCCCAGTCTTCCCGGGAAGTGCTGTAGAGGGAGTGCTGGGATTCCCATCGATGTCGATATTGCAACGGTTCTTGGTGGGGAACTTGCATAAATAGTTCCTCACTATATTGCAAATTGGGCTGGAGCTGGTTATATGCCTTTGCGTTTGTCTCTGTCCTTGCCATTGGAGGAGCAGGGGTCCCTGTGATTGGTCTGGGCTCGAACTCCTTTCTTGGGCAGACTGACCTAGACTCCCAGAGATTAGAGCATGGGTAGGACTGGGAAAAGGGGTAGACTGACCTATTTCGGCCGGAATTAAAGCTTGAGAAACTGGTCGGGTCCTATTATCTCTCTCCTTCTTTCGGTGTTGTCTTCTCCTGTTCCTCCTCGTTTCTTTAATGACAGCTATTCTGGTTTTGTTACGCTGCTCAAAGCCATGGTTTCCCAACCCCGTCATTTAAGTTGCGTAGGTTCTAACGAGAGTAAACACAAAGTAAAGTGCTACGCTAACTGAAGGGAATGAGTCAGCTCTTCATAGCCTATTTACTGTGAGGGCAGAAGTTGTCCCGTCCTAGAATCGCGGGAGGTTATGATTCTGTAAATTGATTATTGAGAAAGAAAGTATTAATTTGTAAGATTGTTAATAAAGCTTCTTCTTTACGATAGGGTTTCCATGTGTCCCTATGATACATTGATAACTAATGTACACCTTCAACTACAATTCAGTGTACTGTTACGACCGGGCTACGAATGACACAAGGGCACTTAAGATTGGAGTAGTAATAGGGCACTATGCAACAACGGTACGCTAGATCCAAACCCTCGAACTTATATGCCGGCGAACCAAATACTTATACCCTCCAGAGTTAATCTGCGATAGCGGGGTATCCTTAACTGGGCATAAATGTACTCTACTTCAGGCTAACCCACACTGGTATAGCCTGATAACAAACAAGATGCAAGTTACGTTTAAAATGCATAAAAAGGAATCTATGGAAAGATCAATTAAATCACTCCAAGATTTAATACAGCAAAAAGATGCTTCAATACAGTTACTCTATACAACAATAAACTCTTCACTGCTATCTGAAAGAAAGTGAAGTATAGTCCTACAGCATAGACCTGGAAACTTCTGAAGAAAGTCTGATGCTCATAAGATGCTCGTATCTAATCTTGAACTATATAAAGGCAGGAGGCAGGACACCACACGTGTAAATGGAATACACTAAAAGATAGGACATATAATGTTAACTGACACGAGAATACTATAAATGCGCAACTGTAGCAATGCTTGACACTAAAAGAAGTACTTCCTCATCAATGAAACAGTCTGCTATGGTTGTGCAACTCAACAACAAACTAGACTAATAAATGCTGTGAATAATATAGCATACATATCAAAGAGCTTATATTAAATACGAATAAGTGTCTACTCGATTCATAATGTCTAGCTGGGATTACTCTAGGTAAGGAACTGGGGTTGAGCATGCAGGCTCGTAGCCTAGCGATGTCCTTAAGACTGCATCCTTTAACCCGTTGAGCCCCGGCTATTTATAATATTTTGTTCACCCCAGTCCCAAGCCATTTTAACTTATTTTTTTTGTTTGCTAAAATGGAAGACAAGGATGAGAAATGAAAAACACAAACAAAAATCACCTCGGATATTTTTTTTTGGGGGGGGGGGAGCCTCCAAAAAATTTGTAGAGCCAAAATGGAAGAGAATGGTGAGAAATGAAGAACAAAACTAAAACAAAACTCACCTCGGTCATTTGGGGGGCGGGGGGGGGGGGTCGAAAGTTCGTCTCCCCCGCATGACCACCCGCCCGGGAGCACTAGGGTGAAAACGGAGTATGGCATTGTACGGCATACATCCTATGGAGTGTCTCACATAAATCTCAAGCCTCTAGCTCCTATACGACCGGAGTAATGAAGGTTCAAAGTGGCGGTGAACTAAGGGTGTAAAGTATCCCCACTAAGCCCACCACCACCAGCCGCGCGGCTGTCTTGGCCCGCTCACAACCTACCGGCCCGGCTCCCACACACACTACGGTTACCTCCCCCTCCTATTCTCCCGCCATTTCCTACCTTACGAGCCACGTAATGATTTTAATATGCCGGACGCACGTGATGCGTCGCTGGGAGTTGGTGATAACAAACTGCCGACGCATCACGTGCGACGCTGGGTCTCACTAGGTTAAGTTACGTTAATTGACTAGGGTGCTCTCTGGATAGATCCAGATCACAAGAATCTGGTTCTATCCTGGCGACCCTCTAAAGACAAGCAAAGAGGCAGCAAAGTGTGGAACTGGCACAGGCCAAAACCCTCAGTCAACACAATGCTGCACTCGCAAAGGACGCAACCGAAAAGACAACACAGGCTACCACAGGACCGGTCGAAGTCGTGTAGGTATAGGCAAACCGTACACACATCGGAGACAACGACTACAGTTACCTTATCCCAGTCTAGCATTAAATAAAAGAGCAGAAACACTAAATCAATAATGGATACACACCAAGTTCTTAACCTATATAATAACTAAGAACCCTCAAACCTATTCTAAGTACATGTAAATATCTCTGAGGATGGCGCATGCAATACAATGGGCCGGCTATGGAAACCGTATGCAGAACCCAAGGGGATAAGTAATTGAATAAAGGCGAGAAGTAATGGAAAAGAAAAATGGTCAGAGAGAGAGACAGTGGTAAAGGGGGTGATCGGGAGAGAATATGCAAAGGGATGTTAGAAGCACGCGCGCCAAGCCTGTCCTGATGAGGACAGCTCCTGGGGACCCTCATGTAGGAGGCAAGTTACACACAGCAAAGGCGTGATGGTCGGCCAATCACGAGCTGAGACGTCACAAGACAGCATGTGTCACGTGACACAGCGCCCGCACCTACAAACACTCACTACCATCTCGCTCTGAAAGTCTCTCTCATTCCCACGCCGGTACTATCATCACTACTATTGATATAAAGTATACCCCGTTGTCACAGACGAAAACAAAGACCACCACTGGACTGTCTGTGACAATGCGATTACAAGGAAAGAAAGAACAACATTCTCTGATAACTGTAGCCCATTTCGATGTCCCTGGCGAGCGCTAGTGGCTAACGAGAGGCGATTCTGCCCACGCTGGTAGACGTCACACCCCGCCCAAGATATGGGATGCTCAACATGAGGCGAGCACCATATCTGACAAGGCAGAATGCCGACAAGACCCGTCACCTCTAGCCACTCCACCAGAAATGAAATGCAAAGCTCAATTCTTACATAAAACAACATATTGACATAAAGAAAATCTTATAACCCCTCCCAAACACAATAGTATTATTTAGCCTGCTATGCTCCCTGAGCGAGCTTCACAGAGCCCAGCCTACTAAGTGAAAGACAGGTTCAACTTAGGACTTTAGCTATAACATTGGCAACCTATAATTAACTATAAAAAAGAAAGAGTTTTATGTGATTTTTTTTATTTAATGTTAATGTTGTTTTTGACGGCTGCTCTACAGGGGCAAGCCTGGTTTTTCTCCACTCTCAAAAACACACTTGACTGAACGGCGAGGGTTCTCCTGCAAACATACCCTCCCGTGACAAACAATCAGCCAAAACATTATCAGTGCCCTTAACATGCCACACATCCAACTTGTGTTCCGGCAGCAAAACAACACCTGGCACTGATAAACTGCCCAGTTCATCACAAGACTGGCACTTCTCTTCGCTCTCTCCGGCAACGGGACCTGCCAATAACCTTTCACTAGTTCTACCTTCGTGATAAATGAAGCAGCCCCGATGCGGTCTATGATGTCGTCAACTCTGGGTAATGGATAGGCGTCTGTCAGGGATAATGCACACACACTCTTGCAATCAACATACACACGGATTTTGCCACTCAACTCAGGTTGCAAACTCACTGGCAACGACCACTCACGATATCCCGTATCCCTCAGACCTCTTTTCCATAATTATGTAGTCGAGCTCTACTTTTACGACAGGCTGTCGAGCAGGATTTATACGGTAGGGAATTAACTTGAGCCTTGCACTGTCTCCAGCCTCTATGTTGGATTCTACCCCGTACATCAGGCCTGGAGAAGCAACAAACATGCGGACGTACTGCCACAGCCTAGTAAACAACTTCTCTTGACGCTTAGGAACAAGAGGTTGCAACTTATCTCGAAAAACAACATGCTCATTGCCCTCCCACAACCCAGACGAGACCGCAGCTTGTAAACTATAGTCTCCCTCCTTCTCCACCTTCGTCCCTAGAACAGCCAGGTCATGAGAGGGACAATCAGTACCACCTGTGCAGTCACTCCCATAGTTCATAATGGCTAAAGCTTCCCCGCCGATACCGTACATGCGCACCCCCGCATTCCTTACGACTACATCTGCCTGCGCAGCATCACCGCCTTCAGCGACATGGCCAGATACAGTCGGTCTATGGTAGGGCTGTTGCATATTACTAGAGCAGCATTGGGAGGCTATGCGACGACCGGGCGCATCCACTCCACAGCCAACCTCGCCAATCTGCTCAATGTCCTTAGTCTGACCACCACCCTTGGCAGCCATGAGTCGACCCTGACCTGAAAACCATGCCAAATCCTCATCGCCCACCTTGAACCACTGAAACAACGAGGCCAACGGCTGACTAACACTCAAGTGACCTGCCAGCGGAACCTCGTGCACCGCATGAGTTGTGAGGCCTGGGTGCTCGGCACAAACAGTGGGGTATGAACCGAGCAGGGGCTGGAGCGCTGCACACTGCTGCTCAGGCAGGTGCTCTAGCGCTTCCACAGCCACCTGGCTCGTGTCCCCCGCCCACTGTTCCACCGAGACATGACAATCCCAACTCTCCTCCACCTTAGCCCCACTACCCCCCTCTCCTTCTCCACCTTGGCCGCTGCAGACCAACATAGGGACAGTAGGCTGCTCATGTGGTTGCCTCACAAACTCCTTTAACAGGTACACATGACATGCCTCCCCGTCCTCGAGATCAATAGCCACGTTCCCACAACTCTCCTCCACCTGGTGTTACGACTGGGGTTCAAATATATCAGGGCTCTTATTCATTGGACTAGTAATGGCATAAATGCTACAACGGAAAGTGCTAGCTCCAACCTCTGATGTATATTCCCAGTGAACAAAGAACACAAATACTCTACAGAGTTCTATATGCAATAATAGGCTATCAAACTCTCAATAAATGTGCGTCTACTCTAGGCTTAATGTTATGTGAAAACAGCCTATTACTACCTATAACCGAAGGTGCTTGGTCATGGTATGCAAAGTAAGGTGGTAAGAGAAGTTACAGCTTACGTTACTTTAACCCTTAAAAAGCGGCTCACCACATAAGTCGTTTTTAATAAAGCTGGACTATGTGGCGGCGCTCGACATAGGTCGAGTGGCAATTTCAGCACGTAATGTTGCTGAGAGAGAGAGACAAGTGGTGGCAGGAGACTAGCGAGCGTATGACTGCTCCAGACCACCGCGGCGAACCTACTGACACGAATCTCAGCTCCCTCCTCCCTCTCTCACTCGCTACATACTGAATTATATGGGGAAAGTACCGAATTACATGCTTTTTGCACTCGCGTTGCACGTTATTGCAAGAAAACTATCCATCATACAAGGATCGTTATGGTGTCATTCGAAAGCTCTGTTTATGCCCTTTCAGGGATAGATACTTGTTTTACGTTCTGGGTCTTATTTAGGCATGAAAATGATCACGTAAACAGCCCTATTTTGGCTAAAAACACCCCGCTGGGCGGTACATATAAATAAACCGCATAGGCCGCTAAAGAAGGGTTAATCGAATAAATGTCAGGCATTCCTGCATGAAAGAAAGTGCACTAAAGTCCTTCAACACTAACAAGGAATCTTCTTTAAATGTTAGATGCTATAAAGATGCTCGTATCGGAAATGGAACCCAAAAAGGCAGGCAGCGGAACAATGCTCGTGCAGGCTATGCACACACAAAGGTAGAATATATAATGCCGTCGGAGCCAAGAATATCCTAAACACTAAAACAATAATAATAATCGCCACGACAATGCAGTATTCCTATCAACAAAAAAAGCCTAAGTCGTTTGTGTCTCAATACATCAAACTAGGCTGCGAAATGCTTGTGTAATCATAAACGGGTATACAAAAAAAGAGTAATTGGTTTAATATACTTAATGTCTACTGTGACTGATAAAGTCTAGCTAGAGTCAATGATACGAGATACTGGTGCGCATGGCATGCCGAATAGCCTAGTGCAAATTTCAAGTCTGTGCGTCAAATATTACGTTATAATGAAGGGTAGCTCTCTTGAGAAACCTTAACCTGACAAGCGCGATATAGACCTAGGGGCTAAGGTAGTTATTTGTGCATTTCTAGCCTTGGATTCTGACAGAATTCGTTATATTTACAATATAGAGCATTATTTGTTTTCGGTATGCTTTTATTTTACATATATGATGTATATATGAACCTTCAAGAGTGCTAAAATAAGTGGGAAAAGCATTTGGGTGGTGAAAAACGAAGATATTGGCCACCCGGTCATAATCTCAGGCGAGAGAGAGCCACAGGCAACCCTCCCCTCTCGCTGTCTGTGAGTCAACTGAGACGAGCGGGGCGGTGTGTGCCGGTGTCTGGGTGTTGCATAACGATCTTTTATGCAACCCACTTGTGCTACATTATCGCGGGAGAGAAAAATAACCGATAAATGATGATAATAAGAGGAAAAATAGGCGATAATTGAGGAGGGGGGGAGGGGGGAATAAGGTGGGGAAGGAGGGGAGGGGGAGGGGTGAGAAGCACATGGATGAGTACTAGAGGGGAATTATCTCACCTAGAGACAAATTCCTTTGTTTTGATAGGCCCTTTTTTTTTTTGGAAGGCTTTTTTTATGGTCTTGCTTCCGTGAGGCCTATCGCGTTCCCTATAGGAAGCCTTCCATAAGGCCTATCGCGCTTGCCGGGTTAATACCGAAGTATTAAGCGTTCTCCTGGCGTACCTCAAAGACAAACAACGAGCTTAGAACAGTGCAGAATGGTATAGGCAAAAAGCCCTCATTCGTGCATGCTCTACTCTCAATGGCACACAGACTAGAATTTACTCAATCAACTCCAGTTCTCAGGTATGTCGTGCCGCTTTTAACTAAAGCCAGCACTCATAGGAAACAATACCTTATAATATCAGACTCCTAGTCTAGCATTATCTAATCCAGCAGAACACTAATAATTAAAGGAAGCAGTACTAAACAATATGAATGCCAACCAATGCTTCGTGATCAACTTATCTTAACAACTAACATACATGGGTTATATCAGACCTTAATGCACAATACAATTGGCCAGCATGAAGCTGATTTTGCAGAGTTAACCAGAGGGGGTATAATATTAATAAAAGGTGGTGAAAGATGTGGAAAATGAGAGAGATAGGCAGAGGAAAAGATTCTCAGGTGCGAGCGGGGGACAGGTAGCAAGGGATGAGATAGATGCGTTCTAGAAACCAGATCTGAGGGAGAGAGTGGCGAGGAACTGTATATATACTCGCACTAGCTCGAGGCGCGTGGGAAAAAAGCGGTTACAAGTCCTCTAGCCACTAGCAAGGGAGCTCAGCATGTTAAGGACCTCTCTCAACCAACCCCCACGAGGCAGCCAGCCGTGACGTCATCGAGCGGGACAAAAACACTGCGCGCTCCCTCTCACTCTGTTCTACTCTCTCTCTCTCTCCCAGATCCCATCATTACTAGTTAATGATAAAACATATACTTTACAATTAAATATATAAAGCCTTGACATGGGTGAAAACAAAGAGCCTTTCTGGACTGCCCATGACACAAGCTTTCATATGAAATAAAGCACACTCTAATACACAAACTGTAGCCCCATCCACTGCCCTGGCGATCCTAGCGAGTCACTGTAGGACAAGCCATGCGGTTCTAACGGAGTGATTAACGTCACACTGGGAACTACTCTGTCGCGGAGTGCCATCACGCCCTACCATGTCCCTCGGGGGGACAGGTTCTGGGGCCACTCCGGAGCTCATCTTTGATCCTAATACTGAGTCGCCAAGAAGAGCCGCTGGATCAAAACTCACAAAACTTCTCCCAACTTTAGCTTTCTCCTTCCAACCGTTCCTCAGCTGGTCTAGAGACTGAGGAATAGGCTGTGACACCTTAGATGTACGAGATCGGGTGTCAACACACGCCATCTGCTGTAATTGACACCTCTCGACCAACTTCTGCCCCTCCCTACTTACGTCGGCCGCCCTCTCGGCAGCGACTAAGGGTGGAACCTCAGAAGTAGGCACCGCAAAGTCGTTGCCGAGAAGAAGGTCGACGCCCTCTACTGGCAATTTCTCTACGATTCCAACATCTATCTCTCGTGTCACACCATCAACCTCCAATCAAACCAACGGGTATGACTGTGTAGCATTAATACCCTGCAACACAACTACCCGTGCCGCGTTTATAGGTTGGCCTGTAAAGTTTTTCATCTGAGTCTGGGATGCACCTGTATCACGCAACAACTCCAACCCATGCTTGCAACCAGCCCAACTCATGCAGCCACGCCCTCTATGGTCGCAAAAAACATCGCGGACAGGTTTCGAGCCTTCCGGACACTCCTCCACTGGCTGTGCCCCCGCATCTGACATATCACCCCGGGCAAATGCAGAAGACCTCAGAAACACCCCAATGTTGCTAGCCAAAGACACGACTGCTGTAGGTTGGTTACTAGGGCAGGAATGTGCAAAATGCCCCTTATTATCACACCTAAAGCACTCTACTTCACCCTTGGACTTCCCCTGAGGTGGGGAAGGGCCCTAACCTTTCTTAAACGGGACGGTTTTTGGTTTGTGATCAAAATTAGTATCATTGCTCTTACTTTCGTTATTAAATGTTGCATCACTGACTCGGGGGGTTGGAGTGTTGCGCCCCTTGTTAACTGCATCGGTCCGTTGTGCAGACCCGCACCCACGAATCAGCGATACTCTCAGGTCAGCCAACTCAACTGCCTTTTGTAGAGTTTTAGGTTGTTTCTATTTGAGGTTCAAAGTCAGGTCGCCGCCTGTGCATATAAAAAATTGCTCTAGAAGGAATAATTGCTCAATCTCTTCGAATGTCGTCACCTTCTCTGACCTCAGCCAATTTCTCAAAGCATCAGACAGTTCCCGGGCATCTTCTAGAAAATTGCACTCACGACCCTTCGTAACACCCCGAAACTTCAACCTATATGTCTCTGGTTGTAACTCGTATGCCCGCAGAACAGCTTCCTTCAATACCTCGTAATCGATGCAAGACTCCAAGGGCAACGCATCATATGCCTTGAGTCCTTTACCAACCAACCTAGAGGAAACAAGGGCTGCCCACTTAACCTCGGGCCATTGGTGCTCCCGGCACTTCTTCTGAAAACGCAGGAAAAACTCGGTGACACCCGACTCGTCAAATGCAGGGACTAACTTAAGAAGGTGCGATAAAGACTGATCAAGACCTCGATTCCCAGAACCGAGACGCAGCCCTGTCGACTCCACCCGAAACTTATCAAGCTCTATGTCTGCACAGTACTTCGTAGCCTCAACCTGTAGCTCAGCCTCACGTATGGCCTTTCTCTCCTCAGCCTGAATCCTAAGCTCAGCCTCACACTTTCGTTGCTCGAGCTCAGCCACATGCCTTCGTTGCTCAGCCTGCTGGTTAAGTTTGGCGAGTTCGAGCTGAAACAACATCTCGGCAGACAAACCTTGAGGAGGGGGTGCTACTATTGGGTACCCACCCCGTGAATCACCTAGAGGCATACCCAACCGCCAGCGGGTATCGGGCTGCGGGAACGTACCCGGCTCCGGAGCCCGAGGGGGCGCCATGGTAGGAGTCGGGTGGAATGGGGGCTGGGCAGAAGGTGACCCAGCTCCCGCTCCACCCGAAGCCCCACGCACCCCACCGAGCACACAGGTAACCAGCTCACTTCTCGACAAACCGCTAGTACCGGGATACCCTAAGACCGTGGATACACACTGCAGTCCGTACCGGTCTAGCCCCGACATCCGATCCGCTGACACAGGCTCCTCCAAAAATATCCGAGCATCCTCCTCACTGTTCACCACCCAAGCGCCCCTAGACAACTCCACCTTCTCCACCTCCTCGCCTGCTTCCCGTACTGTGTCCTCACTGTGCACTGATCCGTCGTTCGACATAGTGTCCACCGGAAATCCTCAACGTTTATAAAAAAAAAAAAAAATACCTAAACTCTCATGTAGCACTATTCACTCAAAAAAAATGCTTGAAGATAACTCAAGGGCTATACTACGTTGCCAAAAAAATTCCAACGTGTCCAAAATATTCCTCAAAAAACAAATGTCCAAAAATCCTGCAATTATTTCTTTGTTCACTAATTTCTGCATTTGGTATGACGACTAAGATAAGATACTAGGCAAGGTCGCCATTTGTTACGACCGGGCCTACGAATAAAACAAGGGCCCTTAAAGATTGGACTAGTAATAGGGCACTATGCAACAACGGTACGCTAGATCCAAACCCTCGAACTTATATGCCGGCTAACAAAACACTTATACCCTCCAGAGTTAATCTGCGATAGCGGGGTATCCTTAACTGGGCATAAATGTACTCTACTTCAGGCTAACCCACACTGGTATAGCCTGATAACAAACAAGATGCAAGTTACGTTAAAATGCATAAAAAGGAATCTATGGAAAGATCAAATAAATCACTCCAAGATTTAATACAACAAAAATATGCTTCAATACAGTTACTCTAAACAACAATAAACTCTTCACTCCTATCTGAAAGAAAGTGAAGTATAGTACTACAGCATAGACCTGGAAACTTCTGAAGAAAGTCTGATGCTCATAAGATGCTCGTATCTAATCTTCAACTATATAAAGGCAGGAGGCAGGACACCACACGTGTAAATGGAATACACCAAAAGATAGGACATATAATGTTAACTGACACGAGAATACTATAAATGCGCAACGGTAGCAATGCTCGGCACTAAAAGAAGTACTTCCTCATCAACGAAACAGTCTGCTATGGTTGTGCAACTCAACAACAACCTAGACTAATAAATGCTGTGAATAATAATGCGTACATATCAAAGAGCTTATATTAAATACTAATAAGTGTCTACTCGATTAATAATGTCTAGCTGGGATACTCTAGGTAAGGAACTGGGGTTGAGCAAGGCAGGCTCGTAGCCTAGCGATGTCCTTAAGACTGCATCCTTTAAGTTACGTTAATTGACTAGGGTGCTCTCTTGATAGATCCAGATCACAAGTATCTGGTTCTATCCTGGCGACCCTCTAAAGACAAGCAAAGAGGCAGCAAAGTGTGGAACTGGCACAGGCCAAAACCCTCAGTCAACACAATGCTGCACTCGCAAAGGACGCAACCGAAAAGACAACACAGGCTACCACAGGACCGGTCGAAGTCGTGTAGGTATAGGCAAACCGTACACACATCGCGACAACGACTACAGTTACCTTATCCCAGTCTAGCCTTAAATAAAAGAGCAGAAACACTAAATCAATAATGGAGACACACTAAGTTCTTAACCTATACTAACTAAGAACCCTCAAACCTATTCTAAGTACATGTAAATATCTCTGAGGATGGCGCATGCAATACAATGGGCCGGCTATGGAAACCGTATGCAGAACCCAAGGTGATAAGTAATTGAATAAAGGCGAGAAGTAATGGAAAAGAAGAAGGTCAGAGAGAGAGACAGTGGTAAAGGGGGTGATCGGGAGAGAGTATGCAAAGGGATGTTAGAAGCACGCGCGCCAAGCCTGTCCTGACGAGGACAGCTCCTGGGAACCCTCATGTAGGAGGCAAGTTACACAGGAGCCCGCAAAGGCGCGATGGTCGGCCAATCACGAGCCGAGACGTCACAAGACAGCAGGTGTCACGTGACACAGCGCCCGCACCTACAGACACTCACTACCATCTCGCTCTGAAAGTCTCTCTCATTCCCACGCTGGTACTATCATCACTTCTATTGATATAAAATATACCCCGTTGTCACAGACGAAAACAAAGACCACCACTGGACTGTCTGTGACAATGCGATTACAAGGAAAGAAAGAACAACATTCTCTGATAACTGTAGCCCATTTCGATGTCCCTGGCGAGCGCTAGTGGCTAACGAGAGGCGATTCTGCCCACGCTGGTAGACGTCACAGTACAATAATCGGCCTTCGGCATAAATATCAATAATAATGCAATACAATAATAAAGTAATGAAGCTATATAAAACTGCATAAAAAGAAGGCGATTGCTATTGACCAAAGACATTGAATCCGCCTTCTGTGTTGTGAAGGAGAATTGTAGCGAGGTTGATCATTATATAACACAGACATATTCTTGAATTGATTACCATCATTCACCAGACTCCAGGGCCTCGCCGGATATCCATTATATAAACAATTATATATATACGGTGAAAGCTGCAAAAGGCTCTATATACAGTTTCGTAACTACATCTGGTTATATTGGAATAAGCATAGGCTACTTATATAGATTTACAGTACAACTACAAATCAAAGTTCGTAGAGAGAGAGAGAGGGAGAGAGAGAGAGCGCGCCTTCCTTAGGTTTTATATCGGGAAGGAACAATAAAACCTCAAATAAAACGTAGTCCTTGCTCTTTTATCGTGGGTTGCAGATTTACTCCAGCCTGCGTGACACTGTTTTGAGATGTTCACTGTTATTTCGCTCTCAAGTTGTTTCGCCTGCCACCATTTCATAAAATGTTAAAGTATTTGTATCCTACTCCTGTGGAACCTGAACTCAATGTAATTTAGAGTTATCTACAGAAAATTAGCCGTTGCATAAGGTAAAGTAACGTAATCAAAATAGTTTTTAAAGCTAAGCTGAACTTTGCCTAACCTTAAGCCTAATGTAACCTTAACCAACCAAACCTAACCTAACCTTAGTTACATTTCATCCAAGCTTAACCCTACCTTATATTTACCTAACATAATCTCCTTCAAAGCTTGGGCAAAGCAGTTCGAGTGTGGGAATAACATTTAAAACGTTGTACTTAACCCTTTGAGTACAAGCAACGTGTGTTATATTTCATTGTAGCTGTATTTAGACGATATTATACAGCTTAGGAAGGATCTGAGGTAGTTAAAAGGGTTGGTTTAAAATGGTTGAAGCCTTATTGTTGCTAGAGGTCCTTCCTAGGCTGAATAAAACCGTCTAATAGTTGCCAGAATATGATGATAAGAACTTCCTTGGTACTGAACGGGTTAAAATGTTGTTTCTATGTGTAAAAAGATAAATGGTAAGACAGCCTGTAGGTAGTGTCCCTTCAAACGGTCCCAAAAACTTGCCGATCAGGAGACGCCTGGAAAAACCTACATCTGAAGCATAGTTACTGGTTAACACCATTAATACACGCAACCAAGAGAGAGAGAGAGAGAGAGAGAGAATTACAAGGAATAGCTAGTATCTCAAAGAAATTGGGCCTATTCCTGGGCGAAGGTTGCAGTCGAAAGAGATATATTGTGTAGAGCATTGCATTCTTGAAGAGTGTGCTAAATTCTGTCTACGCTCTTCTTTAACTGCTCTCCTAAAGAACTATTTACAACTTCTGATGGAAGTTGGTTCCAGGTAGAACATATGCTATATGTGAACAAATTCAACATACGATAGTGCTGTACCTATTTAGTCATTCATTAATTTATCTTCCAACACCAACACCTTCCAATGAAATTAATGAAAGCATGTGATTCTCCCGGGATTCGAACCTGTGATACGACTACATACATATCTTAAACACTCTAACCATTACACCCTCAAGGCAGTTAATGGTTAAGTACATGACTACCATTTTATATCCATTTATCGAATACTGGATATCAATCTAATCATGTACTCAGACCCAACTGTACACTGACTAGCGAAATATTTAAGTGAAAGGAAAGAATCATTTATGGGGCACAGATCTCTAAGGACTGACCTCGTTATGAACTGTTTCTGAACCTATAAGAATAATCTATATAATTAATTAATTTCACTCCCAACACAAAACACCTTCCAATTAAATTAATGAAAGCATGTGATTCTCCCGGGATTCGAACCTGTAATACTACATATAGTTCTTAAACACTCTAACCATTACACCATCAACACAGTTAAAGGTTAAGTACATAACTACGATTGTATATCCATTAATAATAAGTTAGATTTATTATGAAATGTAGCATTAATTATTTTACATAATATGAATTTATCTAAGAAATGTAATATATTGGTAGTATAAAAGTACAATTACATGTTTAAACAAATGTGCATTGTAATTCGGAATATTCAGTTGGTCCAACACAGGACGAAAAATATATACCGGTAGGCCTATACTGTATACTGTTTCAGGGTTGCAGATATTAGTATATCTGGTCCCAAGACATTCATGCATAACAAATTATTCAGTTACTCTAATTTAATATATCATCATCAAGCCTGTATATTTGAAACTATGTATTATTTGAATATGAACTTTCTATGCTATTGCTATTTGTGTATAGTAATCTTCTTCAAATAGGTGCATTTAGGTATGTGAAGTACGCAAAATTGTGATATTTAGTAGATCATTTCGTTTGACTATATACTAATTTTAACTGCATGTGTGAAATACCATAGGTAGGCTCTTAAGTTTATTAGTCAATAGCATAAATTCAACGAGTAAAGCTGGTCCTGGCTTTCGGAGAATATTTTAAAGTTACCCGCCCTCTCACAAATAGCGTTACCGACGGCGGCAGTGCAAAGTATTGTGTCAGTTCATTTTATATCCATAAAACACATATACATTTCACTGTATTAGACACATATACATTTCACTGTATTAGACACATATACATTTCACTGTATTAGACACATATACATTTCACTGTATTAGACACATTTCACTGTATTAGACACATTTCACTGTATAGACACATTTCACTGTATTAGACACATTTCACTGTATTAGACACATTTCTACAGGGAGATAAAGCAATTGTGAAATAACCCAGGGATTGATAAAATAAACTGCAATAGTGAAAGAAACTGCAATATATAAACTGCAATATATAAACTGCAATATATAAACTGCAATATATAAACTGCAATATATACATTTGTTTTCCTAATTACAAAGCCCAAAACATTTCCAGATGGACTACATAGAGAATCTAGATATAATTTTAATGTTTTTTATTGGTAAAACCCTTTATGTCATTAGGACAAATTGGAGAGAGAGAGAGAGAGAGAGAGAGAGAGCACAAAAATCACCTAAATGTAAACGCACGCCTTTGGTGTACCTATGATTGATATCCAAATATTATGTTAACTGTTATAATTTATTTTATTTTATTCAAACGGAGTATAAGAGGACAACTGATAGTGTTTTCAGATTATAAAAGGAATTAGTAATATAAGCCCCCACTTATGTTTGTAATATAAGCCCCCACTTATGTTTGTAATATAAGCCCCCACTTATGTTTGTAATATAAGCCCCCACTTATGTTTGTAATATAAGCCCCCACTTATGTTTGTAATATAAGCACCCACTTATGTTTGTATTATAAGGCCCCACTTATGTTTGTAATATAAGCCCCCTTATGTTTGTAATATAAGCCCCCACTTATGCTTGTAATATAAGCCCCACTTATGTTTGTAATATAAGCCCCCCTTATGTTTGTAATATAAGCCCCCACTTATGTTTGTAATATAAGCCCCCACTTATGTTTGTAATATAAGCCCCCACTTATGTTTGTAATATAAGCCCCCACTTATGTTTGTAATATAAGCCCCCACTTATGTTTGTAATATAAGCCCCCACTTATGTTTGTAATATAAGCCCCCACTTATGTTTGTAATATAAGCCCCCACTTATGTTTGTAATATAAGCCCCCACTTATGTTTGTAATATAAGCCCCCACTTATGTTTGTAATATAAGCCCCCACTTATGTTTGTAATATAAGGCCCCACTTATGTTTGTAATATAAGCCCCCACTTATGTTTGTAATATAAGGCCCCACTTATGTTTGTAATATAAGGCCCCACTTTGTTTGTAATATAAGCCCCCACTTATGTTTGTAATATAAGCCCCCACTTATGTTTGTAATATAAGGCCCCACTTATGTTTGTAATATAAGGCCCCACTTATGTTTGTAATATAAGCCCCCACTTATGTTTGTAATATAAGCCCCCACTTATGTTTGTAATATAAGCCCCCACTTATGTTTGTAATATAAGGCCCAACTTATGTTTGTAATATAAGCCCCTACTTATGTTTGTAATATAAGCCCCCACTTATGTTTGTAATATAAGCCCCCACATATGTTTGTAATATAAGCCCCCACTTATGTTTGTAATATAAGGCCCCACTTATGTTTGTAATATAAGCCCCCACTTATGTTTGTAATATAAGCCCCCACTTATGTTTGTAATATAAGGCCCCACTTATGTTTGTAATATAAGCCCCCACTTATGTTTGTAATATAAGGCCCCACTTATGTTTGTAATATAAGCCCCCACTTATGTTTGTAATATAAGGCCCCACTTATGTTTGTAATATAAGCCCCCACTTATGTTTGTAATATAAGGCCCCACTTATGTTTGTAATATATGCCCCCCCTTATGTTTGTAATATAAGCCCCCACTTATGTTTGTAATATAAGGCCCCACTTATGTTTGTAATATAAGCCCCCACTTATGTTTGTAATATAAGGCCCCACTTATGTTTGTAATATAAGGCCCCACTTATGTTTGTAATATAAGCCCCCACTTATGTTTGTAATATAAGGCCCCACTTATGTTTGTAATATAAGCCCCCACTTATGTTTGTAATATAAGGCCCCACTTATGTTTGTAATATAAGCCCCCACTTATGTTTGTAATATAAGCCCCCACTTATGTTTGTAATATAAGCCCCCACTTATGTTTGTAATATAAGCCCCCACTTATGTTTGTAATATAAGCCCCCACTTATGTTTGTAATATAAGGCCCCACTTATGTTTGTAATATAAGCCCTCACTTATGTTTGTAATATAAGGCCCAACTTATGTTTGTAATATAAGCCCCCACTTATGTTTGTAATATAAGGCCCCACTTATGTTTGTAATATAAGGCCCCACTTATGTTTGTAATATAAGGCCCCACTTATGTTTGTAATATAAGGCCCCACTTATGTTTGTAATATAAGGCCCCACTTATGTTTGTAATATAAGGCCCCACTTATGTTTGTAATATAAGCCCCCACTTATGTTTGTAATATAAGGCCCCACTTATGTTGTAATATAAGCCCCCACTTATGTTTGTAATATAAGGCCCCACTTATGTTTGTAATATAAGCCCCCACTTATGTTTGTAATATAAGGCCCCACTTATGTTTGTAATATAAGCCCCCACTTATGTTTGTAATATAAGGCCCCACTTATGTTTGTAATAAACCACTTATGTTTGTAATATAAGGCCCCACTTATGTTTGTAATATAAGCCCCCACTTATGTTTGTAATATAAGGCCCCACTTATGTTTGTAATATAAGCCCCCACTTATGTTTGTAATATAAGGCCCCACTTATGTTTGTAATATAAGCCCCCACTAATGTTTGTAATATAAGCCCCACTTATGTTTGTAATATAAGCCCCCACTTTGTTTGTAATATAAGGCCCCACTTATGTTTGTAATATAAGGCCCCACTTATGTTTGTAATATAAGCCCCACTTATGTTTGTAATATAAGGCCCCACTTATGTTTGTAATATAAGGCCCCACTTATGTTTGTAATATAAGTCCCCCCTTATGTTTTTAATAAAAGCCCCCACTTATGTTTGTAATATAAGGCCCACTTATGTTTGTAATATAAGCCCCCACTTATGTTTGTAATATAAGGCCCCACTTATGTTTGTAATATAAGCCCCCACTTATGTTTGTAATATAAGGCCCCACTTATGTTTGTAATATAAGGCCCCACTTATGTTTGTAATATAAGCCCCCACTTATGTTTGTAATATAAGGCCCCACTTATGTTTGTAATATAAGGCCCCACTTATGTTTGCCCATAAAGTCATATTCCTTATACTAACACAAACTATTACCGGTACATTTTTGTTTTTCTATATTCCAACTACTCCCTCTCGGGCATAGGCTGAGAGCCTGTACACTCCACTGCTGAACACGGTGAGGCCCGTGAGGTCTTGTTCCTGTCTAAGGAGTGAGACATGTGAAGCACCCACATGCGGTTCAAAGCAGCCCCATCTCTGAAGCTGTTTCACCTCTGCACTTCACTGTCTCAACCCTCAGACTCGGACCCTCACCCTCACAACGCCACCTATTGAACAATTAACTCACTAGGCATTGCCCCCCTGTAGCATATTTTGAATATGGGAATATTCATACAGTGCTATTTAATCAGGGAACAATGAGGGATTTTTTTTTGGGGGGTGGGGTGGGGGGTGGGGGGGGGGGGGGGAGGGGGGGGGGGGGGGGGCATTTCGGTGGGCTTTCTAGTAATGCACTGATACAAGGTACAGCACAAATTCCATAGCAATAATATCTTCCCATTGACATATCAGGATTCGAACCCGGGTCTATTGGATTACCAGTCCAGTGGCAAGACCACTCCACCACCCCTCCTCTACTATCAGTAATAATAGCCAGTTATGACTTGGTGCTTAGTATTTCATAGCACTAGAAATACGATGTTGGCATTTATAATACAGTACAACGATTATAGGGCGATATGGCACCGTAAGTCTGTTAAGGGAGACCACCTCGCTTTTTTTCTCTTTCTCTCCCTCTCTCTTTGGCTTGTATCCATTCGGCCCCATTCAGCCTACTGTCTTAAGATATTTACCCCCATCCAGGTGTCAATATTTTCCTGGCGAGCGGTAGCGAGCCAGTATAAATATATCTTTGTTTTGACAGCAAGCTAAATTTGTACATTTGCTGGCGCGCTATTGCTCGCCAGGAAGAAATCGACACCTGGATTGGGATAAACGTCTTAAAACAGTTGGCTGAATGAGGCCGAATGGATAAAAGCCAGGGAAAGAGAGAAAAGGAGAGAAAGATCAAAAGAAAAGTCGGTGACCCCCCTTAAGCAACCAATCCCTGAAAAAGTAACTTCGAGATCTCAGTCTATTTTACTACTTTTCTATCTCACACTTTCTCTCATAGTCTTCCTTATCTTGGTTCATACTCACTGCCTCTCCTTTGCTGTCAAACTTTATGCTCTCCTTCTTCTACGGTATTTGTTCTGTCAATTCTTCCGTTCTTTTGGCTCATATTTACTTCTTATTTCTTTTTATCTTTGGGTATATCTCAGTGTTACACTTATAGATATCAATAGAGAACACTGTTCCACTTAGGGACCATATATATGAAACAGGTTCACAACTCTCTTCTTTAACCAGTTAACTCAAACAACACCTTCTTTATTTTATTTTTTATTTTTATATAATTTTTTCTTTCTATATTCTAACTAATCCTTTCGGGCATAGGCTGATAGCCTTACACTCTACTTTCCCATCTCTGAAGCCGCCTCACCTCTGTGCTTCACAGTCTCATCTCCCACACTCGGACCCTCACTCTCAGAACGCCACCTATTGAGCAATGAACTCACTAGGCATTGCCCCCCTGTAGCATATTTTTGAATATGGGAATATTCATACAATGCTATTTTAATCAGGGAACAATGAGGGTATTTTTTTGGCATTTCGGTGTGCTGTGGTAATACACTGATACTAGATACAGCACAAATTCCATCCCAATAATATCTTCCCATTGACATATTGGGATTCGAACCCGGGTCCATTGGATTACCAGTCTAGTGGCAAGACCACTCCGCTACACCTCCCCTGTGTCTGAATACAATGGTATAATATTAGCCAGGGTATTATGAAGAATGCGTCATATCATACTGAAAGGGTTAAACCTTGAACTAAAGGAGGCCTTTAGTAACCTTATTACAATCATCTTGCGTAAGCCAAACTACAAAGACTCACTGCATAATTGTATTGAATGAGTTATTTAACCCTTCTGGCCCGGGGCCGCCCTCCTATGGACGTTGTTGAGATCTGGGCGATCTGGCCGAAAAAACGTATATAATAGGCTATCTTATCTTTGTTATTTTAACTGCTAGAAAATTTCCACGCATCTCTAAACGTACTGCTGTCTCCAATCTGTAGACTGGCGTTGAGTAGAGCTCTCTAAGTCAACTGGTTCAGTTGTGATGACGATTTCCGTGGAGAGAGTTTTCAGGCGATGTTAGCAATATGACACAGTTTTCAGCACTAAATTTGTTTTAGCAGACAACACAATAACAATGCTCCGACTTCTGCTTGCTTTCGGAGGTGCGCACGTCGCCTCTGACCAGCTGTGCTTACATACGTCGGATGCGCGGTTTTCAAAACAAGCTTGATAGGCTTTCAAGCTTACGGATTACAAGGGGACACCCGGGCTCCTGCCCATCTGCCGCGGTGTCCTTTTAATCCCTAAAAATCGGGTCCTTTTGTAACACTACTACCTGCCAAGCGGGCAGATTTACCCTAAACGAGCTTCATTCCATGCTCTTTTTCATTCATAAAGAAGAGCCAGAGCGTAATACAATTATGTATCCGTGAAAGGGCGATAATAGAGCTTTCTAATGACACCTCAACCATCCTTGTACGACCACGGGTTCTCTTGCAACGTTCGTGCAACACGAAGGGAAAAAAAAACTAAAATACAGTAATTTCCTCAGTTTTTACCCTGTCTCGCGGGACCAGGGAGGTGTAGACATGTGGTGGTGGTGTCAGTGGTGGGACTAGGTCCACGCTGAACGGTCAGAGCCCGCCTGCGGTCCTCCCACCGTGTGGACTCTCTCTCAGAGCAGATAATGTGCTCAACATCTCATACGAGTTAAGGCGGGACCCGCTGTTTAGGCTATGGTTCTCTAACCAACTTAAGGCAGGACCCGCTACTAGGGTGTTAAAATGCTGCCCGGGCGGGAAGGGTTACGGTAATTTTACAGCATTTGAAAATGAGCCTGCCTTCCTAATTTGAAGAAAATAATCCAATATTAGCCTGAATACAATGAAAACACATTTGTATTGTAAGGGTTTACCCTCTAAGTATTGTGACCCCATGGTCATTATATGATTATATGATTCTAGTCAGCCTCATAATGCCTTCTAGAGATCCATGGGGTATTTGAGGTTTATTCGTCAAGGTTCTTCATAAGTTTACAAATATTGCCTAATGTTCGCCTAAATAAAATTAACATATCTTTATCGCATGGAATGGGTTTGTGTATAGCAAGCGTCACACGGGCAATTTATACTAGCCAATATCAGACTCTGGTTTCCGATTCTTATTTAAGGACACCTATGTCAGTCAGTCACATATCGATTAATTCACATTAGTTACAAGTTTGTACCTAGAATTGAATTTATTAATGATTTAAAGACGAAATTAACGAAAATACAGTAAAGAGGTGACAAAGAATTTTAGTTCATGTGGTGAAATACAATGAAATACTACACATACACACCATATACTTACAGCATACAGCATAACACATCTTGAAACACTGCCCAAAATAAGAGATACATATTCATAGATCTATGCTAAGTTGGGGTAAAAACAAAATTTAAGTATGTTTCCATATTTGTTTTCATAAAGCCCCAGTCACTCACCGCTGCTGCAGTAGCAGCGATTGGGTCGCCGCATAGTCACCAAGTGTGACCGGTTAGTCATCACTAGCATGTATAACTGGCTACACACCTACCCGATCTTGGCCACAACAACCACTGACCTGCCACATGTGGTGCTATCTGCAGCATGATCATCTACATTCGACCCACAGACTGGGGCCTCCTCTCAGTGTCGCCACCATGACCCCACGTGTCAGCTTGGAGGGCAAATATTTTAAGCATGCACAAAATGTTTGTGTGTTGTCATGGCACCTGCGAGTTACCAAAATGATACTGTTGTCATCCTCGTAATATCGCTGAGGCACCCTTGTTATCTTTGTAGCACCATTGTTACCATTACATCACCATTGTGGAAATGTCGCTCGGCATTGGTGAACACTGGGGATGAAAAATCCAGTATAATGGTACAGTAGAATGCTGTTTATCCGGTATTTAGATAAACAATCATATTGATAGAAATCAATACTCTTTATTCACTCATCTTTTAACTCCCAGTGAGCGGGCATGCTTGTTTACATCAGTGTAGCGCCTGGCGGATATTTACAGAAAATTAGCTTCATTCCATGCTCTTTGTCATGCATAAGCAAGAGCCAGATCATAACACAATTATATCCGTGAAAGGGTGATAATAGAGCTTTCCAATGACACCTAAATCATCCTTATACTGCCACGGGTTCTCTTGCAACGATCGTGTAACCGGAGGCGATAATACCCTAAAATGAGATATTTTTCCTGATTTTATCCATGTTGAGAGCAGTAGGGAGGTGGTAATGAGATACAGTATGACTCAGTGACGGCCCCATAGCGGTGGCGAGCGGTCCGAGGCCGCCTATCGTCCCCTCAATGCTCGGTTTCTCTCTCATAGCTCACAATGGCCACAAAATGGCACCCGTCATATGACGGGCGCCACAGGGATGGCCATTATTCTCTCTTCCGTCATATGACGGGCACCGCGAGTTGAGGGTTAATATTGTACTCTAAACAAAATATGTTCTTGATTGGTGTTAGTTCTAGTTTCATTTTTAATGTGATGGACATAAATTGATAATTATTCCACCAACACATAAGCAAAAATGACACAAAGGTTTATTAAAACATGATAAAATTATAATGATATGACAGTGATTGACGACCCATTCTTTGATATACTTCACCTGTGAGCCGCAGAAATCACGTTTTACATTGTCTTGAAATCACCTTGCGACAGACAAGATTGTGATCTTTAATAATAAAGGAAGAAGGACGAGAAAGAAGAAGCTTGCTTTTGACAACCATTTAAAAAGTCTTCGAAACCTGTCTTGAGGCAGCTATTATTGTCGGCTGGCAGTAGTTATGTAGGCGAGAATCAATAATAAGGATCAGGGGGATATGGGGAAGTTGTTGTCTGCCAGTCGCTTTATGGTCTGTTTAAATTTATGCTCTATCATTTCATATAATTGTTTTTCTGTCGTCTTGCTTGTGTGTGTGTTGGCCTCTTGGTGGGGGTCTTACAGGATGCGGTCGTTTTTCGTACGGATGGCTGTCAGCCCACGCCACTGGCGTATGGTTGTCGCGCAAATTTAACCCACTGGATACCAGTGACGCATCACGTGCGTCGGCAATGTATGTAACGCTAAACCTCAGCGCCGCATAGGATGCGACACGGTTAATTACTACTGGCCTATGGCACCAAGAGGGCTCAGTTTTGCATGGGAACTCTGTAAGTATCCCACGCAACAATGCCGATGGTTGAAAACCCTGAAAGTACAGCCGCTTGCGTGTAAGCATGCAAAAACCTGATTTTGCCAACCCATTTCCCCTCTTGTAATTCCGACTATCAGGCGCCCCGTAGGACCCCTTAACACCTTAAGAGCGGCCTATGCGGTTTATTTATATGTACCGCCCAGCGGGGTGTTTTTAGCCAAAATAGGGCTGTTTACGTGATCATTTTCATGCCTAAATAAGACCCAGAACGTAAAACAAGTATCTATCCCTGAAAGGGCATAAACAGAGCTTTCGAATGACACCATAACAATCCTTTTATGATGGCTAGTTTTCTTGCAATAACCGTGCAACGCGAGTGCAAAAAGCATGTAATTAGCCACTTTCCCGATACAATTCCTTATATAGCGAGTGAGAGAGGGAGGAGGGAGCTGGGATTCGTGTCAGTATGTTCGCCGCGGTGGTCTGGAGCAGTCATACGCTCGCTACTCTCCTGCCACCACTTGTCTCTCTCTCTCAGCAACATTACGTGCTGAAATTGCCACTCGACCTATGTCGAGCGCCGCCACATAGTCCAGCTTTATTAAATACGACTTATGTAGTGAGCCTCTAATTAAGGGTTAATGACCTAGGGGATCGGTTTTTTGAGGTTTTTCCTTCATTTCTAACCAATTCCTGGCGTTTTCTGGATTTTTGTTTTGTTTACAACCTGCTGGTCCTGGGGTGTACATTTATTATTAATTAGCTGGTACTCAGTGGGTTAAACACTACTCTCAAATTTTGCTGTGTCAGGATGGCTGTGTGAAAGTCTCTTAACCGGTCACACTTGGTAACTACAAGGCGACCAATTACTGCTACTGCTGTAGTGCCGAGAATAGTCGCCACATGTTACCGGGGCTTTACAATTAGGCACCAGCTAATTTATCTATTTATTTATTTATATTTGTTTACATACTGAAGATATATACATGTATATATATATATATATATATATATATATATATATATATATATAATATATATATATATATATATACACAGTATATATATACCGGTATATATATATATACATATGTACAGTATACATATATACAGTATATATATATATACCGTATATATATATATATATATATGGAAGTTAGTATATCCAGGTAATATATTTTCTTTAAGGCATGTGAGATTAAACAAACAGCATAGTAGCATTAATATGTTATTTATTGAGAGATTCAATGTCTCTTGCAATTTTCCGATGTCGGTCGTTCAATAGGTACAATAATGAACCGAAGTTATCAGCAACCTGCAACCAGCAACCCCACAACCTGCTAATAACTTAGCTTCATTATTGTACCTAATGAACGACAGACATCGGAAAATTGCACGAGACATTGAATTTCTCAATAGAAAACATATTAATGCTAACTTTGCTGGTTTATTTAATCTCACATGCCTTAAAGAATATACCGGTATATATATATATATATATATATATATATATATATATATATATATACACAGTATATACAGTATACTGTATATGGTGTGACAGTATACTGTATATGGTGTGGTGGAGTGGTTTTGACACTGGACTGGTAATCCAATGGACCTGGGTTCAAATCCTGATATGTCAATGGGAAGATATTATTGGGATGGAATTCGTGCTGTACCTAGTATCAGTGCATTACCACAAAGCCCACCGAATCGCCAAATAAATACCCTCATCGTTCCCTGATTTAATAGCACTGTATGAATAATCCCATATTTAAAATATGCTACAGGGGGGCAATGACTAATGAGTTAATGGCTCAATAGTTAGCGTTCTGAAAGTGAGGGACCGAGTCTAGAGACAGTGAAGCACTGGAGCGATGCAGCTTTTTAGATGGGGCTGCTTCGAGCCATGAGTGAGCAACTAAACCCCATGCATTCTGCGAAAGTAAGATGGCAGGGTCTCATTTGAGCTAAAAGTGCTTCATATGTCTCACCCCCTAGACTGGAACGAGACCTCACGGGCTTCACTGTTCAATTTAAATGGTTGAATGTAGAGGCTCTCATCCTATGCCCGAGAGGGAGTATATATATATACGGTATATATATATATATATATATATATATATATATATATATATATATATATATATATATATATATATATATATATATAT
Organism: Paralithodes platypus; assembly: GCA_032716605.1. Taxonomy (NCBI): domain Eukaryota; kingdom Metazoa; phylum Arthropoda; class Malacostraca; order Decapoda; family Lithodidae; genus Paralithodes; species Paralithodes platypus. Next base: position 22,592,368 of record CM064547.1, on the reverse strand, counting down.
ATATATATATATATATAATATAAATACTCTGGACCACAGCCTGTCACCTTACTATCAACTTTTGCAATATTCTCGGCCTTTCCTCTAATTTTCACTCTATCGAACACCATCTTTCCTCCTCCAAACCTGATCTTCTTTTCCTCACCGAAACTCAGGTGTCTGAAGCAACTGCCAGCAGCCCCTTCTCTGTATCCTCCAACTTTCTCTATCCTAGTTTCAAAGCCAGAGGCAGATGTTGTGCTAACGTGCACAACAAACTCACTTGCTCTCGTGTTCCCGATTTCGACTCCTCTGAATTCTCAACTTTATGGCTCAAACTATCCTGTCATTCTCATGCTAAATATATTTGTGCTGTCTATCTTTCCCCTAACTCTACCGACTTTCCCAAATTCTTTGACTATCAAAACTCTAAAGTGGAACACATTCTATCTATCTCTCCCTTCTCTGAAATCTCCATCTTAGGAGATTTCAACGTTCACCACCGCCAATGGCTCTCCTCTCACTCTACTGATCAACCTGGTGAACAAGCCTACGTCTTTTCTATCATAAATTACCTAGAGCAGCTGGTCCAGCAACCCACCCGTATTCCGGATCGCTTCGGAGATCGGCCCAACATTCATGACTTATTTCTGACTTCTAACCCTTCGTCTTATACTGTCAATCTTTTCTCTCCTTTGGGCTCCTCCTACCATAAACTTATCTCCGTCACCTTTCCTATCTCTTCAGTACGGCCATCCGATCCTCCCAGCCGGCGGCGCTTGTGGCACTGTGGCGCTGCCGACTAGGAGGCTCTCCGGCAGTACTTCTTTGATTTCCCATGGAATGACTCCTGCTTCCGTGGTCGAGGACCCTTAGAGAGTGCTGAACGCATTACCGAGGTAATCCTCTCGGGCATGGAAGCGTACATTCCATTTTCTTTCTCTCAGTATAATATAAACAAATCTTGGTTTACTTACGCTTGTTCTACTGCTGTCCACAACAAGGAGGAAGCATTCAAACAGTACCGACGCCTTAAAACTCAAGAATCTCATTCTTCCTATGTTTCTGCCCGGAATCAAGCCAAATCTGTTCTTCGACTTGCGAAACACTCTTTCATCAATAATAAATGCACTGAACTATCCAACTCTAGCTCTTCCCAAGCTTTCTGGCAACTAGCCAAAAACCTCTCCAACAACTTTTCTTCCGCGTCTTTTCCTCCCCTTTTCCACACTGATGGCACAACCATCACTTCTTCCTCTGACAAAGCTGAACTCTTTGCTCAAACTTTTGCCAGAAACTCTACCTTGGATGATTACGGTGCTATTCCTCCCTCTACACCCCCCTCTCTTCTACTTATGCCTAATATCCTAATCTCTTCTAAAAATGTACTTTCTACCCTCTCTGGGCTTAATACTAAGAAGGCGTACGGTCCGGACGGTGTTCCTCCTGTTGTACTTAAAAACTGTGCTTCCGTGCTAACCCCCTGCCAAGGCAAACTCTTTCGTCTCTGTCTCTCCTCTAACGTCTTTCCTTCTTGCTGGAAGTTTGCTCTCATTCAACCTGTCCCAAAGAAGGGTGACCGCTCTCAACCCTCCAACTATCGTCCAATTGCTCTCATCTCTTGTATCTCTAAAGTTTTTAAAACTAATCTTGCTTCCAAATTTCTTAAGCATTTCTCTTCTCATAATCTGCTCTCAGATTGCCAGTATGGCTTCCTTAAGGGTTGCAAAACTGGTGATCTTCTTTTATATCTTACTAACTCTTGGTCATCCAACTTTCGGGACTTCGGTGAGACTTTTTCTGTTGCACTAGACATATCGAAGGCCTTCGATAGAGTCTGGCACAAATCTTTAATTTCCAAACTGCCCTCCTTCGGTTTCTGTCCCTCCATCTGTGCCTTTGTCTCTAATTTCCTTTCCGGCCGTTCCATACCTGCAGTTATGGATGGCCATCGCTCATTTCCTCATCCTATCAACTCCGGTGTTCCTCAGGGTTCTGTCCTATCTCCTATTCTCTTTTTAATTTTCATAAATTATCTTCTGAACTGTACATCCAGTCCCATCTATTCATATGCAGATGACTCTACCTTACACCACTCAATTAGTTTTCCAGAACACCCCAGCCAGCAGTCCCTCAAAAGTAAACGTAATGAAGCCATAAAATGCTTACCTTCTGATCTAGCTACTATTTCCAATTGGGGTAGAGAAAACCTTTTTGCATTTAATGCTTCAAAAACTCAATTTATCCATCTTACTACCCCTCAGGAACCTCCAGAGGACTATCCTTTATTCTTCAACAATACAAAAATCAACCTTTCATCTTCCTTCAATGTTCTCAGTGTCTCTTTTTCTTCTGCTCTCACTTGGAAAGACCATATTACCAGTCTCGCTAAGGCAGCCTCCCAAAAGCTGTGTGTGCTCAACGGCCTCAAGGGGTTCTTTAATACCACTGTGCAGCTTCTTGCTCTGTACAGGGGCACAGTGCATGTATTGAGTATTGTTCACATGTGTGGGGAGGGTCCTCTCACACCGCACTCCTAGATAAAGTAGAAGGGAAAGCCTTTCGTATCATTAACTCCCGTCCACTCACCAACTCTCTGCAATCTCTCTCTCTTTGCCGCAATGTTGCATCTCTCTCACTATTCTATCGCTACTACAATAATCAGTGTTCCTCGGAGCTTTCCCAGTGTAAACCACCTCCTCTACGTAGGGTACATAGTACCCGTCTTGCAACACAATCCCACCCCTACTCTGTGCAACTCTCCAACCCAAGAGTGAAACGCTGTTCTCAGACTTTCTTCTATTCAACTGCTGAGCTCTGGGACTCTCTCCCAGAATCTGTCTTTCCCTCTTCTTATGTCTTGAATTCCTTCAAACTCCGTGTGTCCAGGTATTTTAGCTCGAACGTCCCTTGATTTCGGCCCTGTCACTCTTTGAAATCTGGGGGAGGCACTCGCTGCAGGCAGGTATGCCTTTTGTCTCCCTCATTTACATAGAAAAACTAAAATATAAATATATATATATATATATATGCTGTATATACTGTATATATATACAGTATATATATATATATATATATATATATATATATGTTTTTGTTTTGTTTTTTATATGCCAACTTACTTCCTCTCGGGCATAGGCTGAGAGCCTTAACATTCACCGCTTTACAATGAACAGTGAAGCCCGTGAGGTCTTGTTCCAGTGTAGGGAGTGAGACATGTGAAGCACGTAGAGTACAACGAGCACCTGCCATCTTGCCTTCACATGAGGCACGGTGCTCACTCATGGCCCGAAACGACCCCATCTCTGTAGCCACCTCGTTCCCGTGCTTCACTGTCTCACCCACTACACTCGGACTCTCACACTTACACACACACAACGCCACCTGTTGAGTAGATAACTCACCAGGCATTGCACCCCTATAGCATATTTTAAATATGGGAATATTCATAGAGTGCTATTTAATCAGGGAACAATGAGGGTATTTTATTGACGTTTCGGTGGGCTTGTGGTAATGCACTGATACTAGGTACAGCACAAATTCCATCCCAATAATATCTTCCCATTGATACATCAGGATTTGAACCCGGGACCTTTGGATTACCATGCCAGTGGCAAGACCACTCCACCATATATATATATATATATATATATATATATATATATATATATATATATAAAAGAGTCCCATGTTTTACATGCCTCTGCCCGGAATCAAGCCAAGTCTGTCCTACCGACTCGCTAGAAACTCTTTCATCAATAACAAATGCTCTGAATTTACTAACTCTAGTTTTTCCCAAGCTTTCTGGCATCTAGCCAAAAACCTCTCCATCAATTTTACTTCCTCGTCTTCCCCTCCTCTTTTCCACTCTGATGGTTCTACCATCATTTGTTCCTCTGACAAAGCTGAACTCTTTGCCCAAACTTTCGCTAATAACTCTACATTGGACGATTCTGGTGCTACTCCTCCCTCTCCACCCCCTCCTTACTTATGCCCAATATTCATAATCTCTTCTAAGGATGTACTCTTAGCCTTCTCTGGGCTTAATTCTAAGAAGGCGTATGGACCGGATGATGTTCCTCATGTTGTACTCAAAAACTGATCATCTGTGCTGACTCCCTGCCTAGGCAAACTCTTTCGTCTCTGCCTTTCCTCTAACGTCTTTCCTTTTTGCTGGAAGTTTGCTCTTATTCAACCTGTCCCAAAGGATGGTGACCGCTCTCAACCATCCAACTATTATCCAATTGCTCTCATTTCTTGCATCTCTAAAGTTTATTTAAACTATTCTTAACTCAAAATTTCTTAACCATTTAGCTTCCTATAATCTACTTTCAGATCGCCAGTACGGTTTCCTTAAGGGCTGCTCTACTGGTGATTGTTTTGCTTATCTTACTAACTCTTGGTCATCCACCATTCTTGACTTTGGTGAAACTTTTTCTATTGCGTTATACATTTCGAAAGCCTTCGATAGAATTTGGCACAAATCCCTTTCAAACTAATCTCCTTCGGTTTCTATCCATCTATCTGTGCCTTTGTCTCTAATTTACTTTCAGATGGCCTTCGCTTACTTCCTCAACCTATCAACTCCGGTGTTTCTCATGGTTCTGTCCTGTCTCCAATTATCTTTCTAATATTTATTGATGGTCTCTTCCACTCATATGCTGATGGCTCTATAATATTCAACTAGTTTTTCACATCAACCCAGCACGCAATCACACCAAAGCTCCCCTAAAAGGGCCAAAGAATGCTTATCTTCTGATCTATCAATTATTTCTGACTGGGGCAGAGAAAATCTTGCTACTTTCAATGCCACCAAGACAAAATTTCTCCCTCTGTCTCTCCATCGCAATCTTCAGCACGACTATAATTTATTCTTCAATAATACACAAATCAACCCTTCATCGTCTCTCAATATTTTAGGTGTATCTTTTTCATCATATTACCACTCTTGCTAAAACAGTTTCTGAAAAGTTAGGTATGCTCCACCGTCTCCATTGGTTCTTCACCCATGCACAGCTTCTTGCTCTGTATAGGGGCACAGTACTACCCAGTATTGAGTATTGTTCGCATGTGTGGGGATGCTGCACCCATATCACACTTCTCAAACAAGTAGATTCAAAAGCATTTCTCCTTATCAACTCACTTCCTCTTACTAGTTCCCTACAATCTCTTTCTACACACCGCAATGTTGCATCTCTTTCACTCTTCTATCACTATTATAACAATCTATGTTCTTCAAAGCTTTCTCAGTGCATAACTCTTCCCTTGCAGCGAGTGCGAAGTACCCGCCTTTCAACACACTCACGCATATTCTGTCCAGCTCTCCAACCCAGAATTAGCAAATGTTCTCAGTCTTTCTTCTACTCAACAAGTGAACTCTGGAACACTCTCTCTCAATCAATCTTCTTTACTTCATTCTATGACTTAAACAACTTTAAACTCTTAGCGTCCAGGCATTTTGACCCAACGTCGCTTGAATTTGGCTCTCTGTCACTTTTTGTTTGTTTTGGCTTTGGGGGAGACACTCGTACAGACAACGTGCCTTTTGTCTCCCCATACCAAAAATAAATAAATACATAAATAAATAAATAAATAAATAAATAAATAATTATATATACAGTATACTGTATATAATGTATATATATATTGTTACGTAACTTGATCCTCAAGTGGTTAACTTGATGAATCTAGATAGCACAGATTTATATATATTAAGGTATCAGTCAGCTGAAGGCAAAACAAAAGTAAAATCTAATAACATTAGTTCCTGTTGTTGCTTCCTTTCCTTTTGGATCTTAGGACTTAGTATCCTTTATTGACTGATACTCTTTAATTATGAAAAATACTGAAACTAATTAAAGTCATGTAGTATTTATAAAGAATTATTATTTAACCAAAGCTTAGTAGGCTATGGTTATGAACCGAAGAAGTTATATCTAAAGAAGGACTATTAATTCTATAAAAAAGTCTTGAAAGATAAATATTAAAGTAAGAATATTTCTGTCTCTTACCCTTTTTGAAATGAATAGATAGTTTTCTTATATGTCCTTTTATTTATATTTAATGTAATTATTCTTGGTTCTTGTCTTACGTTAATAGTATTATATTATTATTATCATCAGGATTAATATCAAAGTCACATCAAAAGTTAGATATATATTTAATAATTAGTTAAATGTATTTCTTAACAACGTAACATTGAGGTTTGATTATGAGTACATTAAGTTACATGATCGCTCCATAGATTCGATTCAGGTCTCACTCAAATAATATGAAAAGCAAAAATAATATTTTAAAGCTAAAAGAATTTTCTTCAGCTTAGGAAATCACTAGAAGTAACATTACATCAGCCATGTTAGTCTAAGGCGATATTACTAATATGAGACAATAGCATCACCGTACACCGTTAACCCGTTGAGCCCCGGCTAGTTATAATATTTTGTTCACCCCAGTCCCAAGCCATTTTCACTTATTTTTTTTGTTTGCTAAAATGGAAGACAAGGATGAGAAATGAAAAAAAAACAAAAAAAAATCACCTCTGACATTTTTTTTGGGGGGGGGGGGCCGGTGGGGGGTGGGGGGGGGGAGCTTCAAAAAAATTTGTTGAGTCAAAATGGAAGAGAATGTGCTCATTTCGGTCATTTGGGGGGTGGGGGGGGGGGGTTTCAATAGTTCGTGTCCCCCGCATGACCACCCGCAGCACTAGGGTAAAAAATGAGTATGGCATTGTACGGCATACATCCTAAGGAGTATCTCACATAAATCTCAAGCCTCTAGCTCCCATACGACCGGAGTAATGAAGGTTCAAAGTGGCGGTAAACTAGGGGTGTAAACTATCCCCACTAAGCCCACCACCACCAGCCGCGCGGCTGTCTCGGCCCGCTCACACCTACTGGCCCGGCTCCCCCACACACTACGGTACCGCCCCCTCCTATTCTCCCGCCATTTCCTACCTTACGAGCCACGTAAGTGTTTTTTATATGTCGGACGCACGTGATGCGTCGCTGGGAGTTGGTGATCAAAGACTGCCGATGCAACACGTGCGACGCTGGGTCTCAACGGGTTAAGCAATGTAAGCTTAATTCAAAGAAAATGAAAGAACTCGTAAGTATTAATATAAAACAATAGTATTACTTTCATCATAACCCAATTACTTAAAGAGTTGCTTTAGTCCACAAGTTAGTCAACTAAAATAGTTAAGTACATAATAATAGCGTTAACGTTAATTCCCAATCAAATAGTTAAGTACATAAATAGTAGCATTAACGTTAATTCCCAATCAAATAGTTAAGTACACAATAATAGCGTTAACGTCCCAATCACATATCTCACTAACCAACATAACGTAAGTGTTTACACGGAACACACTTAACACACACATGTATAATCTGACTGACAGTCACAATCCCATTATAATACTTCACCCCGTCTTCCTCCAGCTGCAAGTTCACCTTCCCCAACTCCAAATGAGACTGATTTGAATGCCCACAACTCGGGTCTTATATACTGAACAATGATTGTGTAGGAACGAATCAGGAGGCGGCGGGTAGTGCCCGCTCCAATCACAGCTCCTCGAGTTGCATAACAGGTGCCTGGTCCACTCACAGCTCCTGGCGTCGATCATACGTCATAGCGTCGGGTCATCGAAGTAGTTTGCAGGGTCCCCTATGACGCACGCAGGTGTGAAGGCTTGTTTGCTGGTATGCGGGCGAGCTGGTTTCCTACTCGCTAGCCTGCTTCGCCGCTTGGGTAGTTTGAAACTCCTTCAACTCTAATTCTAACTCTTAAATTAACATACAGGGCTCCGTATGTCAGAATATATACCGGTATATATATATATATATATATATATATATATATAATAATAATAATAATAAGTTTATTGTTATATGTTCCTTTACATGTTTACACATATATAAATATTACACATCAAGAGGATATTCACATACAACAAAAGGACCAGATACCCAGCGGTATATACGTCCTTATATGCTCTATTCATGAAATTACATTTATATGGCGTATTGAGCAGACAAAGAGGAACTGGTTAAACCGAGAAAAAAAAAATGCAAACAAAATCAATAACAAAGGCCAATACGAAATTATACTATATACAAACACGAACACATACACACAACTGATGAATGACAATATAATATTATATGCATGAATACACACCTATACGTTCATATACTGTATGTACATGTATACAGTTAATACAAATCAACAATAATTAAGACATATGCATTAAATCAACTCTTCATTTAATATCTCACGTATAAATACCATTTCCTGTTTCAAAACGATAAATGAAAGGCAATCATTGGACAGGTACACTCAGACATGACAGTCCCAGCCCCCTCCCCATGAATTACCAGATCCCCCATGCTTCTCTCCATGCAACCAATACCAAATTGTTTTAATTTTCCACATTACCCTCTCTTCAACATATAACATTTATATGTTTGAAGATGTTAATTATATAAATTTGTTGTCATAGATACACTTCCATAATCTGTATAGGTGATCTCACCAAGTACTGAGCGGGCCATAGACTACTGCATCCGACCGCACAATAGCGATATCATATACATACTAACTTACATTCATTCATGTGCAAATACATACATACATACATACATACATACATTGGTAATTATACAATCTGCAAATAAATCACCCATACAGAATAATATGAACATGACATTGTTTTAATTTTACGAACATCACTACTAAACACCCATAATACATAGTTCATAATGTGATGCACTGATACAAGCAAACTACAGTATATACACCATGTGCAATGATTTAGAACACTAACACGAATTTAATTAGTTTGTTAAAAAAAAAAATATATATATCAATATTTGTAGGTGGAAAATGAACAATTTATTTCAATATGATTCAACATATAATTCCATATATTTGAGCCCTTGTGCTTAAAAGATCTTTGAGCCAAAACCGTTCTACCCCTCGGTACATGAAGCTTTTTCCTATTTCTTGTAGGGTAATCGTGTAGCTCTTCGTTTTTCACAAACATTTCTTTAATATTCGATGGTAGTAAATAGTTCATACATGTGTGTACTGTACATCACTTTAAGTGTGGTAAACTATCAATGGAAGTTAAATATTACTAAGCTATAATGAATCAAATCAAATCAATCTAAATGAAAACTACTCTATATCTAAATTGAATTCAATCTGAAACAAGCTAATTTATATCCAAAGGTCTCACATAATAAATGTATATATACAGGGTAAGGTTATAAGGGTTAATATTAGCCAGGAATTAACTCACCAATAGTTCCACGTGGCAATGAGGCAAGGGAGAACGTTTTACCCAATATGGCGGTGGACAATGGGGAACGAGACTTCGGTCCCAAGACTCGAGTCAAGTTAAAGAAAGAATAAATGATTACCTGAGAATGGACATGAATAATATGCTTATCTATCAGTCAGTCATGGTGTCGATGAGAGCGTCGTGATGGTGTAGCTGAGTGTATTGTGATTAGAGGCACAAAAGCTCGATCAACTGAGGTCGGAAAAATTAGATGTTGACTGGTTGGTGTTCGTGAAGGCTCTGGCGTACCTCCAAAGCACACGTTGCTGCCTTGGCAAACCGCCAGGAGCCCAAATTATCGTACCGCATTTAGGTTGCTCTATACGATAAATGATATTAATATATACGATAAATTCATATATACTACATAAGACCATGGCAATATTGCTTAATAGCATATTAGGCCTTTTATAACTTAACTTATTTACAATCTTATAATATACGATCTACTCGTCCTACGTCGTGCTGTAGGAGAGATCGTGACGTCACAGAGACATACGAGATCACAAAAGAGTCATATTCTATCGTATTTATACGATACACTCCCCCCACAAAAAAGACCTGAACCCCACCTTAAACCTAAAGTTGCCCAGAGGCTATCTTCTGACGCCACAAGTCGATAGCGCCAGCAGCAGCGCGTCTGGGACGCGTCCCGGTCCGAGAATGATCACCATCAGTATGAGGTGAGTCGTTCCTTTGAGAATCCTCGGACCCAGCAATAACAGGTGGAGCCTCAGATTGCAATGCGGAATCGAGCTCCAAAGCGTACAAACGTGCGATAGGCCGAACAGTAGTTCCAGTGGCTGTCTTCAATAGCGCCACCCGCTCTACAGAGTCTGCCCCCTTGTATACCTCTAACACGCGGCCTAATTTCCAGTATAAACGAGGACTATCTTCTTTAATTAAAACAACTTCGCCAACTGTAGGTGCCGTTGGTCTACCAGAGGGAGTAACACTCCTTTCCCTCAATGCTAGCAGATATTCACTAATCCACCGTTTCCTAAAATCCTCGATTATCCTGGATATATACTGGTATCTCTTAAACACCGCTACCTCAGAGTACAACGAGGGATCCTCTAACTCTACTATGGATTGGAAATCAGATGGAAACGCAGTCAATGGTTTCCCATATAGCAAGTGAGCTGGCGTTAATGGTAGTGGTTCTTGCAGGTCGGTGTACACGTATGTAAGCGGGCGATCATTCACGACTGCCTCTATCTCTGTGAGGACTGTCGTCAACTCACTCTTCTTTAATAGAGCACGTCCTACAACCGCTCTTAGTCCTGACTTTACTATGCCGACACATCGTTCCCACATGCCACCAAACCAAGGTGCCTTAACTGGAATGAACCTCCATTCGCACTTCTTCTCTCCCAAAAAAGTGATGATAGTAGGATCACTACTCATATCCTTTAGATATTTTGATGCTTGGACATAAGTGGGAGCATTGTCGCTAAGAATGAGTTGAGGGAATGAACGACGGGCACAAAACCGTCTGAACGCCAGCATAAATTCTTCGCTAGACATATTATCACATAGTTCTAGGTGTACCGCTCGAGACGTCGCACAGGTAAACAATAATATATAAACCTTCTCATGCTCCCTCGTCTTCAATGCCCCTGTGTAATCTAATCCTACCGCTTGGAAAGGTTCTACGTGCTTTACATGGCATTCAGGTAGAGGTGGAGCTGGTCCAGTTGCATATGGTTTACCCTTTAGTCTCTGGCATATTACACACTTTCTCACTACGCGTCGAGCTACTTGTCGAACTCTGGGTATCCACCATGTGAGACGTAAATTTGATATAATATGACATACCCCGTAGTGTTTTACTTCCCTATGTGCACGTATGATCAATAGATCAGTAACGTGATGTCTTGTTGGCATAAGTATAGGTCGGTTTGTGCCGTCTGGTACACCCGACCACTTCAGGCGACCCTCACACCTGATGAGGCCATTGTCTAAGTGCAACCTTAGTTGACGCACTATATTAGGCATTAATGTCTTATTCAAGCTTTTCAAGGATTCTAATTCATTGGAAAAGGTTTCTACTTGAACCCATTTGATCAAAGTTACTTCAGCTGCTTTAAATTCTCGAGCATCAATGTTGTGACCCCTGTAGCAGAGTTGGCCCGTTACTTTAAGCTTAAGATTGGATACATATCGCAACACCCAAGCTACAACTCTGACTAGTTTATTATAGTCACCGAACCTTGCCCACTTCATGATAGGACCCGGTGGTTCATTTGGTTGGGCTGTAACTGCCACTGTTTTCAGTGGCAGAAGTCCCTCACCAACAGCATGCCATATCGTCCATTCACTTTCATGGAGCAGCCACTTTGGACCATGCCACCACAATTCGGACTTCATTAACTGGCTAGCCGTTATACCCCTAGTTATGAGATCACTAGGGTTTTCTTTTGTATTTACATAATGATAAGCAACGTCTGGCAAAAGGGCTCTAATCTCATCTACCCTATTCCGCACATAAACTGGCAGAGACTTCTTGCTATGTATCCAGTTGAGTGCGACCTGACTATCGCACCATAAATGAACGATTTCAATATTTAATTCGCTCTCGTATGCTGCGCGTACATGTTGCACCAGACGTGCTAATAGCAGCATGGCAGTCAATTCCATTTTAGGGATAGTTACCTTTTTAACCGGGGCTACCTTGGCCCGGGCTGTAACTAAATGTGCCCCAAATGAAGTAACAACATATATGGCTACCCCGTATGCCGTGGCGCTAGCATCGCAAAACGTGTGTAACGTAACGTCACCGAACGCCGCCACTTTACGAGGTATAGGGTTAGTACATAGGATGGCATATTCATTCAACAACAATGTCCCTTGGTCATTCAGGTCCTCGGGCAAACTGTCATCCCATCCTATCTTACGTCTCCAAACTTCCTGCATTAGAATCCTAGCTCTTATGGTAACAGGTAATGCTAGGTAAGGATCAAAAAATTGCGCAACTTTGCTCAACAGACTTATTTTGGTGTGCGCTCCTGTCTGCTGAGCAAAAGACCTTGTTTGAAAAGTTAGTATGTCATGTTTAGGTTGCCAGATCATCCCCAAATTTCTGGACTTTTCCTGGTTAAGAGATGCCGTACCATCCACTTGTATTAAACTCTGAAGATCTTCACTATTAGTAACCCACTCGCGGAGAAATAGATGTGCATCCGCAAACAATCTGCGTGCTTGCCAGTATGCATACAACAAATCATCTTGACTATCGCTAGTACCCTGCAAATTGTCAATGTATAATCCGCGAGATAGTTTACTTGTGTCCTCATGAGTGTCAGCTAGATGTTTTCTGACTGTGGCATTTAACAAAAACTGCGAGCAAGTGGCCCCAAAGAGTACAACCCGAAAACGGTATATTATGATGGGACTTCCAGAGTCGCTAATGTCGCCGAACAAAAGAAAGCGGATAACATCTCTATCTTCCTCCTTTAGCTTGACCATCAAGAATGCTTTCTCGATGTCACTGGTATAGGCGTACTTCCCCAGCCTAAACCGCAATAGATGTTGGGACAGGTCCGACACCATGGACGGACCTGTCAACAGGCAGTCATTTAGACTGGGTTGTTGTCCTTGGTGGGCAGAACAGTCATACACCACCCGTATTGGTGTGGTGACGCTGTCTTTCTTTACCCCATGATGGGCCAGATAGTGAACCCTACCCTTCTTACATGGTTCCTTGACATCGACTCTCTCTATAAAGCCCCTATCCTCATAACTCCGAAATACATCGTCATACGCCTGGCGCGTGCTCGGTTCGTTAGACAATTTCCGCTGCAATGCGCGCAAGCAACCTAATGCCAAACCATAGTTGGTAGGCAGGCTTATCTCACTGTTCTTCCAGGGTAAACTAACTTTATATTGCTTGTCTGAGGCACAGTAGCACACAGACTCGTCAAACCTTTGTAGCGCAACTTCCGAGTCATAATCAGTCTCCATAGGATTAATGCCTATGTGATCCAATCTCCACAGTCGTTCCAGGTCGAACTCGGCAGCCATCTTAGGGTGACTAGGTTGGGAATCCTCCCTTCCCAACTCCTCTGCCGCGGTTACATTGACTCTATATATCGAGACCGTGTCGACCAGGACCTTTGACTGTGTAGTATGCACCTTTCCGCTCATGCAGTATCCAAATTTAGTGGGGATTAAAATTACACCACACATCTTTTTAAATCCAGGGTATACTACTTCATAATAATGATCCACACCAAGTAGAACATGCACCTCACTCTGATTTCCCATGGGATCTGACAAGTTAACCCCTTTGCTACGTAATGCGTGTTCCACCTTCTTCACACCCACAGATACATATTCTGGTAGGGTGTCTACTACGATACAAGTCATAAAGTACCGGTTTTTACGATAGAAATATGAAATCTCCGCTATCTCGTAGTCTTGTTTATCAGTAACCCCTGTGAAGCCCTGTAATCGAAGAGTCTCAGCCCCTACGATTCGGTGCTTCAATCCCACTAGTACGGACCTCTTTATAAAGGAACGTTGAGATCCTTGATCTAGAAGTACCCGACAAACTTTGTTAATGTCATTACCTTCCATGGGAATCTGTATTGTGGGCAATATAGTGGTGTCTTGCGTGCTACCTAGTGCCACAGTTGTAGTACCCTCATTTTTGACGTCTTTGACTTTATCTGCAGTAGGACACAACTTACCAAAGTGATGTCCTTTGCAGTGCTGACAGGGCCTTAAGTATGTAGCAGTACATTGTCCCTGCTTACCATGTTCCCCACTTAGACAACCTACACATAGCTTCAATCTTTTCGCCTGTGCTAGTTTTGTCTCATTTGTCGGGTATTTTACGCAGAAACTCCATTTATGTTTGTTGTTACATAGCTTACATAGAATCTGAGCAGGTTTCTTATACACACCCTCTTTCTTTACTTTAGTCCCCACTCTCATGCTTATTGTTCCCCTCTTCTCCACATTCTCCCTCCCTCCCGACACATACATTCTCCCTTTGTTCAACTGTAGATTATTGATCTCCTTGCTGAACTGAGTTTTGAACTCCCCCAGTTCAAATGATCTTACCTTATCAAGTATTGCCATAGGAAGCTTCTGACGCAAGATAATGACTATCATTTCCTGCGTGGTAAGCCCTAGGGTGTCTAGCGATCGAGTATGGCACTCCATATTTGCCCTGAAGTTTGTCAACTCATCAACCTTATACTGTGGTTCTGCGAGCCCCAACAAGGCAACAACATGGGCCATCTTCAACTGCTCTCTATCCCCGTATGTGGACTCTAATAAGTGTACCGCTTCAAGATAACTACCACCCACTACTGCAAAACCCTCTATTAAATGTAAGGCCTCACCTTCCATTTGTCCCTTCAGATAGTGAAACTTGCGGACATTATCCAAAGAGGATTCATGAACCGTAGATCGAAATACGTCCCAGAAAGCTAACCACTCGGTTAACTTGCCCCCAAATGTAGGAAGATTGAGCTTTGAGAGGTGTACAGTATGTTTTGGGTCAGCCCTTCTATGGGCCTCATTATCGCCTCCCTTCTTACTTGCGACAGCACGCTGTAATAGGTACTTCGCTCTAAAGACAGGTTCGTCATAGAGGGCGCGATTATCACACTCTGTAACTATTTCTTCCTCCTCTATCATGTCAGCCACAATCACCTCACTCAGAGCCGTAATACGACCGTGGGTAGCCTGGACGTTTTCTAATCTAGCGTCCAATTCCTCTAGTTCAGCAGTAGTGATGAAAGTGTTGACGTCCACAATTAGCCTATTTAATACTCCCCGAAGTCCCGCCCTTTGATTTTTAGGGGCTTTGATCAGCACCCCACTAGACGGTGTCTCTTTATCGTTTTTATCCATTTTGAATGTGAGCCTATAGGCTATGTATCTAAATGTTACGTTACAAAAACAACGGCCAAATAATAGTCTAATTAAGAGACGCCAACCGGCGGACTTCTATGTTATGGAGAAAAAATAGTACACTAAATAGCAATACCTACTAATGGATCATATTGAACAAGAAAAAATGTTAGGTCAGGTCATAATAGTCACAGGAAGTCCGAAACGGAAAAGAAAATTACTTGGGAAAGATGATGGGTGGGAAGCAGGACTTAGGCAGGCGCAACGATACAACCCCGGCGTCCCTCTCTAGCCAACGCTTCGTTAGCCCTACAATCTTGTCATACAGGACTTGATTGGTGTCTAAGTCGAGGTGGACACCATCCTGGTCGAGGTCTCGGATGCTGAGTGTGAGAGAAACAAAGCGGTGCTTCGTTTCTATTAACCGACTCCTCATGGCGCGGTTAACAGAATTTTGTTTAGCTTGATAATCCGCCGCTGAGAACCCTCGGACTCTCGTCCGGCTGTCAATTGCCACGATCTTGCAGCTCCCTCCGGACTCCCGCTCCAGATCCAGCGCCACCTCTTTGATTGCGTCAGATAACTCACGGGGTACTGTACCGAGGCGTATATCATTGCCGCCTATAAACAAAAAGATCATATGCGGCCTAAACCGAACCACTTGCCCCCACTGGGGGGAGGCTTTCAGGGTATCAACGGTTGCTCCCGGTACCCCGAAGTAGATCAGCGTGAAAGTTCTTTCCCCCTCCGACGCCCGATACGACTCAGTACCTCCGTCAGCTGCCCTTAGCCTAGTTGCATATGAATGCACTACTATGGCTATTCGCTGAGGTTCCGGCGCCTGAGGTACAGGGAGATAGCCAAGCCTCACCCCTCCGGGGTCCTTGCTCCTGCATCCCTGGGCTAATCCCTTGCTCATTGCCCAAGAAAAATCCCCTACTGGTAGCTAAATCCCGGGTCTGGGCACCAATGTGGTAAACTATCAATGGAAGTTAAATATTACTAAGCTATAATGAATCAAATAAAATCAATCTAAATGAAAACTACTCTATATCTAAATTGAATTCAATCTGAAACAAGCTAATTTATATCCAAAGGTCTCACATAATAAATGTATATATAGGGTAAGGTTATAAGGGTTAATATTAGCCAGGAATTAACTCACCAATAGTTCCACGTGGCAATGAGGCAAGGGAGAACGTTTTACCCAATATGGCGGTGGACAATGGGGAACGAGACTTCGGTCCCAAGACTCGAGTCAAGTTAAAGAAAGAATAAATGATTACCTGGGAATGGACATGAATAATATGCTTATCTATCAGTCAGTCATGGTGTCGATGAGAGCGTTGTGATGGTGTAGCTGAGTGTATTGCTGTATGTGTATTGTGATTAGAGGCACAAAAACTCGATCAACTGAGGGCGGAAAAATTAGATGTTGACTGGTTGGTGTTCGTGAAGGCTCTGGCGTACCTCCAAAGCACAGCTTGCTGCCTTGGCAAACCGCCAGGAGCCCAAATTATCGTACCGCATTTAGGTTGCTCTATACGATAAATGATATTAATATATACGATAAATTCATATATACTACATAAGACCATGGCAATATTGCTTAATAGCATATTAGGCCTTTTATAACTTAACTTATTTACAATCTTATAATATACGATCTACTCGTCCTACGTCGTGCTGTAGGAGAGATCGTGACATCACAGAGACATACGAGATCACAAAAGAGTCATATTCTATCGTATTTATACGATATTAAGTATGCAGAAAGCATAGAGCTTTTCCAGCGTAAGCATATTTAAATATTCAAATAAAGGTCCAGTATGAGTTCGATATGGGGCAGAACTTATAATTCGAATGATCCGTGTTTGTAATATGAATAGAGAATCAATCAAACATTTACTTGCTGTTCCCCACACTTAAGTGCCATATATAAGATATGGTTAAATAAAACTGTAGTAAATAGTTACTAAAGTACTGACATCAAGCACTCTCCTAGCTTTACATATGATACCTATTCCCTTCGCAACTTTGTTTGTAATAGTATTAATGTGGTCTGACCAAGATAATTTTGAATCAATTGTGACACCCAGAAATTTGACATTGTCTACTCTCCTTAGGTCTGTTTTGTTTATTCGAACATTCGAATTATTATGTACGTACCTTTTTACCTTTAGTATGAAATACCATGTTTTGTCCAAATTTAATGATAATTTGTTTACACTTACCCATTCAATTACTTTTATTAGTTCTTCATGTATTATTGTAATAACACTATCTACATTTGAACCGACACAAAACATATTTGTGTCGTCAGCAAAGAGAATAGGCATCATAGTCTTAATCGCATATATAATATTATTTACATATATTAAAAATAACAGGGGACCTAATATGGATCCCTGAGGTACACCACACCTGATATATTTAGTTAATGATATAAATCCATGATAATCTACCTGGTGCTGTCTATCTGCCAAGTAACTTTCAAACCACTTACATGCCACCCCTCGTATCCCATATGAGTATAATTTTCCCAACACAATTGAATGGTTCACTGTGTCGAAGGCCTTGCTAAAATATAAACACATTCCAACAACTACCTTACCCTCATCCAATGCATCAGCTATCTTATCAATTAATGTGATCAAGGCTAGGTTTGTACCGTATCCTGCTCTAAACCCATATTGGTGCTTATATAAACACATTCCAACACCTACCTTACCCTCATCCAATGCATCAGTTATATTATCAATTAATGTGATCAAGGCTAGGTTTGTACCGTATCCTGCTCTAAACCCATATTGGTGCTTATATAAAATATGATGTTTCTTTAAAAAAATGTCCACTCTACTGTAAATTACTCTTTTCAAAAATCTTTGAAAAAGGGGGTAAGATAGATACCGGCCTATAATGACTAAATAATGCCTCATTACCACCTTTGTTCAAAGGAATCACAGTTGCAATGTTCAATTCCTTTGGATATAAACCTTGTTTGAGTGACATATTTACAAGATTCGCTAACACCTCGTTGACTACCAAGTGTGTTTCTTTAAGTACATTAGCTGTAATCCCATCCCAACCTGGACACTTATTTCCCAGTGACATAATTATGGTATCGATTTCTTGAGGTAAAACTGGAGCTAAAAATATTGAGTCACAATAATGTCTGGATAAATAATCACGATAGTTCTTGTTACTTGGTGGCATTTTTTCACTCAAGTTGTGCCCGAAATTGACAAAGAAATCGTTAAGTCTGTCACCATCAATTTGAAAACTATTAGCTCTCTTTATTTGCTTTCGTCTGTTAATTATATCTTTTAGTACCCCCAAGGACTTTCTCACATTATTTGTATTAACCCTAAAGAATTCCTCATAATGTTCACACTCAGCTTTCCGCATGATTCTCTGTAGTTTTTGTTTATAGTTTTCATATTTATTTTTGTTATGTAGGTAGGGTCTCTTAGGCGATGTTACATTTAATTCATTTGTATACTTAATTGATTTCTTCAACCTTTCCGTTAACCATGGTTTACGGTTGCGATAGTTGGATTTCAAAGCTACTAAGGGAAATCATTTCTCGAACCATTGTGAAAACAACTGGTGAATTAATGAAAACGCAAGCTGGCAATAATCAGTGGCTAAAATATCTGTCCAATCTGTATTTTGTAACATAGATCTAAATCCATCAATATTTTTCGTACCATATAAATTATTCTCTTCATGATTAATTTATCTTCAATCAATCTTTTAGAAGTTAATATGCTAAAGATGGGAAAATAATGAGATATATCAGTTGTGAGTATTCCATTAATAATGAGATATATCAGTTGTGAGTATTCCATTAATAATGAGATATATCAGTTGTGAGTATTCCATTAATAATGAGATATATCAGTTGTGAGTATTCCATTAATAATGAGATATATCAGTTGTGAGTATTCCATTAATAATGAGATATATCAGTTGTGAGTATTCCATTAATAATGAGATATATCAGTTGTGAGTATTCCATTAATAATGAGATATATCAGTTGTGAGTATTCCATTAATAATGAGATATATCAGTTGTGAGTATTCCATTAATAATGAGATATTATCAGGTGAGTATCCATTAATAGTGAGTATTCCATTAATAATGAGATATATCAGTTGTGAGTATTCCTTAATAATGAGATATATCAGTTGTGAGTATCCATTAATAATGAGATATATCAGTTGTGAGTATTCCATTAATAATGAGATATATCAGTTGTGAGTATTCCATTAATAATGAGATATATCAGTTGTGAGTATTCCATTAATAATGAGATATATCAGTTGTGAGTATTCCATTAATATAAGTTTTGTTGTATACATCATTACAAAATATATTGTCAATTAATGTGGCTTATTGGTCTATTAGTCTCGTAGGTCTATAAATAAGTGGCATACAATAATGTGAAAATAGTAATTCAGGTAACTCAGATGTACTATTATGTCTATCCACAATTAATAAGTTAATGTTAAAGTCGCCCATCAAATAAACAATTTTCTGTTCGCGATCAAGACATTCCAATAACTCTGACATGCACTTCACAAACTCCTGGATAGTTGCACTCGGTGGTCTATAAATAACCCCTACTACTGTATTTGTATGAGCACTGATTAAGCTTCCATCCATCTCAATAAAAACAGATTTAATATATTAATTAATTACATTAAGTTCGTTTCTCTCCCTAAAAGGTATGTAATTCCTAATATATATATATATATATATATATATATATATGTATATATATATATATATATATATATATATATATATATGTATATATAGATAGATATAGTATTTACTGTATATATACTATCATAGACTACAGTAGATCTGGACTGGACACGAACATGGAAGTTTGCAGTAAGGGACCAAAATTCGTAGAACGAACCCTCAAGTTCGAACCTCGAAACCGCAAAAATATCACATTTTCGCGGTTTTGATGTTCGAACTTGAGGGTTCGTTCTCCGATTTTGGGTCCCTTACTGCAAAGTTCGATTTTCGTGTCCAGTCTAGATCTAATGTAGTCTATGATACTATATATGTATATATATATATATACAGTATATATAATATATATATATGTATATGTATATATATATATATATATATATATAGATATATAGATATATAGAAATATATTATATGTATATATATATATATATATATATTATATATATATATATATATATATATATATATATATATACCGGTCACAAAACTTTACATCTTTGCGTCCAGGCATTTTGACATCTACGTCCCTTGAATTTGGCCCTCTGTCATTGGTTTTGGCTTTGAGTGAGACACTCGTAAAGGCAACCTGCCTTTTGTCTCCCACCATACCAATATTAAATAAATATATATATATATATATATATATATATAATATATATAATATATATATATTATATATATATACAGTATATATATATATATATATATATATATATATATACATATATATATATATATATACATATATATTGACACTACATAATATTAGATGGTGCATGTCATGTACCATCTAATATTATGTAGTGTCAATTGTACACGTACACATTTAGTCCTTGCCTATTCCAATAGTTTACAATTTATGTGGCGGGTGTCGATGTCCTCTTATGTAAATTACTTCTGTGACGCCTCCTGGCGTTAGCAGAATGGTTGTGTGGGGCATTGCAGCTCGCTAGCGCTCGCCAGGATGGGGGGATAGGCTACAGTTGTCCTAGAATGATCTGCTTTATTTCATTAGGGTCGTGTTGCCACAGACAGTCTAGAAATAGTCTTTGTTTTGGTCTGTGACCGCGCCTTATATTTTATATTCGCTATAATATAAATGTTGCTTGTGTGGGAGGCGAGCGAGAGAGGGTGAGGGAGTACACCTGGCAGCGGGGTGAGCTATGACGCGGCTCGCTTGGGCGGTGACGGCGCTGGCGGCCGGGTGGTCAACTATTCCCTTCCCGTCGCGGCCTCATGTTTTTTACCAGCTCAGAGCTTGCCTGACACGCGTATCGCTTACATCCTTTGCAATTCTGTCCCCCATACTCGCCACTTTGCATACTATTTCTCTCTCTCGACTTCTCCTTTCTCATTCTCTAATCTTTATTAAACTCAACATCCCTTCTGGTTTCAGCATAGACGTTCACCGTCGGCCAGTCGTATTGTACGCGAAGCTCTCAGATATTTCCATGTATTAGATTAAGAAGGTATTAGGCTTTATTGAGGTTTGGAGAGACGGACTTTTCCGTATGTGTCCTCTCTCGGGAAGGTTGTAGACCGGTATATGTCTCCCTGGCAAGGTGTTGAGTGATTCTGCTTGGTTATCTAAAGCTAGACTAGAGGTAAGGTTACTGTGTCGTTGTCTCCGATGTGTGCAGTGTTAGCTAAGCCCTGCACGACATCGACTGGTACTGTGGGAGCCTAAGTTGTCTTCGGGTGGGTTTACTTTGCGAGCACAGCGCTGTGGTGTGAGAGGGCCATAGCCTATCCCTCACAACATAGTGCTGCCTCTTTGTGTTGACTTCTGAGGGATCGCCAGGATAGAACTAGGTACTAGAGACCTAGATTTATCAAGAGAGCATCCCCGTCATATAACGTAATCTTCATTATACCACCTTCGGACAACGTTAGGCTACGAGCCGCATGCTCGCCCATTGTTGCCCTGCCTTGAACCCCAGCTAGACTTTATTAACTGAGCAGACACTGGTTAGAGATAAGCCCCCATTATTATATGTATGCAACATTATTATTCACTGCACTTTTGAGCCGAGGTTGTTGTTGAGTTGCACAACCCTAGTAGGCTGTTGCGTTGTGTCACGAAGCATTTCTTTAGTTGTCGAGCATTACTACCTTTGCGCAGTCTTTATTATTCGCCTGCCTATTATTACTATATGTCCTAGTATTTATTGTGACCCGTATTCTGCATTATAATTGTTCAAGATTCTTTACGAACATCTTCCCAGCATCAGACTTATTTCAGAAGTTTCCAGTTGATGTTGCAGGACTAGCATTGCACTTTCTTTAATACAGGAGTGCCAGTTATTTGAGTATCTACCGTAACGTTAATTAATCACGTTAACTATCTTTTCTTTGTGTAACCTAATCGAGTAATCTTTTACTGTTTGAGAATAGGCTGTTTCATCGAGCGTCAGCCTAGTGGTGTGCACCAGTTACCGAGTCATAGGATACCTCGTTGTCCAGGTACGACTCAGGGCGGTAATGGTGTTTTGTTTTCCAGTGTTTAAGGCAGGGGTTGAATCTAGTGTTACCGTTGTTGCATTTTGCCATTATCTAGTCCAATGTTGAAGAGCCCTGTGTCTTTGAGAACCTGGATCGTAACAAATGGCGACCTAGCTCAGGATCTTGTTAACTAAGAGATAATTGCAGGATTGTTTTGGTCATTTGTTTTATTGAGGAATATAGTGGGCACGTTAATTTTGTTTTGGCAAAGTAGTATGGCACTTGAGAGTCTTCAGACATTTTTGGCAAGTGAATAGTGCTTCATAAGAGTTTGGGGTACTTCTTTTCTGAATATTGTGGTGATACATTTTTGAGAGCATCATGTCTTATACCGGATCAGAGGAGAATGGAGACACAGTACATAATGTCGAAACTGAGGAACAGCAGCATGATGAAAGGGTTAATCGGGTGAACTGTGAGGAGGATGCTAGGATATTTTTGCAATGGCCTGTTACTGCCGAGCGGTTGGAGGGTATGGATCGGTACGGTCTTCAATGCCTGGCCACAGCTATCGGTCATGCGGTTACTAGCAGCATGACCAGGGATAACTTGATAACGTGTGTACTGGGCAGGGTGACTGGTGAGCGAGATGGGTTGAGTGCTCAGAGCCCTTCGGCCATGCTTCCCCTACACTCGACTCCCAGCCATCCCAGTAGTTTGCCGACCCCGGGTACGCTTCCGCAGTTGGGTGGTGACTGGCAGGGTGGGTTGCCCCTGGGGGGACCACCAGTAATTTCAAACATTGTAGCCCCTTCACCTCCTCAAGGGTTAACTCCAGAGTTATTGCTTCAGCTCGAATTAGCTAAGCTTCAGCAGCAACAAAGGGCATGTGAGCTTCAGCAGCAATTATAATTAGCCAGGATAGAAGAGAGAAAAAGTATCAGTCAAGCAAAAATCCAAGCTGAGTCGACTAGGTACTGTGCCGACATGGACGTAGAGAAGTCGCGAGTAGAGACAACGGGACAGCGACTTGGGGCTGGTAACCGTGTTCATGAGCAGTCTCTCTCGCACTTATTGAAACTGGTTCCGATGTTTGACACACGCTTTGAGAAGAAGTGCCAGGAACACCAGTGGCCAGAGAATAAATGGGCAGCACTTGTATCCTCTAGATTAATAGGCAAGGGTCTTAAAGCCTACGATGCGTTGCCTATAGAGTCTTGTATTATCTATGAGGAACTCAAGGAGGCTGTCCTGAGAGCATACGAACTACAACCAGAGACATACAGGTTGAAGTTCCGGGGTGTTATCAAGGGTCGGGAGACCACCTTTTTGGAGCATGCCCGGGAGCTGTCCGATGCTTTTGGGAATTGGCTGAGGTCGGAGAAAGCTACTACGTTTGATGACATTAAACAGTTGGTGCTTTTAGAGCAGTTTTTCAAATGCACGGGCGGCGACCTGACGTTAAACCTTAAGGAAAAGCAACCAAAAACTCTACAGGAGGCAGCTGAGATGGCTGACCTCCGGCTATCACTAATTCGTGGGTGCGGGTCTGCCCAGCGTAGTGAGGCAGGTAACAAGGGGCGTGACGCCCCACCCCCCGAGTTAGTGATATACCTTATGCAAACAAGTACAAGAGCCATGATACCAAGACTGACCACAAGACTAGCACCGTCCCATTTAAGAAGGGGCCGGGCCCTTCCCAGTACCAAGGGAAGCCCAAAGGGGAGTTGGAGTGTTATCATTGTCATAAAAAGGGGCACTTTGCAAGAGTCTGTCCTAGCAAACCACCTACAGCAGCTGTGTCTTTGGCCTGCAACATTGGTGTGTCTCCGAAGTCATCTGAGTTTGCCCGGGGCAGTTCGTCAGAGGCTGAGGCACAGCCAATGCAGAAGCACCTGGGAGGCTCGAACCCTGCTCAGGATGGTTTTTGCGACCATAGAGGGCGGGGTTGCGTGATGTGGGCGGGGCGCAAGCATGGAGTAGAGGTCTTGCGTGATACAGGTGCTTCCCAGACTCTGATGAAAAACTTGACTGGCTACCCTATAAACGCGGCTCGGGTGGTGGTGGTGCAGGGTATTAATGCAACTCGGTCATACCCGCTGGTGCGGTTGGAGTTGGAGGTGGATGGTGTGGCACGTGAATTGGATGTCGGGATTGTGGAGAAACTGCCAGTGGAGGGCGTCGACCTTCTTCTCGGCAACGACTTTGCAATGCCCGCTTCTGAGGTTCTACCCTTAGTCGTTGCCGAGAGGCCGGCCGACGTGAGTAGGGAAGAGCAAGAGTGGGTCGAGCGGTACCAGACACAACCCATGGCGTGTGTCGTCACCCGAGCTCGGGCAGCTAAAGTGTCACAGCCTAGTCCTCCGTCTTCAGACCAGCGGAGGAACGATCAACAGGAGGAGGCTAAAGCTGGAGTTGGTTTTAAGAGTTTTGACTCGGCGGCTCTCCTGGGTGATTCAGTATTAGCACCATTACTTAATTCTGGAGTAGCCCCTGGGCCTGTCATCGAGAGTGACGAGGCTGGGCATGACGAGTCTCCACGACAACAACGTTATGTACATCGAGAGAGACAGAGGGAGCAGCCCAGTATCGGGGAAGGTCATGCATTGCTCCGGGAGCAGTTAGATCGCTTGGCACCCTCAGATATACGTCGGTTGCAATAGAGGACCCTGAGCTCCAAACGTGTGCTAATGGAGCTGTAGAGCTCGACGAGGACGGCGATGCACAGCCAGGAGATTTTTTTTATTTAGAAGGCATCCTCTATAGGCGTTTTCAAGACCCTAACGTAGTTGGCAAGAGGGGTCCGGAGTAGTGGACCAGTTGGTGGTGCCACGGGAGTGCAGGGATAGCCTACTGAGGTTGGCGCATGACATACCACTGGCAGGACATCTAGGGGTGAGAAAAACGGTGGCGGCTTTAGGAAAATTGTTTTGGTGGCCGGGGTTGAAGGGGCAGATGGTAACCTGGATAGCAAGGTGTCATACGTGCCAGAGGGTTGGAAAACCTAACCAAACAATTCCGAGAGCCCCGTTGCACCCCATTCCTGTCAGTGGACCGCCCTTCAGTAAGGTCATCATTGATATGGTCGGACCCCTAACCCCTACTAGTGCCGGTAATACATTTCTATTAACTATCATGGATGTGGCCACTCGTTATCCTGATGCATATCCAATGAGAAATGGCACGGCGAAAACTGTTGTCCGGAACCTGCTCTTGTATTGCTCGCGGTATGGTTACCCGCAAGAGGTGCAATCGGACCAAGGTTCTAATTTTGCCTCTAATCTGTTCAAACAAACTATGATTCAGCATGGCATCAGCACTGTCGTCTCTTCTGCGTATCACCCGGAGAGTCAAGGGGTGTTGGAGAGGTGGCACGCCACGCTAAAAAGCATGCTTCGATGTTATTGCGCAGAGAACGGAAAGGATTGGGACCTTGGTCTGCCGTATGTTTTGTTCGCGCCAAGAGAAGTACCTGGAGAGAGTCTCGGTTTCAGTCAGAATGAGCTTGTTTTCGGGCATCATGTGAGGGGCCCTCTCAACATGGTGAAGGAGATTTGGGAGGGTACCGCTAAGCCATGTTCTATGTTGAGATACGTCCTCGAGAGCAGAGAGAGAATGCTTAGAAGTCTGGAGCTGGCCGGGCGTAATTTGGTGAATTCGCAGGCTCGTATGAAGGACAGGTACGATACTAAGGCGAAACTCCGGGAGTTTCAGGTAGGTCAAGAGGTGTTGGTCCTGTTGCCTTTGGCAGGTCATCCTCTGGCTGCCAAGTACGCTGGGCCTTATCGGGTGGTGTCAAAGATCTCCGATCTAGATTACCTCGTTGCCACTCCAGACCGGAAGAAGAGTAACCAACTATGCCACATTAATTTGTTGAAGGAGTATGTGAGGCACCCACCTGAGTCACTAGCTGTCCCTGTGTTGACCTGCTGCGGTCATGGTGGAAAAGGAGAGGGGGGCAGCAATGATCAGGTGGATGATAACTGGGATTGTCATGTCTCGGCTGATCAGTGGGCGGGGAATTCGAGCCAATGTGCGCATGATGCTCTGGCGCACCTGCCGGAGGAACAGCAGGTGGCAGTGCAGCGCCTGTTCGATTCATACCCCACTGTATTTGCCGAGCACCCAGGCCTCACTACTCAAGCGGTGCATGACGTCGATGTAGGAGAGCAACCCCCCTTCAAGTCGATACCTTATCGGGTGCCACCCATTAAACTCCCAGCGCTCAGGGATGAGCTGGAGTATATCCTGGCGAGAGGCTTGATCGAGAAGGGGGCAGTACGATGGACTTCTCCTGTCACTCTGCAGCCCAAACCTGATGGAAAAGTTCGGTTCTGCATTGACTTTAGGCGGATGAACGGGTTGACCCCCACCAATGCATATCCTCTTCCCCGGGTGGATGACAGTGTGGATAAGATCGGGAAAGCAAGGTACTTGACCAAGGTAGACCTCGTCAAAGGCTACTGGCAAGTACCACTGTCTGAGCGGGCTAAAGAGGTGTGCGGGTTTGTGGTGGATGGCAGTACTTACCGTTGCAACGTGATGCCATATGGTCTGAAAAATGCACCGGCCACTTTCCAGAGCTTAATGAACGACATCGTAGCAGACATCCCAAACTGTACTGTCTACCTTGATGACGTGATCATTTATGACAACGATTTCCAAAGTCACTGTGAGCACATAGAAGCCTTATTTAGTCAACTTAGTAAAGCAGGCTTGGTGGTTAATCTGGGCAAGTATGACTTTGTGCAAGCCACGGTGCAGCATCTGGGGTTTGTGGTTGGGTTAGGGCAGGTGAGCCCGCCCCAACAGAAGATACAGGCTATCGACTTGTTCCCCAGGCCGACCACCAAGCGGCAGATCATGAGATTTTTGGGCATGATTGGGTATTACCGCCGCTTTATAAGAGGCTATTCTACTGTGTTAGCTCCTTTGACAGATCTACTAGCCAAAGATAAAAATATCCGCTGGGCACCTGAGTGTGAGCAGGCGTTTCGAGTAGTTAAACACCTTTTATGCACTCACCCTATCCTCAGGGCCCCGGACTTTGAACGACCATTTCAGTTGGCGACTGATGCCAGCGGAGTAGGGGCTGGTGCCGTACTTTTGCAGACAGACGAGGAAGGTCTTGAGCATCCAGTCAGTTTCTTTTCAAAGAAATTTTATTCAGCACAGAAAAACTATTCGGTTGTTGAAAAGGAACTGTTGGCAATCGTGTTAGCACTCAGACACTTTGAGGTCTATGTTCCTGCCTATGGGCCAGTCGTGGTAGTGTATACCGACCACCACCCGCTTAAATTCCTCAATCAATTCCACAACCGGAATATGAGGCTGACCAGATGGTCGCTCATGTTACAAGAGTACAACTTAGACATTCGCCATATTGCCGGTTGTGAGAATGTGATTGCGGACTGTTTGTCGCGGGTGGAGGATCCGGGGTAGGCTACCACAGTATGTTGGTATAGCCTCCTGTCTTGGCTCGCGGTGTATTTTTGCGCTGGTGCTTGTTGGCTCGCGTGTGTAGCATCAGCGTAGGGTCGCAGGGCAGGAGTTGTTGGCTTTGATTAGACGAAAATTAGGCTACATCTATAGTAGCCGCCAAAAACAACATTAAAATAAAATATGAAAAATTAAATAAAAACTCTTTCTTTTTGATAATTCATTTTAAGATAATATTATAGCTGAGTACTGAGGGCAGATGATTTTCCCTCAGTAGGCTGTGCTTCTTAAAGCTCGCTCTGGGAGCACAATGTTATGAATTAATGTATTATATTTGGGAAGGGTGATAAGATTTTGTTTTATATATAAATGTTGTTGTATTTTTTTTGAGGAGACTGAGCTTGCATTCCATGAGTGGCAGAGTGGTTAGGAGTGGCAGATTCTAGCGACATTCTGTCTGTTCAGATATGGGCTCATGGTTGAGTGTCCCATATCTTGGGGGGGGTGTGACGCCTCCCGGCGTTAGCAGAATGGTTGTGTGGGGCATTGCAGCTCGCTAGCGCTCGCCAGGATGGGGGGATAGGCTACAGTTGTCCTAGAATGATCTGCTTTATTTCATTAGGGTCGTGTTGCCACAGACAGTCTAGAAATGGTCTTTGTTTTGGTCTGTGACCGCGCCTTATATTTTATATTCGCTATAATATAAATGTTGCTTGTGTGGGAGGCGAGCGAGAGAGGGTGAGGGAGTACACCTGGCAGCGGGGTGAGCTATGACGCGGCTCGCTTGGGCGCTGACGGCGTTGGCGGCCGGGTGGTCAACTAGTCCCTTCCCGTCGCGGCCTCATGTTTTTTACCAGCTCAGAGCTTGCCTGACACGCGTATCGCTAACATCCTTTGCAATTCTGTCCCCCATACTCGCCACTTTGCATACTATTTCTCTCTCTCGACTTCTCCTTTCTCATTCTCTAATCTTTATTAAACTCAACACCCCTTCTGGTTTCAGCATAGACGTTCACCGTCGGCCAGTCGTATTGTACGCGAAGTTCTCAGATATTTCCATGTATTAGATTAAGGAGGTATTAGGCTTTATTGAGGTTTGGAGAGACGGACTTTTCCGTATGTGTCCTCTCTCGGGAAGGTTGTAGACCGGTATATGTCTCCCTGGCAAGGTGTTGAGTGATTCTGCTTGGTTATCTAAAGCTAGACTAGGGGTAAGGTTTCTGTGTCGTTGTCTCCGATGTGTGCAGTGTTAGCTAAGCCCTGCACGACATCGACAGGTACTGTGGGAGCCTAAGTTGTCTTCGGGTGGGTTTACTTTGCGAGCACAGCGCTGTGGTGTGAGAGGGCCATAGCCTATCCCTCACAACATAGTGCTGCCTCTTTGTGTTGACTTCTGAGGGATCGCCAGGATAGAACTAGGTACTAGAGACCTAGATTTATCAAGAGAGCATCCCCGTCATATAACGTAATCTTCATTATACCACCTTCGGACAACGTTAGGCTACGAGCCGCATGCTCGCCCATTGTTGCCCTGCCTTGATACCCCAGCTAGACTTTATTAACTGAGCAGACACTGGTTAGAGATAAGCCCCCATTATTATATGTATGCAACATTATTATTCACTGCACTTTTGAGCCGAGGTTGTTGTTGAGTTGCACAACCCTAGTAGGCTGTTGCGTTGTGTCACGAAGCATTTCTTTAGTTGTCGAGCATTACTACCTTTGCGCAGTCTTTATTATTCGCCTGCCTATTATTACTATATGTCCTAGTATTTATTGTGACCCGTATTCTGCATTATAATTGTTCAAGATTCTTTACGAACATCTTCCCAGCATCAGACTTATTTCAGAAGTTTCCAGTTGATGTTGCAGGACTAGCATTGCACTTTCTTTAATACAGGAGTGCCAGTTATTTGAGTATCTACCGTAACGTTAATTAATCACGTTAACTATCTTTTCTTTGTGTAACCTAATCGAGTAATCTTTTTCTGTTTGAGAATAGGCTGTTTCATCGAGCGTCAGCCTAGTGTGTGTGCACCAGTTACCGAGTCATAGGATACCTCGTTGTCCAGGCACGACTCAGGGCGGTAATGGTGTTTTGTTTTCCAGTGTTTAAGGCAGGGCTTGGATCTAGTGTTACCGTTGTTGCATTTTGCCATTATCTAGTCCAATGTTGAAGAGCCCTGTGTCTTTGAGAACCTGAATCGTAACACTTCATTAACAACAGACTATGACATGGACCCACAATTCCTTTCCCACCATCTACTGTCCAACCAAACCCACCCTTCCTAAGGCATGGAGGCACAATTTACTCTCCATCATCTACTCATGCATTTCCTATTTATCTTAGTCTCTCTCTCTCTCTCTCTCTCTATCTTTCTCTCTCTCTCTCATAGATTCTAACATCACTGTAACAACGTAGATTTTACATCTACCATAATACCAGTGTTTTTACTTTTCAATCCAACTGAATCAGAATCTGAACGACCAACAACACGCAGCCAAACAATTAATCGAGCGACTTGATTTATTACAATAGACTAATACAGCTTTATGAGTCTTCCTAACTCCTAACTTATCACTTTTCACCTTACTTTTTTATTAAGAAACCTCCCTTTGTTTTATTTAAATTACTTCGATTTAAACCAATGTCTCACAGGATCCCCAACAGCTGAGGTGTTTGGTGGTGTGGTGAAATTAATAAAAATAGATTTTAACCCGTTTGGCCTTAATAATGTTAGAGATTCAAAACCAATTAATGATAAAATCCTAAATTTAAACATGGAAGAGCCTAATTGTAGCTACTATTTTAGTGAAGACTTGAGTAACAATAAATACCTTTCGCCTTTTAATTTAAATATTATGTCTTATAATATTCGGAGCATACCCTCTCATCTTTATACATTAATTGACCAGTGACTAAACCCTCCAGCCCCGGGCCACTAAGCTCCCCCATATACCTTGGTACCGGGTGATTCGGCGATTATCGTGCTATGTTACTTCAGCTGAAACTTAATAAAGACAACATGGATTATTATGAATACAAAAACAAAATGTTCGTCTCAGCTTCGTCTGTAGAATGGCGTAGTAGACGTCTCTAGCCCCAGTGGTCAATTAATAAGAGGCATAAAATAATGTGAAAATAATAATTAAGGTAACTCAGATGTACTGTTATGTCTATCCACAATTAATAAGTTAATGTTAAAGTTGCTCATCAAATAAACACTTTTCTGTTCGCGATCGAGACATTCCAATAACTCTGTCAGAAGGAGTGTGTTTTTCCGCGGGAATTTCTTGCCGCGTTCGGATGCCTCACCCCGGCCCCGGCTAGTGCTCACCTAGTCGCTTGTCGCACCAGAGTCTTTGCGTTCGATAGGCGATTTTAGTGTTTGATGTTGACAATTGGATGTTTGTTGAGATTTTAGAGTTAGTTTGAGGACAATCATATAAAAGTATGTGTATTAGGGTGTCACTGTCACTGATATTGCTCATTTTCGCTCGATACCATACTTTTTATTACTAATTGAGGTAAGTTATTGTAAGATTAGGCACTGATTATTCGTTATCACAGGTGTTTATTATCAATTGCACATAAAATATTAGGTTTTGTGTCACTTTCAGTTAGTAAATATGCATTGTAAACGTTTTATATACAAGTTATTGTGTCTTTTTCACTGATTTATATATTTCTATAGGTTCCAATAATATGAATGGAACTTTTTATATACAATTATGATTCACTTTCACTTTTTATGATGGTCTTATTGTAATTGCATGCAATTTGATTATATGAAATTCATTGTTTTTCACATGCATTTATTATATATATTATTGTTGTCACATATTACTATTTTATATACAATTGTGCCACTTGGTTGTATTATTTTTAGTTTATTGTCTTATTATTTATTATTATTGTTTCTAAGGCTAGGATAATGTCACTGTCTTTGATTCTTTCACTCAATACTGCTGCTTGGAGTTGTAATTAGCAAAGCATTCTTCAGCACAGGTCCCACCCTGCACTCCACACACTCATAGGTGGTCTTCTTTGATGCACTTGCCCTCAGCTTGGTGTTATAGCAGACATGGCACCGCTTCTGCTGCTTTCTTCCTGCTGGTGTTATAGGCAGTGAAACGAGCCTGCATATTCATGTAATATGCACAGTGCATGCGGTCAGTGTTGCCGGGCCCAGCATGTGTCACTGCCCTCTGTGGCGTTGCATATTTCTCCAGGAGATCCTGTATTACCTGCTTGTGGAACCTCCGCAAGAAGATACGTAGGAGAGTGGGGCAGCAGGAACATTTGTCAGTCAGAGTGGACAGAAGGGTGCTGAGCTGGTATGGTCATGTTGAACGAATGGGAGATGAAAGGCTTACAAAGAGAATATGTGAGTCAGGTACAAGGGGAGATAGAATGGCAGGAAGACCCCCATTGAGATGGAGAGACTGTGTAAGAAAGGCTTTGGATGATAGAGGAATGACTATAGATCAGGCAGGGGAAGTGGTGGTGGACAGGAGTGAATGGAGAATACTTGTGAATAGTTGAGTGAACACGTGGTCATTTGGAGTAAGGGGTCGGGCGCAAGTTGGACTAGATAATAGTCCATCAGGCACCTGGCCCGGGGAGACGATTAATATGAAGGGTGCGCCTGGAAGTGTGGTGGGAGGGCTTATGGCTTTGGCTCCGCTGCATGTCTGCCTGCCGAGATCGGAACCTCTCCGGGTGGTCGGGGGCCGGGGGAGTGCTGGAGCGACCTTGGTGACCCTGGTCTCTGGGTCTTCTCCTGGGTGAGCTGGATGTGTGTGAGTTTGTGCTTTTTATCTGTGTTTATTTGTTGTTTTATGTTGTTTTTGTGTTTTCCCTGCTCTTGCACTGTCTTGAGTTGGCTACCCCCAAAATGGGGATTGGGCCTGAGCATATAGATAGATAGATAGATAGATAGGAACCTCCGCAGGCTTTTGAACTCTCTGAGTGCGTCAGTCTGAAGCTTATAGATGTTATAAGCATTCAGAATAGCCAAGTCTACCATATGCAGGAAGAACTTCTTCTATTATCTGCATGAGGTACGCAGACAGTCAATGAAGCAAATCTGCATGTCGGACTTGTCGACTAGCCTCATGTTGATG
Organism: Paralithodes platypus; assembly: GCA_032716605.1. Classification (NCBI taxonomy): domain Eukaryota; kingdom Metazoa; phylum Arthropoda; class Malacostraca; order Decapoda; family Lithodidae; genus Paralithodes; species Paralithodes platypus. The sequence goes on along the minus strand of CM064547.1, from coordinate 22,559,399 downwards.
TTCTAGTCGAGGACAGCATCTGGCTTGGTCAACCTGGCCTGGGCGCGGCGATCCACCTTGCCAGTCTCAACCATTTCCTCCTTGTAAATGGTGGTGAGGAGGTTGACCTTTCGCTGGTCGTGCCAGTGGATAGCCAGAATGGGCCCCGACTTCTTCGGGAACACATCACCTTTCGTTGTCTTCGGAGGGAATGCTGACATGGCCCTCCTTCTTGCTCTTACTATGCCTACAGTCCCCGTTTTCCGTTTGTGGAGGTACTTGGTGAGAGTGTGGGACGTGTAGTATTTGTCCATGTAGAGGACGTGATTCTTGTGGATGTAGCGGTCCATCATGGCTTTCACCACTGCTCCGCCAAAGCCAATGGTGGGGTTTGCAAGCACACCCCCTTCCTTCCTGCTGTAGACCAGGAAGTCCAGGACATAAACAGTCATGCAGTCGTACAGTACGAAGAATGTGATGCCAAAGTGATGTCTCTTTGAGGGGATGTACTGCCAGAAGTGATACTTTCCCCGTAAACAAGAGCACAAGAGACTCGTCAATGACAACCTTCCAGAAGGGCCTGAAGAATGAAGTGAACCGTTGCGGCATCATCTCGTACAAGGTTCGTATCTTCCACAGCTTGTCTGGGCAGTGTATGTTGGTGACGAGATGGAGCTGGCCGAGGATGTCGAGGCACCAGTCGCGTGACATATACTTCCCGAAGGCAGGGGTGGCTATTAGATCATTAGTGATCCAATAGTCTGGCAACCTATGTTTTTTGACATGAGGCATAAGCATTGTCAGTGCCAGGAAGACCATGAACTCGATATGAGTCACATCGGTCCACTGCCTCATGTGGCCCTTGGTCACCTTCTCGAAGATGTTGACCTGCATCTGGTGTTGCTTGTTTGTCTCCTTGATAACGTAGCCTACCACCTTCTTATCAAAAAATGCCTCAAACAGCTCTCCTGGTGAAGTAATGCGGCCTTCGGGTAAGTTGGGGGTAACTCCTGATCCCTTCTGTGCTTCATCAAAAGGTGGCACTTCAGGGTTATAGTCATCTTCATCACCCACGTCTTCCCACTGGAACACCGAGAATGGGTCTTGGCTCTGGCAACGCCCACGACGCACTGCAGGTGGCCGAGCACGCCCACGGCCGACACGGGAGGCGCGCACACTAGGGCAGGTAGGGCGGACCCGGGAACCATGGGTGGCGCGGAGGGGTTCAGGGTCGTCCACATAGCCGTTGTCCGAGTAGTCGTCTCCCCCTGACGGTGGCCCCATATAGTCATGGCCAGAGTCCTCAGTCAGGTGTCCTTCCTCGTCAGAATTCTCCTCATAATCTGGCGGGGAACGGTGGATGCGTGGGCGGTGTGTGGGTGGGCGAGGTGGGGAAGGAGTGGCAGGTGAGGATGTCTCCCCGAGGTTCTGGGCTTCTTTGCCTGCGATGAGTGGTGGAAAGCAGAGTTTCACTGTCACTAGGCACAGGTACTGGTGATTCGGGCTCAAAAATATCTTCAGCCACACTTATTGATGGCTGGAGCATTGAGGAGGACCGTGGGGAAAGTTGTGGGTGGGCATGGTTAATGATATAACCAGGTTAGGTAGAATAATTAACCATGTTAGGAAGACATTTTGAGGTACGTTCCTATATAGGTTATAGTAATTAAGGGTTCACCGTTTGGGAGGTTGATTGATGTAGACTGGTAGGTGGTTTTTGTGGGGAGATTGTAGGCACTAATCGATCAGGGCTAGACCCAGGTGAGGTTATAGGCATGTGATAAAGAGTCGCTGGAACTCCTGTTTCATTTGCTTGGCCTCTCTTACTGATTTTGTTTGTGCCTCATTTACACTGAGAGCAATCCAGCTAGCTCTCACAAACACCTCCTCCTCCTATCCACTTCACTACACTAAACATGCACACCACACTTCATTCCTCCACACAAAAAATAAAAAAACACAAAATGATGTATTGTAGCCCAGCCTCGGAGTCCCCAGGGGGGGGGACCATAAATGCCCCCTCACCCGACCGACCATCCCCTGACGACCCCACACAATTACCTGGACCTCGGCCTGTTACTCTTTCTATTAATTTCTGCAACATTCGCGGACTTTCCTCTAACTTTCACTCTGTTGAGCACCATCTCTCCTCCTACAAACCTGATCTTCTCTTCCTCACCGAAACCCAGGTGTCTGTAGCAACATCCAGCAACCCCTTCTCTGTATCCTCCTACTTTCTCTATCCTAGTTTCAAAGCCAAAGGTGGATGTTGTGCATATGTGTACAACAAACTCACTTGCTCTCGTGTTCCCGATTTTGACTCCTCTGAATTCTCAACTTTATGGCTCAAACTTTCCTGTCATTCTCTTACTAAATATTTCTGTGCTGTCTATCTTTCCCCTAACTCTACCAACTTTCCCAAATTCTTTGACTATCTAAACTCTACAGTGGAACACATTCTATCCATTTCTCCTTTCTCAGAAATCTCCATCTTAGGAGATTTCAACGTTCACCACCGCCAGTGGCTCTCCTCTCACACTACTGATCCACCTGGTGAACAAGCCTACGTCTTTTCTATCCTAAATGACCTAGAGCAGTTAGTTCAGCAACCCACCCGTATCCCGGATCGCATCGGAGATCAGCCCAACATTCTTGACCTGTTTCTAACTTCTAACCCTTCTTCTTATACTGTCGATCTTTTCTCTCCTTTGGGCTCCTCCGACCATAAACTTATCTCTGTCACCTGTCCTATCTCTCCAGTACAGCCACCCGATCCTCCTAGCCGGCGGCGCTTCTGGCACTTTGGCGCTGCCGACTGGGAGGCTCTTCGGCAGTACTTCTTTGATTTCCCATGGAATTATTTCTGCTTCCATGGCCGAGGACCCTCGGAGAGTGCTGAACGCATTACCGAGGTAATCCTATCAGGCATGGAAGCATACACTCCATTCTCTTTCTCTCAGTCTAATGTTAAAAAATCTTGGTTTACTCACGCCTGTTCTACTGCTGTCCGCAATAAGGAGGAAGCATTCAAACGGTACCGACGCCTTAAAACTCAAGACTCTCATTCTTCATATGTTTCTGCCCGGAATCAAGCCAAATCTGTTCTTCGACTTGCCAAACACTCTTTCATCAATAATAAATGCACTGAACTATCCAACTCTAGCTCTTCCCAAGCTTTCTGGCATCTAGCCAAAATCCTCTCCAACAATTTCTCTTCCTCGTCTTTCCCTCCCCTTTCCCACTCTGATGGCACAACCATCACTTCTTCCTCTGACAAAGCTAAACTCTTCGCTCAAACTTTTGCTAGAAACTCCACCTTGGATGATTCCGGTGCTATTCCTCCCTCTCCGCCCTCCTCTCTCTTACTTATGCCTAATATCCTAATCTCTTCTAAAAATGTACTTTCTACCCTCTCTGGGCTTAACACTAATAAGGCGTACGGTCCGGACGGTGTTCCTCCTGTTGTTCTCAAAAACTGTGCTTCCGTGCTGACTCCCTGCCTAGGCAAACTCTTTCGTCTCTGTCTATCTTCTAACGTCTTCCCTTCATGCTGGAAGTTTGCTCACATTCAACCTGTCCCAAAGAAGGGTGACCGCTCTCAACCCTCCAACTATCGTCCAATTGCTCTTATCTCTTGTCTTTCTAAAGTTTTTAAAACTCTTCTTACTTCCAAATTTCTTAAGCATTTCTCTTCTCATAATCTGCTCTCAGATTGCCAGTATGGCTTCCTTAAGGGTCGCTCTACTGGTGATCTTCTTTCATATCTTACTAACTCTTGGTCATCCTCCTTTCGGGACTTCGGTGAGACTTTTTCTATTGCACTAGACATATCGAAAGCCTTCGATAGAGTCTGGCATAAATCTTTAATTTCTAAACTACCCTCCTTCGGTTTCTATCCCTCCATCTGTGCCTTTGTCTCTAATTTCCTTTCCGGCCGTTCCATAGCTGCGGATGTGGACGGCCATTGTTCACTTCCTCACCCTATAAATTCCGGTGTTCCTCAGGGCTCTGTCCTATCTCCTATTCTCTTTCTAATTTTTATAAATGATCTCCTTAACTGTACCTTAATTCCCATCCATTCATACGCAGACGACTCAACCTTACACTACTCCATTAGTTTTTCAGAACGCCCCAGCCAGCAATCCCTCAACGACAAACGTAATGAAGCCATAGAACTCTTAAATTCTGATCTAAATACTATTTCCAATTGGGGCAGAGAAAACCTTGTTAACTTTAATGCTTCCAAAACCCAATTTCTCCATCTATCTACCCGTCAGGATCTCCCAGCGGACTATCCCTTATTCTTCAACAATACAAAATTAACCCTTCATCTTCTCTCAATATTCTTGGTGTCTCTTTTTCTTCTGCTCTCATTTGGAAGGACCATATTACCAGTCTTGCTAAGGCAGCCTCCCAGAAGCTGGGTGTGCTCAACCGCCTTAGGGGGTTCTTTTCCCCTGCACAGCTTCTTGCTCTGTACAGGGGCATAGTGCGCCTTGTATTGAGTATTGTTCACATGTGTGGGGAGGTTCCTCTCACACCGCTCTCCTAGACAAAGTTGAAAGGAAGGCCTTTCGTGTCATTAACTCCCGTCCACTCACCAACTCTCTGCAATCTCTCTCTCTCCGCCGCAATGTTGCATCTCTCTCGCTATTCTATCGCTACTATAATAATCAGTGTTCCTCAGAGCTATCCCAGTGCATACCACCTCCTTTACGTAGGGCACGTGGTACCCGTCTTGCAACTCAATCCCACCCCTACTCTGTGCAACTCTCCAACCCAAGAGTGAAACGTTACTCTCAAACTTTCTTCTACTCAACATCTGAGCTCTGGAACTCTCTCCCAGAATCAGTCTTTCCCTCTTCCTATGACTTAAATTGCTTCAAACTCTGTGTGTCCAGGCATATTGGCTCGAACGTCCCTTGATTTTGGCCCTGTCACTCTTTCAACTATGGGGGAGGCACTCGCTATAGGCAGTTATGCCTTTTGCCTCCCTCAATCACATAGAAAAAAAAAAAAAAAAAAAAAGTTCACTGCTCTCCGTCCGACTCTGCTCGTTGATCGATAGATAAGATAGATAGATTATTATATTCTTAATAAGTAATAGTAATGCTGCCACCGTAACCTTATACCTTATAAATATAGGTAAAGGAATTAAAAGCTCTGTATAAAAAAAAAGTAGATTTATTCAAACAAATTAAGATTGAAATATACAAGGAGATTTTGCCTATGATTGGAGGGAATCTCGCGGGGTTGTGATCGCCCCCGTAGCTACCTCTTACCTCTCCTGCTCTCCAACACACCTTAACACCTTACGAGCGGCCTATGCGGTTTATTTATGTGTACCGCACAGCGGGGTGTTTTTAGCCAAAATAGGGCTGTTTACGTGATCATTTTCATGCCTAAATAAGACCCAGAACGTAAAACAAGTACCTATCCCTGAAAGGGCATAAACAGAGCTTTCGAATGACACCATAACGATCCTTGTATGATGGATAGTTTTCTTGCAATAACCGTGCAACGCGAGTGCAAAAAGCAGGTAATTCGGTACTTTCGGTACATAATTGAGTATGTAGCGAGTGAGAGAGGGAGGAGGGAGCTGAGATTTGTGTCAGTAGGTTCGCCGCGGTGGTCTGGAGCAGTCATACGCTCGCTAGTCTCCTGCCACCACTTGTCTCTCTCTCTCAGCCACATTACGTGCTGAAATTGCCACTCGAGTTATGTCGAGCGCCGCCACATAGTCCAGCTTTATTTAACTCGACTTATGTTGCTCGCCGCTAATTATGGGTTAAAGCTGGTGGAAAAATACCAAGACCCTTCCTATCATATGTTCAGAGTGTGGTGAGGATCAAGAGTGCCAGATGCAAGCTTACAATGCGTGGGAAGGGAATCTGATTAATGAAAACTAGAAAGAGGAAGTTACAAAGAGTTACAATGAATACCCCCATGGATGTACAGTCCCCCACATTAGTATCTTTCATTGCAAGTAAACCACCTTAACATTATATGAGAGTTTTAATAATGATTTCCAATAGTAAATGCTGAATCTAAGATGTAATACGCCCCCATTTAAATACTTGCGTCCCCACCGCAAGGTAGACACTTAAAAGTATATGAGAGTAAACAAAAAATAAGTTAAAGACTAAACAAATCTAAATTGATGAAAAATCTATATTGAAATAGAGTTTTTAAAGTACTTTGCTAATAAAAATAAAATTATAGAAATGCACCAATAAGTTGGCACAATGTATATAAAACAAATAAAAATTGAACAAAGCAAAACTAAATTTAAAGACAATGTACAAACAAAAAATTGCAAAAGAAAATACTAAAGGTAGTATTTCTAAGCAAAATTCCCAACAAAGAAAAAAACAAAAAAACACAATGATTCATTAATCCTAAGACTATTTACCCTAAACGAGTTTCATTCCATGCTCTTTTGCATGCATAAACAAGAGCCAGAGCGTAATACAATTATGTATCCGTGAAAGGGCGATAATAGAGCTTTCCAATGACACCTGAGTAATCCTTGTACGACCACGGGTTGTCTTGCAACAATTGCGCAACACAAGGGCAAAAACTCTAAAATACGGTAAATTCCTGAGTTTTTTCCTTGTCTCGCGAGGCCAAGGGTGTGGAATGGTGCAGAGATTAAGTCAGTCGCCTCACTCGGTCCATGCCGAGCGGTCAGAGCCCGCCTATCGTCCTCCCAACGCGTCGACTCTCTCTCAGAGCCAATAATGTGCTCAACATCCCTTCCGACATATGTCCGGCCCCGCATTGGTGGCCATGGTTCTCTCGCCTGACATATAATAGTAGTAATTTTCCTGGAATCAGTGACCACTTTTCGGTTACCGTTTTTTCCTGATGGATTTGACATATAGGACCAATTATAAGAAAAAATAACACCAATACACCTCCCAAAAGTGATGGCTAACATTTTATAGCACATTTTTCAAAATGGCTGCCAACGCCATTTAGAAAAACATAAATGGTGATGGGCTGGTCTATCAGAGTGAGAGTTGAGCGTTCTCTGCCATACCCATAGCTTACTCTGACTGTTCCTTTTACTCATATATTTTCTAGATCTCAAGTGACGGTGTCTTTTCCCTGGATTGAACTCGCAACCTGCCAACCTAGAGGTTGGCAGATTGGAAGCCAAAGCGTCACATTTTTCCGTTGCCCCTCAACTTTCTCTTCATAATTGCTGAGAGGTACAGGGCCCTGGGTGGGGCTTTGGTTTCCCGGGTGTGTCCGCACCCTCCTCAGCTCCCCGCCTTGCAGTGGCTTCGGTCACCCAGGCTTTATTGTGGTAGGCAGGGAGGGTTCTGTGGGGGCGTTCGGTCATGGCCTTGGCCTTGCGGCTGTTCGGCCAGGCAGCCTGGGGAACAGCAACAACAACAACAACATCAAAAGTTATATCTCTGGCATCAGATGAGCTATAGCAATGAATGAGGTGTCATTTCCAACTATTTCTGGTATAACAAATCTGTTGGAATGGTATTCATAACGTTTTGGAACCATTGTGACTACATGGCGGCTAGAACCCATTTTGAAAAATTACAAAAGGTTGGATCTCGGGCACCAAAGGAGCTTAATAGGCTAATACAGAATAATAATAATTCGCTCATTCTCTGGGACTGATATCCAAATTGGGCATATTATATTATAGGCCTTTACTGGCTAACTATCAGCCTCACCGCTGGGACTTCCAAAACAGTGCATCATCAAGTAGGGTTTTATTTTTACCAGCGATGGGCCTTAATACCCGCAGCACTGTTTATAGTCATAGAGCATGATGGTCAATGCTTTGTTCTATAATTCTCCAGGTGCTTATTGCTCATTTGTCAGTTTGAGCAATGTGTGTCTCATTAATAATTATATGGACAATTAGAAGACTATGCATTATATGCATAGTCTTCTAATTGTCCATATTTACTGAGCCTCGGTATCACTACAAGATTCAAGGTATGATCTACAGCTGTCGGAATCACTCTCCTCACTTTTTCTGCTTTCATTACTGCTGTCATCTGCCTGTATGGTTCATTCATGGAGATGGTGGAGGTTCTTACTCAAAATATCCATGCCATCAGAACAAGTACCTGGAGCGAGTTCAAGTCTTCACTAAAGCTCATGATTCCTTGGATGCACATCTATGATGATGACATGTAAGGTCGCCATCTGCCTGATTTCACTGCTGTGCTAGATACCCTTCCTGCCAACCAAACTGAATTTATGGAGAGTGGTATGTTTGCACAGTCAATAAGTGGAAAACCATACTCATGCATCGCCCTCGAGATATGGATAGAATCAACTATGAATAAGGGGTCCAAACTGAAGTCTGGTTGGTTGGCCATTCTTAAAAATTAAAAGCAACTTTTGTCAAACACTCGGAATGTAAATAACGTTAACCAGGTAAGAGCAAGTGTACATCGTCATGCTGATCACAAGAAAGGAGGTAAAAAGAAGCATGCTGATTCCTCAACAAGTAGAATGAAGACAGACAAACAAGCTAAACAGGATATCAGTGTATATCTTGATGAATTCAAGTGTGATCCATTTGACCTGACAAACCAGACATGTCGATCCCTACAATCAGGAATCCCGGCCTCCAAGGTTCTAAGTGCTGTTACGTCCTGGGATATATAAACACTGGGCTCTTTCTATTGGACTAGGTATGCGGCAACAAGCAACAACGGAAACGCTAGATCCAACCCTTATCTATAAACCCAGGCAACAAACCACCCTAAACTGTCAAGAGTCCTGCCTGGACAACAAGGTATCCTATGACTTGGTTACAGGGTGCACGCACTATAGACTGCTGATAGTCAAGCAGGCTATATAAAAGATCACACAATTAAGTTGACTTAAAGCTTCAAGGAAAAGATAGATAACGGAATTAAATTGCAGAAACAATTTAATAACAAACTAGAAGAAAGTACATTTAACGTTACATTAATTAATACAACTAATCACCCCTGTGTGAAAGAAGGTGAAAGCAAACAGTCCTCAAAACATCGTACAGGTAGACAAGATGCAGGTTTCTAAACTGCATGCGGCTACTGTAGGATCTGATGCTTAGCAAAGAAAGTAAGTTACGGATTTAGAGAACTCTTAACTCATAAGCAGGAATAAATACTAGTGATAGGCCATACAGTGTATAATGGCATAGGTATAATTAAATAAAGGTAGCAACTCGCAACATAACCACATACAGGTGTGCTTCTCACTCTTAGTCAGGCAAGCCTGCTCGGTCAGAGTCTCTAAGCCACACCCTGACTCACAATGCTCACAAAAACGGTAAACTGTGGCACAATAACAAGCATACAGAGATAATAAACCCCTAGCTGTTAATCTGCCAGGTGGCAGAGGTCTAGCCGGAAGGATATAGGCTTCGGATACCCGGGCTGAGCCACCTGCTCTAGCCTAGGGACGTTCCCAGGTCTGTGCGCCAAATTACTCTAATTGAAAGGGTGCTCTCTTGAGAGACTCAGATCGCAAGTATCTGACTCTCTCCTGACCCTAAAACAAAAGCAAGACGTGCTAGCGCAGTGCTGAGTGGACTAGGCAAGGGCCCTCACACAACACAACACTAGACACACAGGCACACAGACAAGAAAATGCCCCCAGACTCCCAAGGGTATCCTAGTAAAGTTGTGCGGGTCCACAGGACTCGCACCAGCAGACTTTACTTAAAGGATCGCAAAAAGCCTCCCCTCCGGTCTAGCCCCTGCTAACCTGACACAAGAACACACTAGCAAGCATGAAACCACCAAATATGAGACGACAAAAAAGCTTCCTAGGTCTCATTAACCCTTAATTAGCGGCTCACCACATAAGTCGAGTTAAATAAAGCTGGACTATGTGGTGGCGCTCGACATAGGTCGAGTGGCAATTTCAGCACGTAATGTTGCTGAGAGAGAGAGACAAGTGGTGGCAGGAGACTAGCGAGCGTATGACTGCTCCAGACCACCGCGGCGAACCTACTAACACGAATCTCAGCTCCCTCCTCCCTCTCTCACTCGCTACATACTGAATTATATGGGGAAAGTACCGAATTACATGCTTTTTGCACTCGCGTTGCACGGTTATTGCAAGAAAACTAGCCATCATAAAAGGATCGTTATGGTGTCATTCGAAAGCTCTGTTTATGCCCTTTCAGGGATAGGTACTTGTTTTACGTTCTGAGTCTTATTTAGGCATGAAAATTATCACGTAAACAGCCCTATTTTGGCTAAAAACACCCCGCTGGGCGGTACATATAAATAAACCGCATAGGCCTCTCGTAAGGTGTTAACAATTAAATCTCTGCATAAGGCCCAATATCCTATCTAGTTATCTGAGAGCTCGTCGTTAATACAATAATAGATATAAGGTCTATCAAGGAGATGGGGTAATTAAATAGATTGGTGAAGTAGTGGAAGGAAGGTATACAAAGTAAGAGAGAAAGTTTCTAAGTGGGGTTGAGAGGGATAGATATCAAGGGGGTCCGAAGGGTACGACAGTGAGGTGAGCTCTGAGTCTTGAATCTGTCTGGATCCCACCCTAGGCATGCGAAATACATCCCATGCTTGGCAACACTCAACACAGTTGCCGGGTCAAAATCCTCTACCCCTTGCGTGAGTCGAAACTAAGCCTAACGTTGCAATCAAATTGGCAACATCAGGCTCGTCCCAAGCTAGACTCTCCGCGCGAAGCAACGTCCCCCAGCCGGTCTCTCTCTCCCGCTCGTCTCCTCCCACTCTCACTAGACTTACATCTTATATATTATAATGAAACAATCAACTATCGAGAATAAAATATACTAAGATGCGTTGGTTAAGAATAAGGGCAGCTACAAGCTGTGAAACAACATAAGAATATCCCAGACATTATTTACATTGTCGTAGGATAAATACTAAGGAAAAGCCGGCCGGCCGGCTGCCGCCAGCCGGTTTCTAAACGGCTGGGCAGCCAACGCGCGCGCATGCCCGCACGTGGCTACTATGCAGGAGCATCAGAGTGCTGACTTGAAAACCGCAAAAGATGATGGTGAAAGGAAAGTAAAGGCGTTCCTGAATGAAAGGGTATATGCCAAAACAAAGTCTCTCAATGACCGAGTTCCACATAGCACGCGTGGGAATTTTTCAACCCAAAAACTAAAGAAACGAGACACTGAAAACCTGAAGGAAAAGACAGAGGAAATGCAAAGTAAAGCTTTTGCCTCTGTTCTTAGACTGGTTGAAACGAATGATGCCATTAAAATGGAACATGTACTGCAGCATCGTGTCACAGATGAATGCCTTTCCATCTTCAATGCCAATGGAAGCATGTGCAAGACACAAAACAGTAACTTGCAGCAAAAAACTAAATGTGACTATCATATCAGAGCCTGATGTATACACATCCATCGTTGATATGGGGCTAATCTGGTGTCTGACTACCACTACCCCGGAAGACAGAGAGAAGGGAGATAAGACCACATATACATGGGGAGATTATGCTGAGAAACTGGTATGTTTTGTTCAAGAAAGACACAAGAATGCTGAACGGATCATTTTAGTGAATGATTCTTATGAACAGTGCTGCTCAATCAAAGACAGTGAATGACTACTACACCAGAACAACCAGTCAATCCGCAACGTGTTCTTGAAGTTAGAATATAAATTTACTGCTACTAAACACTTCCATACACTCCTTGGTAAGCCTGAGAACAAGATCCGTCCTCAAGCATTTCTTTTAACGGCATTCCAGAGAACAGCAGCGTCATCTAGCACTGAGATAATTTACTGCATAGTGGGCAACCCTGCAAATAATCTCAATATGGGTCAGCTTATTCCTGAGTTCACTTGCTTCCATACAGAGGCAGACACACCCATGTTCACCATTTATAGCATGCTTCGGTCAGAGGGTTACACAGCCGCTGTTATTATTGACACTAAGGACACTGACAACTACAAGCAGCATATGTTGCCCAGAGGACACCAGGGCTCTTGTGTGTGAAACGCAAATGTCACCTGATCAATGGCTGGTGTATGTGCGATGATGTAATGGCTACATTAATCATAGCACTACACGTTCTCATTGGATGTGACCACAATTCTGGCTTCTATTGAGTAGGCAAGAAGGTCATCATAGATCGTCTGCAGAAGTCTGAAGAAGCACACAATCTGCTAACAGCATGTGGTACACAGCTTCCAGTAACACGATGGATCATCAATGATTTGAAGTGTTTTGTCATTAGATATGTCTATTGTGTTACAAAAAACAAGACCCTTGCAGAAGTGAGAGCAGAAAAGTGGGCAGCTCTGAAAAACAAGAAGATTATTCTGGTTGTGCCTGATTCCGACAGTCTACATCTGCACTTAGAGCGTGCAAGCTATCTCGCATATCTGCAGAAGCATTACCAGCTTCAGAGTCACCCGTCACTGATTGGTCATGGATGGCACCTTGTGAATGGCTTATGTCTACCCGTCCGTTACACCCAAGCCGTACTTCCCTTATCTATAGTGCTTCCTACAACCAAAACCATACAGGCAGATGACAGCAGTGATGACAGCAGCAAAAGTGAGGAGAGTGGTTCCGACAGCTGTGGATCATACCTTGAATCTTGTAGTGATACCGAGGCTCAGTAAATATGGACAATTAGAAAACTATGCATTATTAACCTCTGAACTGCGCATGGGGGTAATTAGAAACGTCTGCCTGTGCGCATGTATTTGAGCTGTTTCCATCACTAAAATATTCATTTTACCATAAATAGCATTAACCCGGGAGCTGCGGGGAGACTCTTAAGAGTTCCCCCGGCGCACTGCGGGGAGACTCTTAAGAGTCAGAGAAAAAAAAAAAAAAATTTTGACATCGAAAAAAAAAAAAAAAAAAAATTTTTTTTTTTTTGTTTTTTTTTTTTTTTTTGGCCCCTGGGCCATGCAAAATCTCAGTCCTCTACCTCCCCTCCTTCCCCACTTTCCTCCTCTCCTTCAGTTATCACCTATTTTCCCTGTTATTCCCTTATTCTGAGGTATATTTTCGTGCTAACATTAGAAATCCGATTGGAGGGTGTGGTCATCACTGATAGCAAGCGAGTGCAAGAGAGAGAGAGAGAGTATCGATCGACTGTGTCTCACCTTGGGGGAAATTGGCGGGAAAGCAGATTGCCTCACCCATACATTATACAACTCGCGGGCTATATCTCCGATTTTGACCATCCAAACGCTGTTTTCACTCGTTTTATTGTTGTTTCAGGTTAATACCTTTATAATCAACCCATAATAGGCGCATATGGATAAGTATTAATGCTATTAATGGCACAATGAATATTTTAGTGACGGAAACACCTCAAATACGTCAGCACAGGGGGACGTTTCCAATTACCCCCATGCGCACTTCAGAGGTTAATACATATCCATATGCGCCTATTATAGGTTGATTATAAAGGTATTAACCTGTTACAACAATAAAACGAGTGAAAACAGCGTTTGGATGGTCAAAATCAGCGATACAGGGCGGGAGTTCCATAATGTATGGGTGAGGCAACCTGCTTTCCCGCCAATTTCCCCCAAGGCCACTGAGACACTGTCGATCAATACTCTCTCTCTCTCTCTTGCACTCGCTTGCTAACAGTGATGACAATGCCCTGCTTGCAACTCGCTAATGTTAGCACGAAAATATACCTCAGAATAAGGGAATAACAGGGAAAATAGGTGATAACTGAAGGAGGGGAGGAAAGTGGGGAAGGAGGGGAGGTAGAGGACTGATATTTTGCATGGCCCAAGGGCAAACAAAAACAAATATATATTTTGTTTTCGATGTTTAAAATTGATTTTTTTTTCTCTGACTCTTAACCCGTACAGCCCCGGCCGGTTTTATTATTTTTGTGCACCAGAACCCGGGCAATTTTCAATTTTTTTTTTTTTTTATAAATATATCAGAATGTGTTAGAAAATAATGATAGACATGAAGAAATGTGAAAAAAGTACTTACCTAGGCCATTTGGGGGTCCTGGGAGGTAGTGGGGGTCCCCAGCCTCAGAGGAGCCTTAGCGCCATTTCAAATCTCCCGCGCCAGCAGCCAGTTGCCAGCCGCCAGGCAGCATGACTTATTTCGCACCTCTCGGACATAAAGTGCGCTTCAGAGTTCATAGAATGTCTTTGTATATCACATAATGTAAATATAACTGAAGTTGTAGTGTGATAAGTGTCTTCATTCAAGTATTACAAGTGCGCACGAGTGTTAGCGTCCCCGTTGCCATGGTGATGGCGGCCATCTTGGGCGGCCATCTTTGCTCAGGACAATAACAAAACGCACGTACGAACACACGGCCATACAGCGGAGCGAGTGACCCACATTCCACAGCACCCTCCCTCTTTCTTTCTCTGTCTGGCTGTCACTTTCACTCAAGGTCACTCTGTGTCTCCTTTTCATTGAATTATTTGTACTTGTTCATTGTTTTACCTAAGATTATGAGGTGTATATACATTGTTTTACGCACTTATTGTCTCTTATTCTTATAATTATTTGCACACAGTTTTATAAGTTTAGAATTTACTTAGTGTTTTATATTGTTCGGTACTTTGCACTTGTAAATTATATATATATACACACTGTTTTATATTCACTTTTTGCGGTCTTTATATACACTGTTAGTATTACATTATAGCGTCTTTTATCGCAGTCTTTGAACACTTTGAACACTTAGAAGTGCTCGAGGGTGTGATACTCCCTGAAGCAGGTGGGAAAACACAGTCCCACATCACATTCTTCACACATCGTCCGGGTGTGTCTTGCCGTTTTGGTGTGCGTCTGCCTGTGTTGCGACACACATGACACCGTCTGCGTGGGTTGGGTTTTACTTCGTTGGGCGGGACAAAATCGCAAAAGTGGCGTTGTGTCAGTCTGGCGGGGCCTTCTGGTGCTTGAAAACGAGCTGCGGGACGTTGCTGGCGGCGTGGACCCTCCCTGAAGAAGAACAGAAGCTCCCGTGCAAGTTCGATGCAGTACGACTCCATCGTCTCAACTTCACCTGTTATTTCAGGATATTGGATGTGGCAGTTGTAGAGGGTGAGGTCGAGTAGGTGGAAAAATAGTTTTTTATACCACCTCATCGTCTTCCTGGCACACTCGACCGACGATATGACAGAGTCTGACTTGTCAACCAGCCGCATGTTGATGTTGTAGTCAATGATTGCAACAGGTTTTTTGACCGCCTCACCTGTGGCTCTATCACGGCGTTTGGTGTCCTCTAAGCGGGGCAGGTGGATACTGGTGAGGATATTGACGTCACGATTGTCCATCCACGAGAGCATCAAGATATTATTTGCCTGGAGGTGGATGATGGAGCCCTTCTCCCGCCTTTCGGGTAGCTCTGGCATGTATACACGATTCCTCCTGACGGTGCCACAGACGCCAGTGTTTCTGCTATACAGGAATTTGGCAAGGGAAGGGCTGGTGTACCAGTTGTCGAGGTACAAGATGTGTCCCCTGTCCAAATATCCCTCCAACATGGTGATGACAACGGCCCCAGATATCCCATATGTCCTCTCCTCCACCAGTTCAGTGACCTTGCCCATGTAAAGGATGATGTCCTGGATGTAACCGGTCTTGCAATCGCACATCACGAAAAGTTTCAGGCCATAACGGTGACGCTTGCTGGGGATGTACTGTCGGATGCTAATATTCCCCCTCCATAGCACCAGACTCTCATCAATGATTAGTTTTTGGTAAGGTTTGAAGGAGGCTGCAAACTTTGTTTTGAGGTATTCAAATATAGGTCTTATCCTCTCCATCGGGTCTTTGGTATTCCTGGGGCGTTCCTGGTTCCTGGTGTGGCTTGCCAGGCTATCAATAAAGTGCAGGTTTCCCATGATTGCCGTGAATCTATTCCTGCTCATGACTTTCCCAAAGAAGGGGGTTGCGATGAGGGGATCACATGACCAGTACTTCCTGAGAGACGTCTTCTTGGTGACCCCCATCAGGATGACCAGTGCCAGGAATGCGTAGAACTCATCGGAAGACAAATCCACCCATGAGAGACGTGCCGAGTTCCTCTTCTGCTCCTTCCCTGCCATAAAATAATAGTTGTACCAGTTCGTCTGGTCAACAATCAAGCCGACAAGGTTGGCAGTGAAGAACTGCAGAAAAACACCCAGTCTTGTGGTGTCAGATCCACGATTGGGCATGGTAGGGCCGGCCTCAGCTGCCCCCAAAAAGTGGTATTGTCCTGGTAGATAGTTTTCCCCATCCACCCAATCCCACCTATCAGCGCCTTCGTCGTCGCTAGATGGGGCATCGGGCTCATCAGGGTCATCGTCAGGGGCACCGGGGCGGGTTGGGCGGGTGCGGGTGGAGCGTGGGCGGCGTGGGCGAGAGGTGGACCTGGGTCTGGAGCTAGACCTCGAACTTGATCGAGAGCTAGATCTAGAGCTCGATTCGTTGCTGGGGCGTCTTATTTGTTTGACCTTCTGCATTCGGCCGCGGGTGGCACGCCCGCGAGATATGACACGCCCACGTCGTTTGCTTGCAGGGCGTTGGGGCAGATCGGGGCGTTGTGGAGAGGCTGGTGATAATGCAGTGGCGCAGGAGGGGCCTGGTTCAGGTGAGGGAGACATTCGTGGGGGGGTGTACGGGATGGAGCCTGAAGGTGATAGTGGGGGGGAAGAATGGCGAGGCGGAGAGTCTGGTAGTAGTGGTGGTGGTGGTGATGGTGGTGGTGACTCATCCCCCCCCTCGTGCCCTGGGTCAGGAGGGAAGAGGGAGCGTTTTGGGTCACGTGACCGCCTTTGTCTCGCACCACGTTGTCCCATTTCTCCATCACCAGGTTGTTCGTCACTAGGTTTGTGACGACCATAGAACCTCCCCGGGGTATTTTTCTTGAGTGGGGAGATTATGGAAGTGGGGGAGAAGGCAGGCGGGGTTGTGGGGGTACCTCCTCTTCACTCCCAGACTCGCCCCTTCTTCTCTTCAATCCCTTTCGTTCTTCCCCAGGTACACGCACGTAATTTTGAGGGTCAGCAGGTTCATCTGCAACAACAACCTCTTCCCCACTTTCTGAGGATTCAGTGGGGTCTTGGGGAAGTGGGCGGCGGGGAGGTGCACTTGCCCCTTGCTGTCTTTGTGACGGCCTACGCCGCCTGACAGGAATCTGAGCAAGCTCTTCCTCTAGCTCTCTTATTTCTGCTTGGGAGGGGGCATACTCGTCTCCAGACTCGTCCAATGCCGAGTCAGTGTCACTATCAGGGCTGTCAGTGTCGTACAGTATATCCATGACCTCCTCTGTACTGCAGGGGCGGGTAAGGCGGGCATTATAACGACGAGACATGGTGTTTCACTCGAGAGGGGTGCGCGGTAAACTGACCATGAGGTGTGAGAAGGCGGGTGCCCTCTCCCGTCCCCGCGCGCGCACGCGTTTGGACAAAACGTTTTGGAAGTAGTCCGCCGGATCCCAAAGTAGTTCCCATATAAATCTAGAGCCATTCTGAGACTTACGACTGGAGCTATAAGGGTGACGCGTTAGGCGCGTCTCTGGGGCTGTGCGTTACATACATAGCCGACGCGTCAGACGCGTCGCTGGGGCTCCACGGGTTAAGAGTCTTCCCGCAGTCCGCCGGGGGAACTCTTAAGAGTCTTCCCGCAGTTCCCGGGTTAATTAGACACAAATTGCTCAAACTGACAAATGAGCAATAAGCACCTGGAGAATTATAGAATAAAGCATTGACCATCATGCTCTATGACTATAAACAGTGCTGAGGGTAAGAAAGTGGCCTATCGCTGGTAAAAATTAAACCATACTTAATGACGCACTGTTTTGGAAGTCCCAGCGGTGAAGCTGATAGTCAGCCGGAAAAGGCCTATATCATAATATGCCCAATTTGGATATCAGTCCCACAGAATGACGCATTATTATTCTTCATTTGTCTATTAAGCTCCTTTGGTGCCAGAGATCCAACAATTTGTAATTTTTCAAGATGGGTTCCAGCCACCATGTAGTCACAGTGGTCCCAAAATGTTATGAATACCATTCTAACAGATTTGTTATACCAGAAATAGTGGGAAATGACACCTCATTCATTGCTATAGCTCATCTGATGCCAGAGATATAACTTTTTATGTTTTTTTCTAAGTGGCGTCGGTGGCCATTTTGGAAAATGTGCTATAAAAAAGTTAGCCATCACTTTTGGGAGGTGTATGGGAGCTATTTTTTCTTATAATTGGTCCTATTTGTCAAATACATCAAGAAAAAGAGATAAACCGAAAAGTGGTCATGGATTCCTGGAAAATTACTCTACTATATGTCAGGCCCCGCGGCCAGAGTGTTAACCCACTGAGCCCCAGCGACGCACTGTTTGCATCGGCAATGTATGTAACGCTGAACCCCAGCGACGCAAACATTGCGTCGGCCACTAAAACCCCTATTATTCGGCTCGTATGGTAGGAAATGGCTTGAGAATCGTAGTGGATATACTGTAGATTGTTGCCGAACAGTGGCGGTATGCAGCACTCGCCCAGGCAGGCCGCGCGGGTGGTGGTGGGTAGATTAGTGGCGCCACTTTACCCACTTACTTCATCGCGACTTTCTACCTTATTTACTCCTGTCGTATGGGAGCTAGAGGCTTGAAATTTATGTGAGATACACTTTAGGATGTAGGCATTACGTGACCATACTCAGCTATCCTCCAAGTCCTGCTGGGCGGGTGGTCATGCGGGGGAGGTGGTGAAAAACACTGTACCCGCTTATCTCCCCACAACTTTCGACCTTATTTACTCTTGTCCTATGGTAGCTAAAGGCTTTATATTTGTATGAGATATTCCTTAGGATGTAGGCAATGTAGGGCAACACCCAAATCTAGTTTTGTTGGGACAAGGAACATGTGTGACAAAGGAAAGTCAGTTTACCCATACATCTCGCGAGTGCAACACCATGTCGGATTTACCACGTCATTACCCACGCAGGGGAATATCCCTTGACGATGCCATGGCCATACTTGAAGAGAGTGATGTGCCTGATAGTGACACTGGATCATCAAATTACGATTCAGAGGATGAAAATAGTCCCACTTTGGCCGAGATAGACGACATGCATGAGGAGGAATCCTATGTCCCCATCTCTCATCGCTACGCCATGTTACAAGAAAGGGAGGAGAGTAGCTATCGTTCCCCCATCGCTCCCTGTGACATAGTGGACTCCCCAGCAAGTGGGGAAGAGCATAATGAGGATGAGGCAGATGACCCAGACCCCTTGGCCTTCCTCAACATTCCACCTTCTCATCGTAGGGCTGAGAAGAGAAGAGGTGAGGATGAGGATGAGGATGAGGTGGGTCAAGGTCCGACACCACACATGCCTTGCCATAATGCTCCCCCGTGTTTGGCTTCACCACCACCCCGCATTGCCTCTCCACTAAAAGCGCCAACCCCTAACACTTTCTATGGGTTGCGCAGGGGTGCAGCCATCTTAGCAGCGCAGCCATTGACTTCTTCTTCAGAAGAAACCGATGAGGCTATGCCTGACCTAGAATCATCTCCACCACGCCACCCACGCCCCCCCGCACGCCGCCTGTTTCCCTTATCAGCCCGGATTGACTCAGCGCATTCTTCGCCCCCACCATCACCTCCCGGACCACTACCATACTCACCTGTACCTTCTCCTCAGCCTGGGACCTCCCACAGACACGACACTCAGACACCATCACCGCCTGCGTCGCCACAACGCCCTGATCGTGCACAACGCCCTATCAGCATACGTGGGCGTGCCCGTGGTCCTGTGCGTGGGCGTGGCCAAAGGGGTTCTAAGGTGACCCTAATACGACGCCCCACCCCTGGCGGTGCGAGAGCAAGGGCTGGGTCGGCTCGACCGTGGCCGAGGTTGAAGGCAGGGGCAAGAGGCAGGGCAATGCCCTCCCGCCGCCCTGATGGTGACTCCCCTCCTGACGACTCTGGCGACGAAGGTGCCACTCAATCCGATGTGTGGGATTAGGTTGATGGAGAAAACGTTGTGCCCACCGACTACAACTTTGTGGGCGCTGGGATTGCCGGCCCAATGCTCCCAAACCAGGGGCGCCAGACCACGAGACTTGAAATATTCAAGCAGTTTATTACTACAAATCTCATGGCTCTAATTGTTGAACAGACCAACTGGTACAATTATTATTTCATGGCTGGGAAGGTGCAGCTCAAATACTCTGCAAGGCTGTCATGGTCCACCCTAGATGTCCCAGAGTTTTACACATTCTTGGGCATTGTCATCCTGATGGGGGTCACAAAGAAATTCTCCATACAAATGTACTGGTCCTGGGATCCCCTCGTCCGAACCCCTATTTTTGGCCAAATAATGAGCAGAAATAGGTTCACGGCCATAATGGGGAGCCTACATTTCATTGACAGCCTGGCAGCCCACACCAGAAATCAAAGTCAACCAAGAGCAACGAAGGAACCCATGGAGAGGATAAGACCCATCTTCGAGTACCTGAAGGTGAAGTTTTCTGCCGCCTTCAAACCCCATCAGAAGCTCATTACTGATGAGAGTTTGCTGCTGTGGAGGGGGAATATTGGCATTCGGCAGTACATGCCCAGCAAACGACTGATATGGCCTGAAGACTTTCGTGATGTGTGGCTGTCAAACCGCTTACATCCAGGACCTAATTCTGTATATGGGCAAGAAAACAGAATTGGTGGATACGAGGACATACGGAATTTCTGGGGCCGTCGTCATCACCATGATGCAGGGCTACTTGGACAGGGGCCACATACTGTACTTGGACAGCTGGTACACCAGCCCCTCCCTTGCCAAGTTCCTGCATAGCCGCACTACAGGAGTCTGAGGCACCGTCAGGAGGAATCGGATCTTCATGCCCGAACTACCACCCAGGCGGGAAAAGGGATCCATCATCTACAAGCAGGCGAACAATGTCCTCATGTTGTCCTGGTTGGATAACCGGGATGTGAACGTCCTCACAACAGTCCACCGTCCCATCTTCCAAGATAGCAGACGTCGTGACAGAGCAACTGGCGAAATTATCAAGAAACCTTTGGCCATCTGTGATTATAACATTAACATGCGGCTGGTGGACAAATCAGATGCTGTAATCTCGTCAGTTGAATGTGCGAGGAAGACGATGAGGTGGTATAAGAAGTAATTCTTCCACCTCCTCGATATCACCCTCTATAACAGCCACATCCTCCACGCAACAATCACCGGCAGGCAGGAAACGATGGAGAACTTCTGCATCGAGTTGTCCAGGGAGATGTTGAGGGAATACATGACTGCCCCCCACGTCCAGCAACCCCCCGCCCATCGACGGCCAGCAGCAGAAGGTATTGCCAGGCTGACACAACGCCACTTCCCTGAATATGTGCCGCCCACAGAACACAATGGAAAACCCCGAAGACGGTGTCATGCGTGCCGGAACACGACACAGAGGGACCCTGTGAGATCAGATACCAGGTATATGTGCCGAGAATGTGATGTTGGACTGTGTTTCCCGGACTGCTTCAGGGAGTATCACACCCTTGAGCATTAAATTCTAAAAGAGTGTACTCAAAGACTGCGATAAATGACGCTATGAAATGTGAAGTGTGTGTGTATATAAACCTAGTGTAAATAATAAATATATACAAAGTGCCGAACACAATATGTAAGTGAGATCGACACTCAAATATACGTAAAACAATGACGGACACCAATAAGTGTAACTATAGCATATTTCTAAGTCAAAAGCGTGTTAAACAATGTGTGAAACCAATATCATAACTATAAAACATATGATAAAGTATAAACTGAATAAAGAGGGGGAGTGACAGTATAAACTGAATAAAGCGGGGGAGTAACAGAAAAAGACAATAAAAGGGAAAGTGTTGGGGGCACGTGTCAGTCAGCTGGGCGTGTGTACGTACGTACGTTCTGTTATTGTCTGAGACCATGATGGCTGCCAGTCTCCATGGCAAAGGCGACGCGCACTGGTCTTGCCACTCGTGAGCACTTACAAAACTTATATCTAAGCACTTATCACACTATTACTTCACTTATAATGATATTATGTGATACATGTTGGTAGTATATGAACTATGAAGGCACACATGATGCTCGGGTAGTGTAAATAACCGTCACTCGAAAACTGGACGCATCGTACATCTGCCATGCTGCCGCGCTCAGCTGTGGCTGGCCGGGAGGGAACTTTGAAGGCCGCCCGGCCTCAGCTGATGTCTGAGGCTGTCGGCCCCCCCCCCCCCCCCCTCCATACGACCCCCAAATGACCGAGGGAAGTGTTTTTATTTGTTTTCCCATTTCTCACCTATTTCACCCATTTAAGAAAACAAAAATTTGGCCAAATCAGCTGGTCTCTCGATGTACTTTTATTTATAATTAGCTGGTGCTCAATGCATTAACCCACTGAGCCCCAGCTAGTTAATAATAAATGTACCACCCAGGACTGGCAGCTTTTGAAAATAAGTTTTTTTCCAGAAAACACTAGGAATGGGTTAGGAATGAAGGAAAACCCACAAAAAGCCGATCCCCTAGGTCATTAAGAGGTCCTATGGTGCGCCCGAAAGTCGGATTTACAAGATGGGAAATGGGTAGGCAAAAACAAGTTTTTGCGCGCTCACGCGCACGCGGTTGGACTTTGAGAATTTTTAGCCATTAGCATTCTTGCGTGGGATACTTACACAGTTTCCATACAAATCTGAGCCCTCTAGGTACCATAGGACCGGAGTAATTAACCGTGACGCACCATATGTGATGCTGGGGTTGGTGGAAAAATACATTATCGACGCACTGTTTGCGTCGCTGGGGTTCAGTGGGTTAACATTAAATGAAGTCTGTTGTAATTCGATTAAGAAAGCAAAGTAATACAAATGCAAGATATATAATCCTAGGTAAAAACTCAAATATACAACTGCAGTAAAAAAAAAAAAATACCTACCCATAGGAAAAAAATAATAATAATAAACACAGAATTCCACATAGGCTAAACCTGTGGTGCGTAACATTATACCTTCCAAGTTTGTTAAAAAACATTATTAAAACCCATTACGCCAAAAAAAAACATTAAAACCCGATGTAAAATAAAGGAATAACATCCTACCTATAGGATAAGAAATATCGATATTAAACATAGAAAACCATATACCTGTGGTGTGTATAAGATACCCTACCTATTCTGACAAAAAACATTGCACAAAAAAAAAAAAATAGTAAAATTTGTAATAAATATTTTCAGCCGGTAGCTAGCCGGTACCCTAATAATACATTCCTATGGCCAATCCTGTAATAGAACAAAATCACACACTCGTCGTTGCAAAACCAAATTATTACAACCAAGTGTAAATTAATTCGAATACAAAACAAAAATACATTATTCAAATTCTCAAAACCCAAACAAATCAAGACTAAGGATTTACAGTAACCTGTACATCAAATAAATGGCGGGCAAAAACCATCAAAGAAAATATACCACACAGGCAAACTAAAAATCACCAAGAAAAGACAAAAAATCAAAACAACAGAAACAAAAAATAAAAAAACGTATAGAAGTTAAATCAAGTACCCTACATACAGACACTAATAAACCAACTCCTACATTTATTTCAATTATAAAATCTCACACATCCTAAAAATGTTGAGGAAAAAGAAATCCATTTTCAAAGTTAAAGTCATAGATGGGATACACCTGTTTTCTTTCAGTATGTCTGTGCTCCAAAGAACACCACTAAAAAAAATCCCATCAGTAGAATTGGAAAAAAAAAACCCGGTTTCAAACGACTCAAAATTTTCAGAAGAAAAATATTTCCCAAGAATATAATTTTCTTTTCAAAGAAATATGCCAAACAGAGATATTCAAACATCTTATATATTGCAAATATACCCTCATTCCAGACAAAAATATATATCAGACTTCGAAACTAGTGTGTTCTCTATAGTTAAATATATTAAGTGGAGGTGCGGTTTTGCCACTGGACTCGTAATCCAATGGATCCGGGTTCAAATCCCACTATGTCAATGGGGAGATATTATTGGGATATAATTTGTGCTGATAGATTCAGTGCATTACCACAGCACACCGAAATACCAAAAAAATGCCCTCATTGTTCCCTGATTAAATAGCATTGTATGAATATTCCTATATTCAAAATATGTTACAGGAGGGCAATGCCTAATGAGTTAATTGCTCAATAGGTGGCGTTCTGAGAGTGGGGGATGAGACGGTGAAGCACGGAGGTGAAGCGGCTTCAGAGATGGAGTTGCTTCGAGCCGGGGAGCTTCGCATGTCTCACTCCCTAGACTGGAACAAGACTTCACGGGCCTCACTGTGTTCAGCGGTGTAGTGTAAAGGCTCTCAGCCAATGCCCGAGAGGGAGTAGTTGGAATATAGAAAAAAACAAAAATGGCATGAACCATCTCTGAGAAAACCCTATGGAAATTAAACGTATGATTTCAACTCGATAAGAACGGTAAAATGATTAATTAAGTTGAACAAAAACTTTACTGAATCCAATTTTACAGTAAGCCAACTCGTTATAAAACATGGAAATAAGTGACTAAAATACACCGAGATCAAACAAAAATTAACTCGATATAATTGTGAGAGAAAAAAAACTCAACTTGTCCAAAATTCAATTGTAAAAAAAAAAAAAAAATAAGCCACAATATTAGCGACACGAATACTACCGATTCATACAATCCGTAACTGTTAGTAAAGGGCAGAAAACGATACACTTAAATGGGCAAAACAAAAATGTAAGAAAGAAATTCACTTAAGCTCCCAAAATTCGTCAGAAAATACTGAACGAAATAAACGTATTTGATCAAATCCAAATCACGGTCAAACAATTAAAAACTTCCAAAATTTCAACTCAAATAAAACTGGAAATAAACAAATTCTCAATCGAACGAAATTAGTTAGAGTCCACAAGTTAGGACCTAGAAAAAACTCCGAAGATGGAATACAAAAGCCGTTAAAACAAAATATTTTTTTAGAAAAACTGTATAAATCTCGCACAAATGACCGCAAATGAATATCGTGATAAATAGAAGTATAAAAAATGCCAGCGAGTGAAAGAAAACTTTGAAATAATTAAAGTTGGAATTCGAAACTTGTTAGCAATTCATACTAAAGTTAAGAAACAATATTATACGTCCATAAGAATGTTGAAAAGACGCACTTAAAAATAAAACAAGAAAATTTACACAAATACCTTTGCTGCCGTGAGCAAGAAGAATACCGAGGTCGACACAGCCACAAATCGCTGACCGCCCGAACACACACACACTCGTAGAAATGTACTTAATTAAAAGCACTAATAAGAAATGAACACAAGGATCACTTTAAAACCACAGATGCACCCAACACGAAAATTGAAACTCAACAACAACTAGTATGCGGGAAAATGAACGTAGGAAAAATAATTCCACTGACTTGGAAAATTAAATTCAAATAAATTACTAAAACAATCTTTAACACTTATGAATACAATATAGGGAAGTACATCTGGTTAATGAGAACACGGCGCCGCCTATACCCGTCGCAAGAGTGAGAAAGAGACTGACTGAGTCTGACTGACCACTGACTCTACTGACTCTACACTATCACGCAACCAAAAACACGGGTCAGGGGGTCGACACCAGCATCTCATATGCACATGAGTATACCGATATGAAAAGACATGAAGAGAATTTCGAACTTTGACTGAACGACATGATGAAGTGTCCGCCATTTCACTGACTATATGACATGAGTCAGGAAACACACATTGACTAGTTAGGATCATTGTATGAGTCATAATTTAAGAATTTGAATTACCCTCGTTAGACATGCGTAAGAAGCTGAAAGAAATTATTAGAACTGCTAGATGATTGAATATCAATGAACTATATTATACTGAATTACACACCTTTTAATACACTTTGAAGTGAGGGGTGATGATAGCCGATTTTCTCAGGGCTGAACACGGTGAGTAGGGAGATGTGGTAGAAGTCAGGGGTCACCCACTGTTGATCAACAATCCCCCTGTCTCAGCTCAGCTGACGCACACAGTCTCTCTCCCTCTGAAGTCGTCTCTCCGTCGCCAACTCGTCCCCACTCGTCACATGGCCACTCAGTAATCACCGTCGAAAGTCAAACTTGTAGAGTTGATGAATGAAGAACTGCTAGGTGTATTAACTTAACGAATTTGTGGTTGGATATTAACAGAGATAAATCAAGAACACTTAATCACAGGAACATACAGGAACTAGGGTAAACTGGAACAAGAACTCACAGGAAGCAGGAAATGGTAGTGTTGATAGCGTAGAATAACTCTTCAAAGACGTCCGGATCTCTACCTTAATTAACAATTTAATGAGGACCACCGCAAGCACACCATGTTAGGTTAACCAACAGAACCCCAGCGACGACAACGTGTCGTCGGCGATGTATGAAACGCTAAACCCAAGCGACGACAACGTGTCGTCAATGTTAATTACTCCGGTCCTATGGCACCTAGAGGGCTCAGATTTGTATGGGAATTGTGTAAGTTGTGTATACAACCATGCCAATGGTTGAAAACTCTCAAAATCCAACCGGGTGCGCGTGAGCACGCAAAAACTTGGCTTTTGGGGGTTATTGCCTTCAATTTTTTACTCTTGTAAAATCGACTTTCGGGGGCTCCGTAGGACCCCTTTTTGACCTTTTTGATAGTTTTTTGTGTTTTTTCCTTCATTCATAACCCATTCGCTATTGTTTCTGGAAAAAAAAATGAAAACCTGCCGGTCCCTGGTGGTAAATTTATTTATAACTAGCTGGGGCTCAGTGGGTTAATGATATATAACCAGGTTAGGTAGAATAATTAAACATGTTAGGACGATGTTTTGTAGTACGTTCCTATATAGGTTGTAGTAAGGGTTAACCGTTTGGGAGGTCAACTTATATAGTTATAGGTTGATTGATGTAGACTGGTAGGTTCACTGACCTCCGTCCGGCTCTACTCGTTGATTGATAGATAAGATAGATACTGTTCTATTGTTCTATTCTTAATTAGTAATAGTAATGCTGCCACCATAACCTTATACCTTATAAATATAGGTAAAGGAATTAAAAGCTATCTATCTATCTATCTATTGCCTGACGCCGTGATCCCCGAAAGGGTGGCCACGAACGAACCGCCCCCATGCACCTCTGTCCCCAGTCAGTCGACGCCCCTCCCCCCAACCAGCACTGCCCTCGTTTATGTACTTCCTCACTCCATTAATTGAAAGCTCTGTATCCAAAACCACGTAGATTGATTCAAAGAAATTAAAATTAAAATAAACAAGGAGAATTTCCCTATGATTGGAGGGAATCTCGCGGGGTTGTGATTGCCCCCGTAGCTAGTGTCTATCTGTCGTCAAACCTTCTCCATACCTCTTACCTCTCCTGATCTCCCACTCACCTTAAAGCTGGTGGACAAATACCAAGACCCTTCCTATCATATGTTCAGAGTGTGGTGAGGATCAAGAGTGCCAGAAGCAAGCTTAAAATGCGTGGGAAGGGAATCTGATTCATGAAAACTAGAAAGAGGAAGTTACAAAGACTTACAATGAATACCGCCATGGATGTACAGTTCCCCACATACAGGTATGTATCATTCATTGCAAGTAAACCACCTTTAAATGATATGAGAGTTGTAATGATTTTCAATAGCAAATACTGAATCTAAGATGGAATACTGGGGCCGGCAGGGGTGTTGGCCGTGGAGGCCTCAAACAAAGCCCACTTAGCTTGCTTGCCCTTTTTGATGAATTTTCTGCCTTTCCCCTTTTCGGCAGTAGTATGTCTCCTTTTAGGGGACCCAGGAGGCAAATTGGCCGAAAGTGTGGGGTCCTCAACCCTCAACCCTCGGCAGTGGTGGGGAACAATGGCGGTCGCCCGGGGCAGCTTGAGTTAATAAGGGAGACAATGGCCGCCCGGAAAACGATGAGTCACCACACGAACCCTCAGTCATAGCCTCATCTTCTTTCTCACCAAGCTTTTTGGCATCCTCCCTGGCTGCCGAGGCCGCCCTTTCCAGTACCTGCTTCTTATAAAAGCATATCTGGTAGGGTGATTTAGCTGGCGAAGGGCTTGGAGTGGCTTTACTCAGGAGAAACTTGGAGGTTGACCTTGAGCTCTCCCACTTGCTCACTTTACCCATTTCACTCTTCACCTTCACCAGCTTCCGCGACACCTGTTTCCCCAACTTCAGGATCTACATCGCTCTCAAGTTCACTAGCAAATCCCTTGAACTGAAGTTCTCGTCACTACTAGAATCTAAAACACTCTATGCGTAACAAGACGAATGGCCACTGCTCCGCTCATCAACACCACTACCTGCTAAATCTAGCTGACACAAGGTTCTATCTATTCCTCCTGGAGAAAGAATGTCCTTGGCCTGTATAATACGACGAACTGGGGCGGGCGTCGTAGGAGGCACGGAATCGGACACAGTTGATAATTTTTGTTTGGTAGTATCCATTATGGCGTCGGAGTAGAGACTGATGCTGGACTGTAGTTCGAGCGTGGTGGCGCTTCGTACCGCATGTCAACAAACAAAATATATGCGTGTCTTTCGAAATCACAAATTCAAGCAATGGCGCTCAGCAGGCTATCCGAGTCCCACGGCGCTAGTTCGATTTGGCCTTCTCAGAGCCCAACCGGGTACCAAGGGTTAATCAAAGTAAAATATTTGATGTACTAGGGTTCTGTGAAACCCGTCTTAATGATCCATATACAATATTTATGATTTAGAAGGTTATAACTCCTATTTTGCTAACAGAGACACAAACGGTCGAGGGGTAGCAATGTATCTTTGAAATTCACTTGACGGTTTTCTGCGTCAAGACCTCGTACTAAAGCTACCTCATATAGAATCAATATTTTATATTTGTATTAATTTCACCACAACACCAAACACCTCTAATGAAATTAATGAAAGCATATATGTGATCCACCGGGATTCGAACCTGGGTTATCACACACAGATATTTCTGGAAGTGAAATCATGCAACAAATCTGTTATTATCGGCATGATATACAGGCCGCCAAATACTAGAACAACGCAGTTTGGGGTGTCTCTTATTCCTATTTTAGAAATTATATCTGATTTGAGCCTACACTGTCATATAAGGGGTTATATTAACCTAAATTTCGGTGTGACTATCCTAGGTTCGAGTCCTTGGAGTGCCACATGTATTTGTTGATTTCATTAATTGAGTTCAGAAGGGAAGTTGGTTGGTGAAAAAATATAATGTATAACGAAAATTATATCAACGATTTCTAAACTACCATTTATTATATATTTTTTTTCCCGACCATTACCAACCGACTTGAGTTACTCGAACTAGTACCTCACTAATTGATCACATTTGGAGTAATGACCTAACTAATTTTAGTCAAAGTGGCATTATTTTTACCTCAATAAGCAAGCATTTCCCCATTTTTAGCTCCTTTCAACAACAGAAACCAGCTCAACCCCACATACAAATAACAAAGAGATCATTCAATGCCAAATCAGTGTCTAGTTTCAAAGACAAACTAAGAACTCGCCCATGGATGCAAAATATTAGAGAGAATAATGTCGACGAAATGTTTCATCACATTTATATGTGATACTTAAGCAACTTTATAACGAAAATTTTCCAATCAAATCATATTGCGTGAAAGAAAACAAAAATAAGCAAGCCATACCTTACATTACCTATAAGGAATTCAATAACAGAGAGAAAGAAACTTAAAACAAATATATGCTAAGTGGCCGATAACATAATTATGCACAGATATTTAAGCAATATAGAAACAATCTTACTTCAATAATTATAATAGCCAGAGAAAATTATCACAAGACCAAGCTAAATAGTTACTCCAATAATGTAAACAAAAAACCTGGACAATAATTAACGTATTATAGGACGAACTAAAAGCACCAAACTAGCAACATCTATCAAATTCAATGATAGAGCTACCTCTATACCACTTGAAATTGCCGAAGGATTCAATTAATATTTCAGTAATATCGGAGCTAGACTAGCTGATAATGTATGTCCTTCTGATACACAATTTACTGATTACCTACCCGAGCCCACTACATTTTCCTTTTGGTTAAATCCAATCTCATAATTTGAAGTTATACAAATAGTGCGAGAGCTTAAATTATCATCACCAGGTCATAATGATATTTCTATAAAGGTAATAAAGGAATGTATATTAGAAATGTTTCCATTTTTAGAATATATAATTAATGAATCGTTTAAACAAGGAACTTTCCCACGCCACCTACAGATCGCTCGTGTGATTCCCATACACAAGAGCGGTGACAAAGCTTTACCAGTCAACTACCGACCAATTTCCATTCTACCAAGCATTAGTAAGATTAAAAAAAAAAACAGTAGGCAACATACTAATATAAAACCTTACATCCCACTCGTTACTTTCTGACTCACAATATGGTTTTAGACCCCAGTACTCAACCGAACTCGCTATTCACTCTCTCACCCATAATATTTACAATGCTTTAAATAATCAAATGTACCCTGTAACAGTTTTTTTGTGACCATTCAAAAGCGTTTGATACCCTATCCCACAGCAAGAGGGGTAAGGAAGGAATGGTCCTCCAGGGCTATTGGTGTAAATAGCCGGCTGGAGAAGTATTGTAAGGCAAATACTATTCCATTCCTGGATAACTGGTCCCTCTTTTATGGTAAGGATGAACTGTATGCCCAGGATGGAGTACATCTCTCTCGACTAGGAGTTTCGACCTTGGCCAGCTCACTCGACAAGATTGTTGCGGGGTTTCGTTAAAAAAACCTGGGTGTGTAAGTAAAATACTGTCTCCATATGGAGCAGGTACTTCATGTGACAAACCAGTGAGTAAAATAGAAATAATCAGTCAAGATAGTGCGGAGAGTGATGTGTAATAGTAGTATCGATAACACTACACATGTAACTGATAGTAAAGATGAGAATACTGATAGAGTAGAATTTCCGTCTAGAGCTAGTAGTTCAACAGGAAATAATAAGTTAGCTAAACACAATAGAAAATTAGTTGCAAATAAAAGTAATAGGTTGAGGGTATATTATACAAATTGTAGGAGTTTATGTAACAAAATGAACGAACTTAGAGCACTCGTTAGCACAGAAAATATAGACATAATAGCGCTAACTGAAACGTGGATTAATACAGAATCTAGGCATTTTTTAGCAGAACTTGATATTCCAGGATATAGTTTGTTTAAATATGACCGAACAAGTAGGAGGGGCGGGGGTATAGCAGTGTTTGTCAGGAGTACATTAAAAAGCTGTATTAAATCAGGTATTAGACTAAATAAAGATAATGAAAGTGTTTGGGGAGGTTAACGAAGGTAGTGAGACCATAGTTATTGGAGTTATATATAGACCGCCTAATATGAGTAGAAATGGCGGAAAATCGTTATGGGAGGAAATTAAAATAGCATCAAGGTTTAGCAATGTGTGCATTATGGGGGATTTTAATTTTCCGAACATTGATTGGCAGCACCAAATAGGCGACTCCGATTCAGTAGAGTTTATTGAGGTAGTACAAGATAGTTTTTTATTTCAATTCATAGATACGCCGACTAGAGGTATTAATATTCTTGATTTAGTTTTCAGTAACAATGAACATATGATAAATAATGTAGAGATTGGTGACCACCTAGGAAATAGCGATCATAAATCTATTTATTTTAATATACAATGGACAGGGAATGCTAAAGAGAATACGACACTTATCCCAGATTTCAGAAAAGCCGATTATGGTGGGCTAAGAAGAGACTTAAGGGTGGACCCTATTGTTAAGCGATTAAGTCAGGATATGCCAGAGTTAAACTTGCCACCTACATATAACCAGTTTATTGCTTCACTCCACAATGCTCAAAATAAATATATCCCTAAAAGAAGATTTAGATCGACGCAGAACCAACCAAAATGGATGACTAATAAGCTAATAGATCTTATAGGAAAAAAGAAAGGAATATATCGAAAAATAAAGAAAGGTGAAAATCATTTACATATATACTATCAGACTCTATCAAGACAGGTCAAAAAGGAAATCAGGAAAGCAAAAAGAAATTATGAAATAAGGATAGCCAGCGACTCAAAAAATAACCCTAAAGCTTTTTACCAACTATATAAATCTAAAGTTAGAGATGTAATAGGTCCCCTAAAAACTTCAATAGGAGAAATAACAGAAAATGATTTAGAAATGTGCAGTACATTAAATAGTCAGTTTCTTTCCGTTTTCACTAATGAAAATTTGGCACAGATTCCAGAAGTCAATATGGTATATAGTGATAGTATAGAAAATATGTTAAGTACAGTTAGTATAAGTAGAAATGATGTGCTTAAGGAAATTGACAGACTGAAACCTCAAAAATCGCCTGGTCCTGACGAGGTATATGCTAGAGTATTAAAAGAATGCAGAGATGAGTTAAGTAGTCCATTAGCATTTATATTTAACAAGTCATTAGAAACAGGTTTAGTTCCAGAAGCTTGGAAGCTTGCAAATGTAGTTCCGATCTTCAAAAAAGGTGATAAATCGATAGCATCCAATTACCGTCCCATTAGTCTCACATCAATCATAGGAAAGTTGCTAGAGTCCATTATTGCTAGGAAAATTAGAAGCCACTTAGTAAAATTTAACTTAATAAATTCTTCTCAGCATGGATTCACTCAGGGACGTTCTTGCCTTACTAATTTGCTTAGCTTTTTCTCAGAGGTATATGAAGCAGTAGATAGTGACAAGTCATATGATATTATATATTTAGATTTCAGTAAAGCTTTCGACAGAGTCCCTCATGAGAGATTGATGAGAAAGGTTGAGGCACATGGAATAGGAGGGTCGTTGTTGGGATGGATTAGGTCATGGCTAATTGGTAGGAAACAGAGAGTCAGCATAAATGGTACTAAGTCAGAGTGGGGAGCAGTCAAAAGTGGTGTCCCCCAGGGATCGGTATTAGGTCCCCTGTTGTTTCTTATATACATAAATGACCTAGATTTAGGTATAACTAGTAGGATAAGTAAATTCGCAGACGATACTAAAATGGGGAGATCAATTGATTCAGATAGCGATATAGAGTGCCTCCAAAGGGATCTAGATACCTTACATGAATGGTCAGTAAATTGGCAGATGAAGTTTAACATTGACAAATGCAAGGTATTAAAGATAGGGAAGATGCAAACAAATGTTAAATATAAACTAGCTAATTTAGAATTAGAAAATTCAGACTGCGAGAAAGATCTAGGTGTGTTTGTTAGCAATGATTTGAAGCCTAGAAAACAGTGTATAAGCGTTCGAAATAAGGCAAACAGGATTCTCGGGTTCATCTCTAGGAGTGTGAGTAACAGAACTGCTGATGTTATCTTAAAACTTTACTTGTCATTAGTGAGACCCCATATGGATTATGCTGTCCAATTTTGGTGTCCTTATTACAGAATGGACATAGATTCATTGGAGAGAATTCAGCGTAGAATGACAAAAATGATCCATAATATTATAAATTTTCCGTATGAAGAAAGGTTGAAGAAATTAGGTTTACATTCGTTAGAGAGACGCAGAGTTAGAGGGGATATGATAGAGGTGTTCAAGTGGGTTAGTGGGATTAACAAAGGGGACATGACAAATGTACTAAAGCTCAGTGATAGCGAAAGAACTCGTACCAATGGTTTCAAATTAGATAAATTTCGTTTCAGAAAAGATATAGGAAAATATTGGTTTGGTAACAGAGTTGTAGATGGGTGGAATAGGCTACCAAGTGATATAGTGGGATCAAGAACGATAGGGAGCTTTAAGAAAAAATTGGATAAGCATATGGACGAGAAGGGTTGGGTGTGAAGGGGGATCAGCCGGGTTGGGCCAATCAGCGCTCTGCAGACCCCCGTAATCCTGCGTTAATCTCTAACCGGTTTGGAAAGATGATCCTCAGGGTATTAGAGTGTTGAGCCTATAATTGGGCTTTGTAATTGGGGTTGTGTGGGACAGGGATCTGCCTTGCTTAGGCCAATCGGCTTTCTGCAGACTCCCATTTTCTTATGTTCTTATGTTCTTATATCATTACAAAAATTATCAATCTACTGCATTAGAGGCCCTTCATTACAATGGTTCAAAAGTTGTCTAAGTAACAGACAAGAGTTTGTATCCCATAATAACAACAAATCCTCATTGAGAAGAGTCACATATGGAGCCCCTCAAGGTTCCATTTTTGGTCCAATATTATTTGTAATTTATATTAATGACATTGTCCGCTCTACCCCAAATTTAATTTGTTTTTGTTATTCGCAGATGATACCAATATCTTCCTCCAGGGTTACCATCTAAACAAAATCAGTGCAATCCTTAACAGAGAGCTTGTTCATGTCTCCAACTGGATCAAAAGTAATAAATTGACGCTTATTGTGACAAAGACTCATTATCTTGTATCACACCCTCCACGTGTTCAAACACAAAACATCAGCATTAAAATAGATAATCTCATTATTAACAAAGTAAATGAAGCAAGATTCCTTGGAATTATACTAGATGACCAGTTACTATGGAAGTCACAAATATCAGAGGTAAAACTTAAACTATCTAAACTAACTAGCATATATATACAAGATTCGTGGGAGTTTAAACGAAGCTAATCTTAAACAGATATATATCTCCCTAGCATATCCTCACATATTATACTGTTCAGTAATTTGGGGTGGAGCTCACAAATCATATTTAAACTCTTTTGTTGTTTAAAAAAAAAAAAATAGTACAGATAATGACCAACAGCCAATACTATCAACATACCAACCCCCTTTACCGCCAACTTCAAATACTGAAAGTAGGAGACATTATTGAACTTCAATCATATTTATTTGTATATAAATCTGTAACCAATATACATTCACTTTGTGCAGGTTTTCAACTGATAAATCATTCCATAGAAACCAGAGGTGTGAATAAATTACTTAGGATTCCTCAATATAGAACTTCCCTATACAACAAAATATCACATTTAGAGGTTCAAAACTATGGAATGATTTAAATAATGAACTAAGACAAAAAACTACTCTGGTATCTTTTAAAATTTCAGTTAGACAATCCTTAATAAATAAATATCAAATACAGTACTAGACATTTCACGCATAACATGTACAAGTATTTTAAAAATAGATAAATATATAAATACAAACATGTACTAAAATGACAGATGACAATTTTCACTTGATACTGTATAATATATTTGGGTGTTAATGTGTAGTAGTCGTTCCCCAGCCAAGCGGACGCGGGTCTATGTAAAACTACTGTATCTATATAGTTTTGTATGTAAAACTACTGTTTTTTTTTTTTTTTTTTTTTTTCTATATTCCAACTTACTTCCTCTCGGGCATAGGCTGAGAGCCTTAACATTCACCGCTTTACAATGAACAGTGAAGCCCGTGAGGTCTAGTTCCAGTCTAGGGAGTGAGACATGTGAAGCACGTAGAGTACAACGAGCACCTGCCATCTTGCCTTCACATGAGGCACGGTGCTCACTCATGGCCCGAAACGACCCCATCTCTGAAGCCACCTCGTTCCTGTGCTTCACTGTCTCACCCACTACACTCGGACTCTCACACTTACACATACACAACGCCACCTGTTGAACAGATAACTCACCAGGCATTGCACCCCTATAGCATATTTTGAATATGGGAATATTCATACAGTGCTATTCAATCAGGGAACAATGAGGGTATTTTATTGACGTTTCGGTGGGCTTGTGGTAATGCACTGATACCAGGTACAGCACAAATTCCATCCCAATAATATCTTCCCATTGATACATCGGGATTTGAACCCGGGACCTTTGGATTACCAGGCCAGTGGCAAGACCACTCCACCACACCTCCCCACCACACCTCTATATAGTTTTGTATGTAAAACTACTGTATCTATATAGTTTAGTATGTAAAAGTACTGTATCTATATAGTTTTGTATGTAAAACTACTGTATCTATATAGTTTTGTATGTAAAACTACTGTATCTATATAGTTGTGTATGTAAAACTACTGTATCTATATAGTTTAGTATGTAAAACTACTGTATCTATATAGTTTTGTATGTAAAACTACTGTATCTATATAGTTTTGTATGTAAGACTACTGTATCTATATAGTTTTGTATGTAAAACTACTGTATCTATATAGTTTTGTATGTAAAACTACTGTATCTATATAGTTTTGTATGTACAACTACTGTATCTATATAGTTTAGTATGTAAAACTACTGTATCTATATAGTTTTGTATGTAAAACTACTGTATCTATATAGTTTTGTATGTAAAACTGTATCTATATAGTTTTGTATGTAAAACTACTGTATCTATATAGTTTTGTATGTAAAACTACTGTATCTATATAGTTTTGTATGTAAACTGTATCTATATAGTTTGTATGTAAAACTACTGTATCTATATAGTTTTGTATGTAAATACTGTATCTATATAGTTTTGTATGTAAAACTACTGTATCTATATAGTTTGTAAAACTACTGTATCTATATAGTTTTGTATGTAAAACTACTGTATCTATATAGTTTTGTATGTAAAACTACTGTATCTATATAGTTTAGTATGTAAAACTACTGTATCTATATAGTTTTGTATGTAAAACTACTGTATCTATATAGTTTTGTATGTAAAACTACTGTATCTATATAGTTTTGTATGTGAAACATTATTATGTTTTTTTGTTTTGTGTATTGTGTGTATAATAATTGTATTTCTTATCATTATTAAATATTCACAGTTGTAATCCATATGTGTTCTCTTTATATATATATATATACTGTATATATATATATATATATATATATATATATATATATATATATATATATATATATATATATATATATATATATATATATATATATATATGTGTATATACAGTATATATATATAATAAAACTTAAATTTTACCATGAGTTACCAGACAAATTGAAATAAATATTATGAAAGGTTCACCAAGATATGTTTCGGGTTCATAAAAAAGCTTCGGCTTAATGAACTCTAGCTTCTTCAATGATATGTATAAGATTCACAACAATTGTATGAATCTGTATCTGGAAACAAAAATACAAATTTGTATCCTAGAAAAAATTGTGTATCCTATCTATCTATCTAACTATTAACTGATCTATCGACCCATCTATATCCATCTAACCATCCACATCTCTCTATCCACCCAATACATACACATACATGCCACAGTACAACAATGATTTGGCACAACACAGCCCCATCATGTCACCACCGTGGCCAATGTTGGTATAGTGCTAACAGTGTCTCAGCAACTCTCAACAAAGTCCCACGGGCCACGGCAGCAATTGCACCTGACAATACCGCACCACATTAACCCTCACCACGCTACAGCAAGGCAGCAACAAGAAATCACCGTAACTGGCGCTCACATACATACATACACATGCATATACAAACACATACATATACGCATTGTAAAGAGAGAGCGAGACAAACAGATACAAACTTGATAGATAGGGGCTGAAGTTACATACAAATAAGTCTCCAGTTCCATGCAGGCATAGAACCACAACAAATACCCGAAGCCAACCATTCAGGGCAAGTGCAGCCATTCCAGAGGTTGGATTTTGCACACTGTTGTCCCGTAGCTACCATGAGGCTGAAATGGACCAACTAGTATGAACGGCGGCCCAGACTTACGTCATCGTCTTTTAGTCCCCTCTTACGACACGACCCCGCAGTAGACACGTGGGGCATATTTGTGTTTATACTATTTGACGATGTATACTATGAAGCTATTAGCCAACTACTAATGTCTATTGATTTTTACACGTCTAGAACTTGTGACCCCATAACTTGCTGTAACATAGAAAGGGTTACAGTAGCATATACATATTTATACCTATTTACTAGATTATTCTTTCCAAAGGTTAAATATATCAGCTAAATTGCTATATTTGTTTCCGATATATAAGAGGTTCGGGGTCGGGATTGCTGGACCCATACTGATGAACAGACTTTTGTGTAATCTAATTTAGTAAAAGCTTCATTTACCTTGCCTGCTTTTAACCTAATATATCTAACTTAACCTTAATCCATATCCACATATCCTTATTATAGTTCTACGTTACCATGCCTACCTGATATAACACTTAACCAATATACAGTATATCGAATTATATTCAAATCGAATGTAATATAACCTAGCCTAATTCAACGAAATTAGCCTAACCTAAACAACCCTAGCTTAGCCTAGCATAAGTTAACTAGCCATGCCCGACCTTTTGTCTGCATATGTTTATCTGATGGTAAATTTCCATTTTCACATATTTATTCCTCAGCCATTACCGGAATATTGAAGGTACCAATCGGACAAGACAATACCCAGGAGATGCTATATGCATGAGACAAAGAGTCACTGAAACTCCTGTTATTTTTGCTTGGCCTGTCTTCCTGATTTTCCTTGTGCCTTACCTACACAGAGATTAACCCAACTAGTTCTCCCAAACACTCTTTCTCCACCGCAGAAGCACACTATGCTTCTTTCCAATACACCCATATTACAAACATAATAATATGATGATGACACAATCCACCATGGAGTCCACGATACCTAAATTACACCCATATTACAAACATAATAATATGATGATGACACAATCCACCATGGAGTCCACGATACCTAAATTACACCCATATTACAAACATAATAATATGATGATGACACAATCCACCATGGAGTCCACGATACCTAAATTACACCCATATTACAAACATAATAATATGATGATGACACAATCCACCATGGAGTCCACGATACCTAAATTACACCCATATTACAAACATAATAATAATATGATGACACAATCCACCATGGAGTCCACGATACCTAAATTACACCCATATTACAAACATAATAATATGATGATGACACAATCCACCATGGAGTCCACGATACCTAAATTACACCCATATTACAAACATAATAATATGATGATGACACAATCCACCATGGAGTCCACGATACCTAAATTACACCCATATTACAAACATAATAATATGATGATGACACAATCCACCATGGAGTCCACGATACCTAAATTACACCCATATTACAAACATAATAATATGATGATGACACAATCCACCATGGAGTCCACAATACCTAAATTACACCCATATTACAAACATAATAATATGATGATGACACAATCCACCATGGAGTCCACGATACCTAAATTACACCCATATTACAAACATAATAATATGATGATGACACAATCCGCCATGGAGTCAACGATACCTAAATTACACCAATATTACAAACATAATAATACGATGATGACACAATCCGCCATGGAGTCCACGATACCTAAATTACACCCATATTACAAACATAATAATATGATGATGACACAATCCACCATGGAGTCCACGATACCTAAATTACACCCATATTACAAACATAATAATATGATGATGACACAATCCACCATGGAGTCCACGATACCTAAATTGCACCCATATTACAAACATAATAATATAATGATGACACAATCCGCCATGGAGTCCACGATACCTACATTACATCCATATTACAAACATAATAATATGATGATGACACAATCCACCATGGAGTCCACGATACCTATATTACAAACATAATAATATGATGATGACACAATCTGCCATGGAGTCCACGATAGCTAAATTACACCCATATTACAAACATAATAATATGATGATGACACAATCCGCCATGGAGTCCACGATGCCTAAATTACACCCATATTACAAACATAATATTATGATGATGACACAATCCACCATGGAGTCCACGATACCTAAATTACACCCATATTACAAACATAATAATATGATGATGACACAATCCACCATGGAGTCCACGATACCTAAATTACACCCATATTACAAACATAATAATATGATGATGACACAATCCACCATGGAGTCCACGATACCTAAATTACACCCATATTACAAACATAATAATATGATGATGACACAATCCACCATGGAGTTCACGATACCTAAATTACACCCATATTACAAACATAATAATATGATGATGACACAATCCACTATGGAGTCCACGATACCTAAATTACACCCATATTACAAACATAATAATGATGATGACACAATCCACCATGGAGTCCACGATACCTAAATTACACCCATATTACAAACATAATAATATGATGATGACACAATCCACCATGGAGTCCACGATACCTAAATTACACCCATATTACAAACATAATAATATGATGATGACACAATCCACCATGGAGTCCACGATACCTAAATTACACCCATATTACAAACATAATAATATGATGATGACACAATCCACCATGGAGTTCACGATACCTAAATTACACCCATATTACAAACATAATAATATGATGATGACACAATCCACCATGGAGTCCACGATACCTAAATTACACCCATATTACAAACATAATAATATGATGATGACACAATCCACCATGGAGTCCACGATACCTAAATTTCACCCATATTACAAACATAATAATATGATGATGACACAATCCACCATGGAGTCCACGATACCTAAATTACACCCATATTACAAACATAATAATATGATGATGACACAATCCACCATGGAGTCCACGATACCTAAATTACACCCATATTACAAACATAATAATATGATGATGACACAATCCGCCATGGAGTCCACGATACCTAAATTACACCCATATTACAAACATAATAATATGATGATGACACAATCCGCCATGGAGTCCACGATACCTAAATTACACCCATATTACAAACATAATAATATGATGATGACACAATCCGCCATGGAGTCCACGATACCTAAATTACACCCATATTACAATCATAATAATATGATGATGACACAATCCGCCATGGAGTCCACGATACCTAAATTACACCCATATTACAAACATAATAATATGATGATGACACAATCCGCCATGGAGTCCACGATACCTAAATTACACCCATATTACAAACATAATAATATGATGATGACACAATCCACCATGGAGTCCACGATACCTAAATTACACCCATATTACAAACATAATAATATGATGATGACACAATCCACCATGGAGTCCACGATACCTAAATTACACCCATATTACAAACATAATAATATGATGATGACACAATCCACCATGGAGTCCACGATACCTAAATTACACCCATATTACAAACATAATAATATGATGACACAATCCACCATGGAGTCCACGATACCTAAATTACACCCATATTACAAACATAATAATATGATGATGACACAATCCGCCATGGAGTCCACGATACCTAAATTATCTTGGACCACGGCCTGACACTCTCACTATCAACTTTTGCAACGTTTGTTGCCTTTATTCTAACTTCTACTCTGTTTAAAACCACCTCTCCTCCAACACACATGATCTTCTTTTCCTCACCAAAACCCACTTGTCTGAGGCAACTGACAAAAAAAAAAAAAAAAAAAAAAAATCTGTATCCTCCCACTATCTCTATCTTCAGTTTCAGGCCAAAGGTGTATGTTATGTGAATGTGTGCAACAATCTTACTTGCTCTCGTCTTTCCAAGTTTGACTCGAGCTAAATATATATGTACTGTTTATTTCACCTATAATTCTGACCATCCAATATTATATAAATATCTTACGTCTAAAGTGGAAAACATTCTATCCATGATAATCCATCTCTTCCTTCTCTGAAATCTCCATATTGGGCTATTTTAATGTTAATGAGGGCCAGTAGCTGTGTTCATGATTCACTGACCAAACTGGTGAACAAGCCTACATTTGTTCTATCCAATATGACTTAGAGCAGTTAGCTCAACACCCTACTTATATGACTGAATGCCGCAGAGATTGGCCCAACATTCCTTATTTTGTTTCTAACCTCTAATCTTCTGCTTACTGTGTAAATCTTTTCTCTCCGTTGGCATCCTGTTACCTCTGTTACCTCTCCTATCTCTCCAGTGCGGCCATCTGACTCTCCCAGGCGACGGCACTTACGGAACTTTGACGCTGCTGATAGGAGGGCTCTTTGGTAGTACTACTGGATTTCTCTTTCAATAAGTTTTGAATACGTGGTCGGAAACCCTTAGGGTATATTAGTAATACATTGACACAATGCGTATATTTTATGCATTGCATACATTTTGCATTTAGTTATTTAATCATACATGGTCCTACTTGTCAAAGTTGATTTATTTAAGTAAGTATTACATTGTATAAAAGAACCATCAGCCTAGTTCAAGTGGAGCCATCTGTTGGCGTCAGTTAGTACCAGCAGTACGAAATGAGTCCACAATTAGATTTCGAGGGAGTAACATCTATCTCTGGCTTCTCTATTGTTTATTTGATTATTTATTTATCTATTTGTTCTTAATTATTCATTGGCAATTTAGCCTAACATCAGACGGATTCTAAGGGGTGTGTGTGGTTTGCTTTGTCCCTCGTATTGTGACTGCATATTTATCTGTGTTTTTCTATATATGTTTTCTTCCTTTCTGTGTTTTAGCTAGTCATAGTAGAGCCCCAACCTTGGCCTTATTAAGGTAGCCAGTATACTTTTAGTATTGGTGAATGGGTAAGAGAATTATTCCTCGCTGGCATAATAGCTAGACTCTTTATAATGTTCATATTGTTCCTGCTTTGGCGTGTGTTAATCCCAGCCCAACCTTATTAATTGTATGTGCATTATTTTAGCTAGGGGTCCAGTCTATTTGGGAATGCCTGGTTCAAAGTAGAGGGTGGAGGACTTCAATAGTCTTTAGTTACAGGGAGGATTACTTAGGCCCCGTCAAACCATCCTTTTGTAACACCCCTCTCAATACGGGACTATTGGTAGCCCATTGACGCATTATCCATCGCTTCACGAACCATACCGTATGCACGGATGAGGGAATCTTCATCGTCCCCCGTACCTTGGAGGTTATTGATATATAGCCCGGTCCTAATTTCCTGCATGATCTTTGGGTCTACATCAACATGGGAAAGATGTTTTAGGATGGTTGCTTTCAGCAGAAACAGGGAGCAAGTAACACAAAACAGTACGACCCTGAACCGATAACAACATAGAGGTGAATCCCGACAAAGATGTTCCTTTCGCCACATGAACCTGGTGTAATTGCTGTCGTCTTCATGCAGTTTCAACATCAAGAAGGCCTTCTCGATGTCACTAACCCACGCATACTGATGCAGACGGAATCGTAACAAGACTTGAGCTAACTCCGGTACCAAAGATGGTTCCGTGTATAGACAGTCATTATGACTAAGCTTGTACTTATTAACCTTAGCCGAACAATCAAATACAATGCGCACTGGAGTAGTCCTGCTTTCCTTTACGATCCCGTGATGCGCCATATAGTGACATGACTCCTCAATGAAACCTCGCAACAATTGATCATAAATTACCTGCGAATATGTTCACAAAATCCAGGCTCAGCAATAAATATCTTCTGGAGTCCTCATAATATACCCACGGTCAAACCTTTGTTGATGGGCAACTGTCCTTTTTACTTTGGTCAGGCGCATAATTGTATGTACAGTACCTGATACTGTTGACTCTCTGACTCTCAGAATTGTATGTGACGGTTTCTTCATATGTAGTCCAAGCTTGCCGTTCTGCCTGTGAATGTTCTTTAGGTGATATACCAATATGGTCTGAATCCCACAAAGCCTGTAATTCATTTGGACATGGAAATTGTCCAGCATACATAAACTGATTTACTGGGGTTACTGCCACTTTGAGTATTGTAACAACCTTAGTGCGGGTGCTGGAAGTGGTTGCCGCATACGGACCACTAAGTGCATACGCATATTTAGTTGGAAGTTGAACCAAATTACCTACCTTTTTATAGCCAGGTCGCACTATGTTGTACTGGTCAGCACCTATCAGTAACTCCAATTGTGCTGTCTCGGTAATGCATGAGTCAGCCAATATAATGCCATGATGCTGTAAACTAGTAATTTCAACATTAAGATTAGTCTCACCTTTGTGTTCGGGTAATTCATAAACAACAATTGCTTCAATATGATGAAATCTGCCACGATGCTACATCGGGATACTCAAGAGAGGTTTGTGTGCTGGTGAAGCCGTGAAGAAGTAATTCTTCCATCCTCTTAGATTCCTAAGAAAGGGACGGTAGTACAGAGCTCTTCACGAAAGTCCTCTGCGAGCACTGATCAAGTAGCGATCTGACCTCTACGTTTTTCTTGTACTTACCCTTTACAGGGAGCTGAAATGTATGTAAGACCACTGTTTGTTTACTCATACTTAAGGACATTGTTGTTGAGGATATAGGTGATGACTCGTCTCTCTCTGTTTCTAGCACAGGGAGTAATAATGTTTGCCCTGGCAGATCTTACAATTGC
This sequence comes from Paralithodes platypus, assembly GCA_032716605.1. Taxonomy (NCBI): domain Eukaryota; kingdom Metazoa; phylum Arthropoda; class Malacostraca; order Decapoda; family Lithodidae; genus Paralithodes; species Paralithodes platypus. Next base: position 22,515,023 of record CM064547.1, on the reverse strand, counting down.
TGATGTTAGGGTTTGTACACCCATTCCTACCGTGTTCACTGGAGAGACACCCGGTACAGAGATGTAGTTGCCTAGTTCTCTTTACTTTGAGAGAATCCATTTTATATTTGAAACATTTGTATCAGGGATGATTATTCCAGCTGCACAATTTACAGGAAAACCAGCTACTATCGCTCTGTCTCGTGAAGGCAGCTGTAGCCATGGGCATTTCTCTCTCAAGGGTATCTTGACCCATCATGTTATACAATTTCGCCTGGAAACACTGTGTGCAAGTCTTATAATCCAGGCTCTGTTCACCCATCTCTCTCATAACTGTCTCCTTAACTGGTGATGGCAATTTATGTAATAGTGTAAAAATGCAGAATTCTTTCAGACTTACCTTTTGACTTGGCATATATCTCATTAAACTCTCCATGTTGGCATAAAAAACACTTAGTTCTACAACTTGGCATTTAGGTGGAGCAACGTCATGAAAATGCATGTGTACCGTCTTTATTTTATCGGGATGCCCAAAGGTTTCTTGGAGTAATTCTACGGCAGGGGCATAGCTTACATCTTCAACCAGGAAGCCTTCTATGAGTTTGTAAGCATCTCCCTGTAGCTGACTTTTAAAGTATGTGAATTTTTTAATCGCACTTAAATCAGACTTGTCGTGCACCACACATCTAAACATATTCCAAAACCCAGTCCATAATGTGGGGTCGCCAGCGAAGGTGGGCAGAATCAGGTGCGGCAATTTAACCCCCGATCCCTTCTTAGAGTCGGATCGAGTATGACCTTCTGGTTTACCCAGTTTCTCCTTCAAACTGGCGATTATCCCATAGATGACCTCTAAGTAGATGGAATCCTCTTAGTTATCTTTAATATATTCTGCATCTGAGGTATATAGTGGCAACAAGGCATCTTGATTGGCTTTGAATTTGGTCACCTGTGTCTGCACGCTATGTAAATTTTGCCTCGACGTCTACCCGAGTTGCTGTTTCCAGGAACCCATCTAAGTCTTTTGATAGGACAGTTAACACTTACGCTGCGGGCATATTTCCGCTGTCTTGATAGCGTAATGCATAGGTGCGCGGAATTTCGGTGTGAGTATCCTCGGTTTGAGTCCTTGGAGTGCCACATGTATTTGTTGATTCCATTAATTGTGTTTAGAAGTGAAGTCGGTTGGTGGAAAAAATATAATAAAACATATTAGGTAGTCACTCCTGAATGATTTACCCTGAATAGGTACGCATCGTTTTCACTGTTGTTTTAGGTACGCTAGGGTCGTTTCCGTCCAGTGACTTTAAAAATCCATTACACCGAAACTAAGAACCATTATTTCTATTTTGCTATTGCTAAGCTTACTTAAACTATCCCTTAAGACTATGTGAAGGTCTAATAAAAAAATATTAATTTGTATTTGTTTTTATTGATTTTAGTACAAAATTATTGCTTTGAAAAAATTAAATATAATTAAAAAATATAGAATCTATACTTAAAATAGGTTGAGGTCAATCCCGTCCTTAGCACTTGTAGGGTGATCCTGAGGGATACTGAGGTACGAATCACAGCCTTGTAGGTAGCAACAGAGCAGAGCTAGAACAAAAATGGCAAGATGTTAATTTGTCAACGATAAATAACGATTAACAATTTTCTAAAATCCATCAAGGCTGTAAAAATTGAGGAATTGTTATGTAATTAGCATGACTGTATCCCCAAACTATATATAACATCCAAAACATAGAAAACCCCATATTATATAGGTATAAATAAGTATCAGGTAATTAAAGGTAAACAAAAACAGAAAAAAGTAAATACAGGTAATTGCAGGTAATTAAACTATAAAAAAAGTAAGTACATTTAATTGTAGGAACGTTTCAGGTAAGTAAATCTAATTGCAAGGTAGGTAGTAATACAAATTAATCTGGTAAGTAAAGATAAAACATATAATAAATAATAATTACAGGTAACAGGTAATTGCAGGTAAGTAAATGTACTTGCAAGGTAGGTATCAATCACAAATGATCTGGTAAGTACAGGTAAACAAAATAAAATATAGTATGTACAGGTAAGTGCAGGTAAGTATCATGTAAGTAAATGTAATTGCAAGGTAGGTACAACAAAATAAGTACCTGGTAAGTAAAGGTAAACATTTGGCAACACAGCATCAATCTGTTGGTTCACACATGTACACAATATATTTCCTTAAGTTACCACAAAGTATCATAAAGTTACTGCAATTACATAATCCTCTATATAATTAAATATATAAGTTTTGAAACTAAAAAAAAGTCACTTACCAAGTACGCTGGTCCCGGATTGGAGACCGAAAATGCTGGCCAAGGCCACTGGGAGGAGAGAGCGGGACAGACGTCTGCACACTCCCACAGCACTAGGTAGACTGACTACTGGACGAGAATGGTACCTCCTGGCTCCAACAAAGGTTGCGCAATATCTGATAACAGTTTCTGCGCATAGCGTGGGGCCCAAAGCGACCCCTGCGTGCCTATTCAGGGTTGCAAGTGTCTGAATTAAATCAATATTCTTGAAAAAACTCAAATTCACTTAAAAATCCATATCTTGAAAAATTTGCGGATGTTCAAAGCCATTTTTGCGTAGTTGGGTAAGGCCCGCAATCTCAAACGTTTTGGTGCCAAAATAATATAAATTTGTGGAATAGTTTGGCTGCAGCATTGAAAAACTGTCTGTTCAGCAATGAGTTTAAAAGCGTGAAATGTATCCCACACAACGTTTTCAGTCTTCAGTCTTGGCTTTACCGAATCCCCTAGTTTTGCTTAATAATCCTTGGCCTCATCATTCAGATCCATGCATTTTTTTTGCTTTAACTCTATCAAAAAAGTTTGAGTCCCTACGAATTCCACCAATTATTTAACCAACCTACCTACAGTATACTGTACATACCTATCCTACCAAATAATAATGATAATTCAAATTTATTTTTGGTGAATAGCAGAGTATTACCTAAGGTTTTTAGCAATTCCTTACTTTGCCAAATGCTTACTATTATATGATTGATATGGACCTTTAATTGTTTTGACAATTGTCCGTGTTACTCGTATTTTAGCGCTCCTCCCTCAACCCTAAGTCAAGTGTTACCACAAAATACCGATAGATCCATTCTCAAAAGTCGCTAGCATGCCGCCTATATAGTAAAAAAAATCGCTAGAACAATGGCACAATCTCTGAAGAGTTTTTGTTTGTTTGCTTTGCAAGATTTACAATTTAATGACTCTAGAATGTCTGAAATTTTCAAATTATCCCTAGTAAATGTCTCTAGATATAAACAAATGGCTGCTAGATTGAAGTAAGTAAATACCTCTAGATCTAGCGGTGAAATTGGCAGCACTGCAACTCACCCACCTCCTCCCCCTCCCTAGACTGTAATATATGGGACTTACCCACCTCCCTCCCTCACCTCGCCGAGTAATTATGGTCTGAAGTTCATATTTGCTTATATTCTGTGTATAAATACAACCCTTAGACATATCTCTATTAAGTAATGACATCTAACAGGATACAGGATTTATATACAAGGCTAGATATTCATCGGAAGTACTTATTTGCCTTCGGAAAACTGAATTATAATTTTTGCACAAATGATGGCTATTAATATCTGTTCTAGAGAGAGAGAGAGAATCCTTTTCGTTGTCTACAGCATGTCACTATGTATCTCCCTCCCTCTTCTCTCTCTCTCCACCCCTCATCCCCCCCCCCCCTCTCCCCTCCCCTTTCTCTCTCTCTCTCTGGGCATAGTACGCATATTTGTGCTCCTTATTACTCGCTGCCCTAACAGGCAAAATATTGAGTGGAGGGAAGTGAAATGGTGTGCAATGAGAAGGGCTGGCCGAATTCTCCCCATAGACGTCAAACTCACTCAAATGAGGCGGGCAGGCCTTCGGCCTGGCTTTATAGGGAAGGACCTAGGGTGGTGAGTGTTGCCATACAGCATGTCACTAGTTAATTATTTATCTCCCTGCTCCTCTGTATCTCCATGCATCCTCTCCCCTCTCTCTTTCCATGCTGCTGGGAGGACAGCCACACCGTTCGTATGGAGGGAGGCAAAGAGAAGGAGTGAGTGTTGCCATATAGCATGTCACTAGTTTTTCTCCCTTCTCTATATGTGCATGCTTCCTCCCCTCTCTCTCTCTCTCTCTCAATACAACTATTCAAATTATATAATTCTTCATGCTCTCTCTCTCTCTCACACACAAATGAGAACATAAGAAAATGGAAGTCTACAGAGAGCTGATTGGCCCACACACGGCAGATCCCTTTCACACCCAACCCATCTTGTCCTATTTAATTTTGTCTTGAAGCTCTCTATTGTTCTTGATCCCACTATAGCACTCGGTAGCCTATTTCACATATCAACAACTCTGTTACCAAACGAATAGAGAGGCAGATCCCTCACACAGCCAATCTCTCTCTCTCTCTCTTTGCACACTGGTACAAATAAGGCAGATCCCTTATAGGCATTTGATAAGGAGTCGCTGGAACTCCTGTTTCATTTTTTTGACCTGTCTTACTTATTTCCTTTGTGCCTCACTTACACAGAGTAATCCAGCTTGCTTTCACAAACACCTCCTCCTCCTACTTCACTACACTAAATATGCACACCACACTTCCTTCTTCCACAAATTTGTTTTTGTTTATAATGATAAACATTAGCCCAGCCTTGGAGTCCCCAGGAGGGAGGGGGGGGGGGGGGGACATAAATGCCCCCACGCCCACCCGACCTTCCCCCGACGACCCCTCTAAATGCTCTGGACCACGGCCTGTCACTCTTACTATTAACTTTTTCAACATTAGCGGTCTTTCCTCTAATTTTTCCTCTGTTGAACACCATCTCTCCTCCTACAAACCTTATCTCATTTTCCTCACTGAAACTCAGGTGTCTGAAGCAACTGCCAGCAGGCCCTTCTCTGTATCCTCTTACATTCTCTATCCTAGTTTCAAAGCCAAAGGCGGATGTTGTTCATACGTGCACAAGCTTACTTGCTCTCGTGTTCCCAATTTCGACTCCTCTGAATTCTTAACTTTATGGCTCCAATTATCCTGTCATTCTCATTCTAAATATTTCTGTGTTGTCTATGTTTCCCCAAACTATACCGACTTTCCCAAATTCTTTGATTATCTAAACTCTTAAGTGGAACACCATTTCTCCTCTCTCAGAAATCTCCATCTTAGGAGATTTCAATGTTAAGCACCGCCAATGGCTCTCCTCTCACACTACTAACCGACCTGGTGAACAAGCCTACGTTTTTTCTATTCTAAATGACCAAGAGCAGTTGGTTCAGCTACCCACCCGTATCCCGTCTTGCTTCAGAGATCGGCCCAACATTCGTGACTTAATTTCTATCTTTTAACCCTTCTTATACTGTCGATCTTTTCTCTCCTTTGGACTCCTCCATCAAAAATTTACCTCTATTACCTGTCCTATCTCTCCAGTACGGCTACCCGATCCTCCCAGCCGGATGCGCTTGTGGTACTTTGGCGCTGCCGACTGGGAGGCTCTCCAGAAGTACTTATTTGATTTCCCATTGAATGATTTTTGCTTCCATGGCCAGGGACCCTCGGAGAGTGCTGAACGCATTACGGAGGTAATCCTATCGAGCATGGAAGCATACATTCCATTATCTTTCTCTCAGACTACTGCAAACAAATCTTGGTTTACTCACGCTTGTTCTACTGCTGTCCGCAACAAGAAGGAAGCATTCAAACAGTACCGACGCCTTAACCTTTAAAAGGTGAAGCTATGTTATTTAAAACGTCCCACCATTCATATGTATTTTGGTTCGTTCCTGATGAAAATTGTCATATTTGCCATACATAGTATATAATTATTACTTATCTATATTCGCATATTTTACTTTTAATTTCCACATTTGAACATTTAACCTCAAAAATGCGACCGTGCTCAATAGAGGTTTTGCCGGTGCACTGCGACCGTCCTCAATACATCCAGAGCATAAAAACAAAAAATAGAAAACACCCCAGTGGCACTCAAAACAAAGCAATTTGTAATTAGGTGAGATAATTCCCCTCCATTACTTTCTACCACTCCTACACATGTGTCCCATCCCCTTCCTTCACCCTCTTCCCCCCTTCTCAGTTATCCGGTATTTTCCCTATTATTCCCGATATTTATCAAGTATTTTCGTGAGAGGACGGTTGGGAGAGAGGGAGGAGGGTGGAGGAGTGTATCTCCGACCCTCTAAGCCAGTCTGAGAGCTCCCCTTGAGTCTCAGTACCATGCTAGACACAAGAGAGGGAGGGGGTTCCTCTCTCGCTGGTCAAGGTCAGATTACGACCGTGGGGCTAAAATATACAATTTTCACCACCCAATTGCTGTTACTACTTGTTTTATTGCTTTCCAATGTTCATATGTTCATATTAAAAGCAAAATTGGCATATATGGATAAGTAATAATTATATATACTGTATGTTACACATGACAATTTATCTCAGAATAGAGAGCTATGGCGGGAGTGTTTGAACTACCATGGCTTCGCAGTTTATGAGTTAAGTGCAATAAAAGAAGCGGGAATAGCATTTGGGGGGTGAAAAAGAGGTATTATTGCCGCCTGGTCGTATCATGAAGCGAGAGCACAGGCGGTGAAACCCCCTACTATCTGAGGTCCAGTGCGGCACTGAGGCCTTGCAAGAGAAGTCCCTGTGTTGCAAGGACCTCTAGCTGCCTCACCCATGTTAAAAAGACCTTGTGAGTGAAATTCGCATGGAAAACTACCTGATAAAAGCGGGAATAAGAGGAAAGATAGCTGATAATTAAGGAGGCGGGAAAAGGGAGGCAGTGCACATATGAAGGTGTGGTAGTAAGTAATGGAGGAGAATTATCTCACCTAATCACATATTGCTTGGTTTTGAGTGCCAGTTGGTGTTTTGAAAGTTTTGTTTTATGGCTTGACTCTTAAAGAGTCCCAGCGCCTTCACCCAGTAAAACCTCTTAAGAGTCCCGGTGCCTTTCTCGGGTTAAAACTCAAGAATCTCATTCTTCTTATGTTTCTGCTCAGAATCAAGTCGAATCTGTCCTTCGACTTGCCAAACACTCTTTCATCAATAATAAATGCACTGAACTATCAATCTCTAGCTCTTCCCAAGATTCTGGCATCTAGCCATAAAGCTCTCCAACAATTTTTCTTCCTCGTCTTTCCCTTTCCAAATTACCAGTCTTCCTAAGGCGGCCTCCCAGAAGCTGGGAGTGTTCAACCGCCTCAAGGGGTTCTTTAACTCTGCACAGCTTCTTGCTCTGTACAGGGGCACAATGCGTCGTTGTATTGTTTACAGGTGTGGGGAGGATCCTCTCGCAAAGCACTTCTAGACAAAGTAGAGCGGAAAGCCTTTCGTATCATTAACACTCGTCAACTCACCGACTCTGCAATCTCTCTCTTTTCGCCGCAATGTTGTATCTCTCTCGATATTCTATCGCTACTACAATAATCAGTGTTCATCAGAGCTCTCTCAGTGTATACCACCTCCTCTACGTAGGGTACGTAGTACCCGTCTTGCAGCACAATCCCACCCCTACTCTATGCAATTCTCCAACTCAAGAGTGAAACGATACTCCCAATCTTTCTTCTATTCAAAAGTTGAGCTCTGGAACTCTCTCCCTGAATCCATCTTTCACTCATCCTATGACTTAAATTGCTTCAAACTCTGTGTGAGCAGGCGTTTTGGTTCGACTGTTCCTTGATTTTGGCCATGTCACTCTTTCGATCAACTCTGGGGGAGGCACTCGTCACAGGCAGTTATGCTTTTTGTCTCCCTCATCCATAAAGAACAAGAACACAAACACATACATGCAACTAAGATGAAAATGGGAATCTGCAGAGAGAGAAGTGGTCCACATAAAGCAGATCCCTTTCACACCCAACCCATCTCGCCCATATACATACATACTGTACATACATAACATTTTAACACTCAAGCCGCGGTGCCTGTCATGTGACAGGCGGCATTCTGAGCACATTAGGAGCTCTGAGAGAGAGTCTGCACGTTGGGAGGACGATAGGCAGGCTCTGACCGCTCGACACCACCATTGGGCCATGACTGGAAGCACCGCCGCCTCCCTAGACACACCCTGTCTCACGAGACAAGGAAAAAACTACTGAAATTACCCTATTTTAGGGTATCTTCACCTCCGGTTGCGCGATCGCTACAGGATAACCCATGGTTGTACAAGGATGCTTCAGATGTCATTGGAAAGCTCTATTATCGCCCTTTCACGGATACATAATTGTATTACACTCTGGCTCATGTTTATGCATGAAAAAGAGCATGGAATGAAGCTCGTTTTTGGGTAATATACACGCCTGGCAGCTAGGTCATGTCAACAAACGGCCCCGTCCTTAAGGGGTTAAGACTGAGTGCTCCAAAAATACGTGCAGTTTCAGTCTCTTGCCCTAATTGCGATGTTCCAGGCAACCCTGTTAAGGGCTGCTTCACTTGTCAAGTTTTTGGATTCGAGATCGGCATGTATATTCCGATCCCAGGTCTTCCTCGGTCCACCCCTTGGTGGAGCTCCCTCCACAATCACAGACCTGCATCTTTTCATTAATTAAATCTTGAAGCTTTCTATTATTCTTGATCCTACTATAACACTCGGTAGTCTATTTCACATATCTACAACTCTGTTACCAAATAAATAGACAGGCAAATCACTTATACAGCTAGTCTCTCTTTTTCTTTGCACACCGGTACAAATGAGGCAGATCCCTTACACATGCAGCTAAGATGAACATGCAAATCTGCAGAGAGACAAGTGGCCCACACAAGGCATATGCCTTTCACACCTAACCCATTTTGTCCATATGCCTATCTAATTTTATCTTGCAGCTCTCTATTGTTTTGGATCCCACTATAGCTATCGGTAGCCTAAGAACATAAGAAAATGGGAGTCTGCAGAGAGCCAACTGGCCCACACAGGGCATATCCCTTTCAAACCCAACCCCTTATGTTCATATGCCTATCTGATTTTATTTTGAAACTTTCTAGCATTCTTGATACTACCATATCACTCGCGGTAGCCTATTCCACATGTCTCCATCTCTGTTACCAAACCAATACTTGCCTATATCTGTTCTGAAACAAAAGTGATCAAATTTGAAACCATTTGTTCAAGTTGTTTCACTATCCCTGAGCTTCAGTACATCTTTCATGTCCCCTTTATTTATCCCACTAACCCTATTGAAATTTTTATTTTTATTTTTTTTAAGAGACAATGAACGGAGGAAGGAAAAACACAGATAAAACAAAAAGGTCCATGTGCCTAAAGGCATCCTCCATTCATAAAATGTTTGTAACAACTGGATTTAAACTTTTGTAGATTGTAAGTTTGTGGAAAGCAACTCGAGGGAAGTGAATTCCAAAGAGTAGTAGTTCTAGGGATAAATGAATTTTGATAAGCAGAAGTTCTGCATTGTGGAGGAGAAAGTGTAAATTCATGGGCGCTCTCAGCAGCCCCAGTCCTACGGGGAAAGATGTGGAGAGGCGGCACAATTGAAGCAAGTTCCTCGGAACAATTGCTGTGAAAATATCTGTAGAATAATGCAAGGGATGCAACGTTTCTTCGTATGGATAATGTAGGAAGGTCCTGTGTGATTGCAGGGTTATTGATTAATCTAATAGCTTTATTTTGAATTTTGTCCAACTGCCTCAATGCAACCACTCCACTTCCACTCCACAGAGGTGAACAGTAATCCATCTGAAAACGCACATGACTTTTATATATTACGGCCAACTGCTCGTCAGTGAAGAATTCTCGAACTCTGTACAGGAGTCCCAGTTTTTTAGAGGCATTCTTAGTAATGCTTCTAACATAATGTGTGCAGCTCAAGTTAGTAGTTAATGTTACACTGAGAATGTCAAAACTAGGGGAAGTGGGAATATTTACATCATTAACAAATATATGGGAGTCAGTGAGATTCTGTCGGTTAGTAAATTGAATGCACTTGGTTTTCTGTGCATTAAAGGAAACTAGATTCTTTTGTCCACATTCATTAATTCTAGAAAGGTCCTGGTTCAGAGAAATTGCAGTGTTTATTTTTGAATTTATAAGATCGGGTTGGGTGAAAGAATTGGTAAATGTGAAGGAACTGTGGAGTGTTGAGTCATCTGCGTAGGAATGTATTGGATTATGAGTGGTAGATATGAGATCATTGATATGAATGAGGAACAGAGTTGGGGCCAAAACTGATCCCTGGGGAACACCAGCATTTATTGAGTGAAATTGAGAATAAAGGCCATCTACCATTACACATATTTTTCTGTTATGAAGATAAGAAGAAATTAGTGGAACTAATGATGCAAGGCCGTAGTGTGACATCTTCGACAATAAGGATTGATGCCAGACTCTATCAAATGCCTTTGATATATCCATTGCTATTGTATGTGTTTCACCATGTTGGTCTGTAGCTTGGATGATTTGATGCGTAAGAAGGCAAAGAATGTCTGCAGTTGATCGACATCGTCTAAAACCATATTGCCTATCACTGATTAATTTATTATTCTCAAGATGCTTAATTATGTGATTATTTAATATAATTTCAAAGACTTTACCAAGAGTGGAAGTTATAGCTATTGGTCTGTAGTTTGATGGATCTGAAGAGGCACCTTTTTTAGGAACTGGATGGATGTTTGCTTCTTTCCAGGGTACTGGGAAGCATGAGGTATGAATACACAGACGGAAATTGTTTGCCAATACAGGAGCGAGCACCAAGGAGCAATTCTTAAGTACTATTGGAGGAATATCATCTGGACCAGGAGCCTTATCTACTGAGTGATTCTGCAAAATGTCAGGTGTGGATATTAAGTGAGGGAATTTCAGGCGAATTAAAATTAAGTACAGGGACATCTTGATTTATTTCATCTAAGGTTGAGTTGGTGGAGAAAATATCCGCAAGAAGGTTAGCTTTACCTCGTGGGTCACTTACAAGATTGCCAGTCGGAGATTTTAATGGTGGAATGGATGAAGCAGTAGTGGAGTTGGATTTGAATGAGTTAAGAGTAGACCAAAATATTTTGTTATAATTTGGATTATTTAGAAGTTTATTTGCCTGCTTGTGGAGAAAGTTTGATTTAGTTAGGTTTAATACAGTTTTGGCATGATTTCTGATGTTTCTAAAGTAATTAAAGGCTTCATGTGTTTTTGATCTTGTGTATGCATTGTAGGCTATTGCTTTTTGTTCTAGCATATCCCCTCTAACTTTGCATTTTTCTAATCAATGTAAGCCTAATTTCTTCAACCTTTCTTAAAATGGCCACATTCCTTAATGGCCACAACTAAATTGGCCACATATTTCATACTCACTCTTAATCGTTAACTTTCCCTAACTATCTATACCTAAGCCATACAATATTTACACAAATGTGTCACTTTCATATAATTATAAAAAATGTACATTATATACTTTACGTAAATTTAAATTATTTTCAATATGTAGTAATGCTCAAATTGTATAACTTTTTAACCCTTCACCGGGCACTCATAGAAATACTTATAAATTTAATTTTTTGACCCTAGACCATGAAAGTAGACCTAATTCTAAGGTATTTTTGCTTATGGATTTTTTCCACATTTTTGTATATTGAATTAGCAAATCGAGGTTGACAAAGTGATCATATATGGTTAAACGCCGGTCTAGGGTAAAACAAATCTTGAATTATGATATATTGAAAATGTAAATATAAGGTAAAAAAATACACAGAATAACAGTTGTATCATTATATTACCCAAAAATAAGCGTTTTATTTTAATAAGTATATAAATAGATTATATATGAATATTTTAGTTTAGGTACTTTTCACAACCCAGACACCCAAGATACCTCACTTTTCCAGACACTGTCTGGTACCCCATGAATAATTAATTCCAAAAACAAATTGGGCATAGGTTCCCCCTGAACAAGTAATTCCAGCAGCATTTGGGCATAGATTTCCCATGAATAAAGAAGTCCAGCAACATTATGGCATAGGTTCCCCATGAACAATGAATTCCAGCAAAATTTGGGCAGAGGTTCCCCCTGAACAATGAATTCCAGCAAAAATTGGGCATAGGATCCCCATGAAAATTGGTATTTCTTTATGTGACAGTACTCATATCTCAGAAAAACTTCAGTATATGCCTCACAATATCAAAAATATATGTGAACTCACTAAAATATTTGTGAACTCACTAAACTTACCAAAATCATATATATTTCACTGTGCACTTATGAGGAAATAATATAAATCGGTAATTTATTTCTATGTTGAACATTCTAGAATCCCTACCCAAGATGTGGCCATGTGCCATGCTAGTTTGGGTAACTATCATCAAAGTTATATGGTTTTATGTAACTTGGGAGTACAACCCCTTATCGGGCGAAATGATCATATTTAGTAATTTCAAGTCTATAGGCTAAAGGGCATAAGTCCATATATGATCACTTAGGCTTTACCCCTTACCGGGCGCATGTCCATATTTGATCATTCACTTTTTCGCAAACAAATTTCACCAAATTCCGTATGTTCCACGTAAATGACAACTATATCTGGTAATAGTACAACTATTCAACTGCATAATATCAGATTATTATCAACTTACCGATATTACGTGATGAGCTACGGTCGAGGGCGTCAAGAGAAAAATCGCCGAGATCCTACTTTCTTCATGTCTGGCCTGCAACTGAACTTCGAGTTGCTCTCAACCAATACTGAGATAGCATCAGCTCTTACACCATACCCACGTGAGTAGCCTGATCATCGGTGATTGGCTGAGGCATGATGACGTGGTGGCAGACACATACCGGGCGGCTTGGGAGCGCCCTTTAGGACGCCCATTTAAGTTACCATATACGGTTCCTCGCCCGGTAAAGGGTGAAAAATACATTATCATATTTCTAAATTTAGGCCATAATATAGCTATTCCTAGACAAATAATATATCTACAGGAGTGAATCACCTCCATTGCAGCTTATTTCTAAGACTTCTGGATAATCAAACAATATCTAGGTTACTTTATGTAAAAAGTTTTTTTTTATGTAATGCTCAAAACTTAATATAAAGTACAGTGTTATTGTATTTAGTAATACTGAAGTAACAACCTAATTATACAGTATAAGGACAATGCCACAAAGGCTGAAACAAAAGTCGGAATGATAAACAAATCTTCACATTAATAGCCACACTTATACAAGGACACAACCAGAAAACAGCCACACTCATAAACAGCCACAACCAAAAGGGCTACACTCCGAAATGGCTACAATCTATTCCTTCTGTTGGTGTTCCATGCCCGATCAGTTAAATGATCTTTGGATATCTGTGACACAGCTCTTGGCACAATGTATTTGTCATACTTTTGAATTTGACACCTTAGATCAGTTAATGACCAACCCTAGTTGTATGATATGCGAAATTATCCATAAGTTGCTTCGTATTTATGCATAATTTATGACTATCCATGGAATCTAAAGACGTAATATTATACGTTTGTTTATGTTTTGAATTGTCTGACCATTTATTTTCAGTTTAACCCTCCTGGCCCGGGCAGGTCCTCCAAAGGACAGTGTGGGCTACCCGGGCGATCTGGCCGAAAAACGTCTAGGCCTAGGCTACCGTATTTTTGTTTAGTTTAACTGCTAGAAATTGCCCACACATCTATAAATGTAGTGCGGTTTCCAATCTGTAGACTGGCGTTGAGTAGAGCTCTCTAAGTCAACTGGTTCAGTTGTGATGACGATTTCCGTGGAGCGAATTTTGCCGCGATGTTGACAATATCGGAGATTTTCAGACACTAATTTCGTCTGACGTCACAACAATAACATTGATCCGACGTCTCCTTATTGTTTTTGGAGGTGCGGTGACGCAACGATCGGCTTTGTTTACATGCGTCGGACGCACAGCGTTCAGACCAAGCTGAATAGGCTTTCAAGCTTACTATCTCCTGAAAGGACACCCGGACTCCTGCCCTTCTTTCGTGGTGTCCTTTGGAGGACCTGCCCGGGCCTGGAGGCTTAAGTTAATTTATATGGACTATTAAGTATTTGTTTTGTTTCCACTATGTGTAAATGTTGATTATGTATTTAATGTATTTTTCTGTTACTACATGTAACGATTGTAATGACAAACTTGTGGTCAATAAACTTATCTATCTATCTATCTATCTATCTATCTATCTATCTATCTATCTATCTATCCAACACAAAACTGCCTGAACCCCGGACAAGTTGTCTTGCAACTTTTATTATTATTATTATTATTATTATTATTATTATTATTGAAGGAGTCATCCCGTTAGCAAATCATAAGGCGGGATTTACTCAGGTGTGCCAACCAGATTTACACCGGAATACCTACCTGGGTTACTGCCCTGGCACCCATGAGCTCTCGGCCGATCACAGGCCGCCCTCGGCGCACCTAGACACCTGCCTTAACTATAGAGCAAAACCTTTTATATTACGGTACATTTGTGGAGCATTAGTAGAGGAGTCCATATAGCAAAGCATAATAATTTCCTATGAGTGGGAGAGACGGTATTTACGTTTAATTTTTTTTTGGGAAACCGACTGCCATGGACATGTCTGGCTGACATTTTGGATCATTAAAATATCAAAAGTTGTCCAATACAAAATCGCACCTTGTGTCAAAGTTTGGTCCCGATCGGAGTTATTGCGGAAAAACCGGTGTACAAGAATAATTTGGCATAATAATAATAATAATACTAATCTTAACAATTACAATAGGAGTTCCCCGCCAGGGCTTGAACCACTAATAATGTGTGGCGTTTTGCTCAAAATAAAAATGGCATGCCCAATTCTGTGATTGGTTACCATCATCACTAGTATTACCAAAATCATCAATAATACTATCACCATCACCACAGCTACTGTCGCCATCATATCTATTACTGTCACCATCACCAACACTTCTATCACCATCACCACTACTATTGTCACCATCATCACTATAATAGCGATACACTGTTAGCTAGATAGAAGTTAGGTATTTTCTAGGATATATTTTACAGTATAAAGGATAGTGAGTTAATGTAATTTATTGATTAGCTACCTTAGACTTAAGATGGCAATATATTTACCTGTCGTCTGAGGGTATAGAAATGTTTTTTTTTTTTTTTTTTTTTTTTTTTTTTTTTTTTTTTTTTTTTTTTTTTTTCTATATTCCAACTTACTTCCTCTCGGGCATAGGCTGAGAGCCTTAACATTCACCGCTTTACAATGAACAGTGAAGAGAGGTCTTGTTCCAGTCTAGGGAGTGAGAACACATGTGAAGCGAGCATGAGTACAACGCACGGTGCTCACTCACAAACGACCCCATCTCTGAAGCCACCTCGTTCCCGTGCTTCACTGTCTCACCCCCTACACTCGGACTCTCACACTTACACACAAAGCAGATAACTCACCAGGCATTGCACCCCTATAGCATATTTTGAATATGGGAATATTCATACAGTGCTATTTAATCAGGGAACAATGAGGGTATTTTATTGACGTTTCGGTGGGCTTGTGGTAATGCACTGATACTAGGTACAGCACAAATTCCATCCCAATAATATCTTGATACATCGGGATTTGAACCCGGGACCTTTGGATTACCAGGCCAGTGGCAAGACCACTCCACCACACCTCCCGGTCACGGACATCTAGCCGATAGACCAAATATTGTATTAAAGGAATAAATTATATTAATTTGAGGTCACGGAAATGTAACCAAAAGGCTACCAGTTGTGTGGAAGATATGATAAGGAATTTAGGACTTGTTAGATTAATTTAGATAATGAACTAGACAGGAATGGCAAATTTGCCGAGGAACCGAATGACTATTATTGTTAAAAGAAAATCTACTTATTGCGGGAATATATATTATGACACAATTAGCACACTAACGTAAAACGAATATATTTTACGAATTGAGTCACTGAGACGAAAATGCTGTAATATAGTTTCCTTTAAGATCAGTATTTGTGTAACCGTAAGTTTAAGGCTGACAAAATTCAAATCGTGAATACCATATCAGGGTTAAGATAAACAGCGCAGAAATATTTTGTTTGAGAGCGACAAAAAAAATATGATTGTTGTGTACATACCTGCAACATCCACCTTTGGCCTAGCCCTTTCACGCATTTAAGACGCAGAGGTTGCCAGATTAGCAATATGAAATAGAGTTCTCTCACTCTTATAATTACCTCTCCAAAATTAGTTTTCTGTCCACAGCTAAGTCAAAGACAACTGCAGAGGTTGAAGTAACTAAACTAAAGGTTTCTAAATACCCCTGATGGTAACAAAGGCTTTAAAGTATCCCCAATATGCTCAAAATGGCCTAATGTGCGTGAAAGG